>WKFP01014890.1:332074-377544 GCA_011057875.1 Pterocles orientalis | reverse complement strand
CAACAAAAGCATCGCCCTGTTCCCTCTTCCTGAGCGGATAAACACTGCCACAGGGAGAACATAATACATATAAGGCTTCACATAACAGCACCCTGAGAACAAACGGGCCAGCATCATGACCAGCAAGTTGCTTAACTAATACAAGAAAAATGAATGTAACAAATTATTAAAGCACGTGCTGGTCAGACTTGTCGTTATTTCAACCCTTGTGGCCCCACGTTGGGCGCCAAAATATTGTCTTGGGTCAGGACCACCACCACGTGGTCGCAACTTCCTCCCCCTCTTTCCCCCCTCCCCTCCCGGTAAGATGGGAAAGGGTAGGAGAAAAGAAAAAAAAATAGTAAAAAAAAATTGAACCTCGTGAGTTGAGATAACGACAGATTTTTAATAACACCACACAAGGAAAACAAAAGGTAAGAGAATATAACAATAAGACAAGGTATAAAATACAATGGAAACACTGATACAATGAATATCTCACCACCAGGAGCTTTCACAAAAAACCAACCGGCCCGTCCCCCCAAGACCCGGGCATGACATCAGCATGGTATAGAATATCCCTTTGGCTACCCACCTCCCAGCTTCTGTGAGGAATTAACTCTATCCCAGCTGGACCCAGGACACCAAGTCATTTAGCTGCACAGAAGTGCCTGGATTAATGGAAGTGCATGGACTCATTTTTATGAATTAGCCAGCGTGCATGGTTTTTCATGAAAGGCTCAGCCATTTCCCACTGAAGGTAGGAGTATAAACTTTCTCTGGTCCATTTGGAAGCTTGCCAGTTAAAAGTCATCCCAGTGAAGTTTTTTTTAAACCAGTTTTATCTGCCAGCATGGACTTGCAATGTGCCGTATCCCTGATGTGCTTCTACTGGCATGTGAGGTTGGTCTACCACACTACTAGCCTTACCTAGAGGTAACCACAGAAGAGAGCCGCTCCACTCTCATCTTCTTCTGGCCCTCTGGACTGGTAAAAACATTGCTCCAGCTTGTAGAGTAGGCTAGTTCTTAACTGTGATTAATAACAAGATTATGGCATGAAGACATCAACATCCTCCCTGCCTGGAACCTGGGTGCCACCTAAAATCTTCAATCTGAGGAAACAGGCCCCTTGTAGGCAGGAAGTCTACCTCTCTCAATATTAGCCCTGCACCTTTGAAAGTCACATCAGTCCTTCAGCTGGTATGCTTAATAATTCTAACGACAAAAGAAGCAATAATGGTGTTTTAGCTATATCTGTGCTGGTTTTTGCTGGGATAGAGTTCATTTTCTTCATAGTGGCTAGTATGGTGTGATGTTTTGGATTTGTGATGAAAACAGTGTTGATAATACAGGAATGTTTTTGTTATTGCTGAGAAGTGCTTAAACGGAAGCAAGGTCTTTTTTGCTTCTCACACTGCCCTACCAGTGAGTAGGCTTGGGGCGCACATGAAGTTGGGAGGGAGCACAGCTGGGACAGCTGGCCCCAAATGACCATAGGGGTATCTCATACCATTGTGATGTCATGCTCAGCATATAAAGCTGAAGGAAGAAGAAGAAAAGAAGGGGAGAACATTCAGAATTGTGGCGTTTGTCTTCCCAAGTAATGGTTCTGTGTGAGGGAGCCCTGCTTTCCTGGAGATGGCTGAACACCTGCCTGCTGATGGGAAGTAGTGGCTGAATACCTTGTTTGCTTTGCTTGCAGACACGGCTTTTGCTTTACCTATTAAACTGTTTTTGTCTCAACCCACAAGTTTTCTCACTGTTACTCTTCTGATAGTCTCGCCCTTCCCACAGTCAGAGGGAGTGAGTGAGTGTCTGTGTGCTGCTTTTTTTTTTTGCTGGTTGGGGTTAAACCATGACAATATTTTATGTGGGTTTCTTCCTATACTTTGACACCTACCCTTCAGCTCTGACCTCTGCTCTTGCAGCTACCCACTTTCTCCTTCCCCTTCAAATGCTCTGCTTATCCCTGCTGGCATTGTCAGAACAAATGGTCTCTTCTGTGTCAAACCCCTCCGTGTTTCTTCTGCGAACCCATTCTCATTTCCATTGGCATGAGTATTTAATACATATGTGATTAAATAATGAAATTTCTGCTCACAGAAACACCAAGGGATCAGCACCAGGGATGGGAGGAAAAAAGACTACTTGAGCTAGAGGACAATGTTGGACATGAATATAACTAGGGTAAAAATCCCTGAAGGAGCAAGTAGCAGGGGACTGGACTCCATGACCCTGAAGCCCATTTCTCTCCTGGTTTCCGAGTACCCACATGTAGGAGAGGGAGAAAGAACAAGCAGAGGGAGACATGCTTTGAAAATCCCCCTTGTATTCCTAAGGGCCTGGAGTGCGTCTTTGCTTTGTTTAGTGATAATCTGTTTCTTTTTATTGCAATCTGATGTCCAAGGATGCTGTTCGCTGACCTGGAGTAATGTGTGCAGCTGTGGGAATGATGTCAGTGTCCTGCTCTTCAATGGGCATGTTCTGGGGGTTGTTGAGAGCCAGACTCCTGGAGCCATTTCCAGCAAGGAACAACATCCCTTCAGCCAATGCCCTTGTAAAGGGTGCCAAACACCCTTGTGCACCAGGAGATGGCAGCCGTGCCTGGTTTTCCATACTACCAATAACCATCCCATCCCCTGTTTACCCTGTTTATTTGCCCCATTATCAAAGACCAGTCTTGTAGGTTGCCCTGCTGCAGTGTTGGAGCTTTCGCAGAGCAAGTGGTCACTGTATTCCAGACCCCAGGGTGATAAAGCACATGTCAGTTATAAGACTGGATGTGTCCTGAGGGTCCAGTTGCCTAAAGGTCACACAGATAGCTGCAGGCAGAGACACGCGGGATGATGTTCAGCCAGGATGAAGGAGCTACCCCGAGCCCATGAGCAGGATGGTTTTCAGCAGCCCCCTGGGCCTCATGAAGGTGTGCTTACAATAATGATGTATAAACCCTGAGCATGAAAAAAGCACCCAGAATGTTACACACCCAGTTCACGGGTGCAGACCTGGCAAAATCTGACATTTGTGCCAGACTTGCTGGGAAATCTTTAGTTTCCTGTCATTAATTGTGGCTGTAGCCCTTAGGGTGCGAGTAACAAGAGAATGGGGAGGCGGGCACACTCGTGGAAAGCAAGTCTTGGGGTGGCAGCTGTACAGCTATTCGGATGCACCTGTGCCTTGTTCATCGCTGCAAGCTCTGGGAAGCTGAACAAAGTGAGACTGAGGTCTTCAGCTAGCACCATAGGCCCTGGCTCTGGCTGTTCACCACAGTCTCGGGAGGAAACACCCTCCCAGAAATCACAGGCCCTCATTTCCCACAGCTCAAGCAATGAGGTATATTTGAGGTATATATATATATTATCTCAGGGCCTGAGGTATTTTTGCCGCAGATGCCTTGAGGAGTTTGCTTTTTCCCAGGTGCATACAAAGGAAGGAGACACCTAGAATAGCACAGCCACTATTTCCATGAGAGATAGGCTATAAACATAAGTGGTACTCAAGAGTATATAAGCAGTAGTAAAATGTTCCCTATGTACAGTAAAAAAGCAAGTAAAAAAATCCTCACTTGAAAAAGTGTTACTACAAAACAGTTATCCTCCAGGGAGTTATTCTTGGCAGAGACACCTAATGTGTTTGAGGTTGAATTAATTAATCATGCCAATTCAAAGAATACCTTGTAACAAATAATAGGAACTGGTATTTGAGAACAGAAAAAGTGTGGTTAAAATTAATCTCTATAGTAGAAGAATGACATGGATTAGCTAAACAGTCCACTCTGAATTTAATCTGCTTTAGATTCAAAAGAAGCAACCTAGGATGTATTCCAAATGCAGTGCATGTTTCTTTGCATTTACTCATTGCATTTATTCTACTATTCAATGTCACCAATCGTCATGTTTCAACAAGTCAACTCAATGTTTGTCAGCATTTAAGCAAAAGCCAGTGTCTTAACTGCTTTTTTAGAAAATGCTACTTTTTCTAATAGCTCTCCAGCAACTTCACAGGAAGGACAATGGTGTTGCACAGGCCAATACCAAAACCTGTAAGACAGAGAACCTTTTTCTATCTCTGCTTCTGGTCATGTTTTATGAAGTATGTTGAGTCAGCACTTCTGTGTCCACTTCGGTCAGTCACAAGTCATGAATAGGGATGGTAGGCTTGCAATCAATGAAGGAAGAATCCTGAACAACTTCGGTATTTTCATCACAAATTTTTGGTAGTATTTCCAAACTACCTATTGCCTGAACACTTTAGTTGCCTTGATCTGCTTGGTGACACTGTTAACGACTTCAAAGTTACAAGTAAAAAGGTTAAAGACAGTTTAATAGGATAGTGCCAGGTTGTCTCTCCAGAAACCAGAAAGGATAGATAACATGTCAGTCCTTTGTGCCAACCTTTACTTCCCTCACCCATGTGTTACCAAAATAATGACAAAACCAGAAGCTCATTTGTGAGACCTTTATATAAATAATATCCACCATATCAAACAAATATACAACACTATGCTTGTAAGTTAATGCTTTGCAAAGAACTCTCATTGCTATTCCTGGACAAAATTCCTCAATCTGGGAGCGCCTTAGGAGCCTGAAGTTGTAGGAAGCTTGTGATGCACCCAGTTCTTATGTTTCCTAGAAGGAGGAGGCACAGTGGGAGCAGGGCTCTCTGCAGTCCTCTTGCAGCTGACCTGTCATGAGGAGGTGTGACACAGGAGCCTCCAGCCTTACCCAGAAACCAGAAAGAGGAACAGGATGGAGCAGCCATCATGAAGGAAATGACAGAGCAACACCAGAATGTGAGACACACTTAGCCTTGGCAAAGCCTCAAGAGGTTGCACTGTGGAGGACAATCCATATATAATTTAGGTAGTGGGAAGGTGGTGGTGAGTAGGCATGTACTATCAATCCAAGTCTTCAACTTGGTAAAGACTGTGTCCATAAGATCAGGTGCTAATGGGGTTCCCTAGTGGAAATGCAGTGATTGCCAGGCAGGAGGATGCTTTGATTTTGACCCCTACAGAAGATATATATCTACAAATTGTATAGCTTTGCTCGTGCTGGATGTTTTTTTCTGGTCAGCTCACAGTCCAGTCACCAACTAGCCGCATCTTACCTCATTATGGGCAGTAAAAGGCCTGAAAAAAACAGAAGACTCTGGGACTGTTAAGGTGCCTCCTGCAGCTGACAGTTACCTAGGGAAGGGGCATACTGCAGGTCTGACCTGGGAGTAAATGCTCAGTGGATTAAAACTGCTCCAGTAGTGAGAGCTGTGGTGCTCCTCCTTTTAGTATGTCAAGAAACAGACGGTGTCTGATGTGAATGCCAATACACCACCTAAAATGCCACAGCCTCAACCTACATAATGAGAAATTAAATCTGAGAGACAATACAATGTGGAAACAAGGTGTGTTTTCCAGTAGCTGTATGCTGGAAAAACACTGCAGTGGTGAAGTGCCTTCGTGTCTCCTTTCCTGGCTACGTGGGAGACCCACACACTGATCAGTACTGACCCGGAGCTGCCATGGCTTTCAACATTGTTAACAGAAGTTGAGTGGAATTCCTCTTTCTGCATGGGACATGTCTTGCCGCACATCCACAATTGCAGCTCAGACTTGAAAATGTTGCCCAGTGAGTCCTCTGCTTTTATTGCAGGCTTTTATTGTTTAGTTTCAACCTCTCCTAGGGCACAAAACCTGGACTACTGAAGCTCCATTCTTTCTGGGCAGGAGGCACTACAGGGCCTGGGCCTCCATGCAATCCACTTAGAAGACCTGCTGGCTTCAGGTGAGGTTTTCAAGATAAGCTACCTGGGCTGTCCAGGACTCACTTCAAAACTCTCAGTTGAGCTTTCCAATAACTGGCCAATTTTGCTGTTAGGACACAGGCTGAACCATTTAAATGGTGATGGTTTTCAAGTACATACCCACATCCAGAAAGACAAATACACCATTTCACAGGGGAAGACACAGAGTAGCTCAGTGTAGTGCAGCTCTAAGAGCCAAGAGACATGCTCCTCGAAGCCTTCATGAAATGTGCAGATCAGCACGGTGCCAGTGAGAACACAGTCGCACAGCTTGGCAGGCTACCTGCTTCTACCTGGGCAAGTCTAAACCCAGAACTCCATTTAGTGGAGCACCTGAATTAGCTCTACAAGTACCAATGGAGGGCAGATGGCTCCCTGTCAATGTCGCTGCAGTCCTGGCTATTACCCGATAGCAATGGATGATTAGTGAGCCTGGGGAATGCGTCTGTAGAAGATCAGCCTAATTTTCCTTGGAAATGAAAAAGTAACAATAGTCTTATCTCTAGATACAGGGCTGGAAGGAAGAGAGATATAAAGAGGGAAGAAGAGAAAGATCTGTTGTAAGAGTGAGAGTTGGAAATCAAAGAACAAGTGTTTGTGAAGTCTTCTGATTGCTGATGAGTTTCACTTCAAAGTCCCAGAGTTTTAAAGGCATCTCGTAAATCATCTACTTCATACAGTGGCTGCAGGACAAAATATAAATGGTAGGTCAGTTGTCAAGTGAGCAGGAACCTGTGAAGATGGGGAAGGAGGAAGGAATGGCAGGAGACAGGATGAGAGGTGGAAGAAGGGGAAGAGAATGAGGAGAGGAGATACGAAGAAAGTTGCGGGAGGGAGGCATGAGGAAGGTGAAGACACAGGAATGAATAAAAAGGCAAATGGCAGCAAGAGCAGAGAGGAGCTATAGTGAGGAAGAGAGGAAGAAGCTGAGGGGAAGAGGCACTGGAAACAGGAGAATTGGCCCTCACCAGAAGGATCCGTCGAAGTTTCCTGGACAGATGGACAGAGTTTTCATGCAGCCCTTCCCAGGCTTTGAATGTCTTTTCTCTGTTCTCCACAAATGTGTTCCAGCAGTAGAAGTAATCTGTGCAAGGCACAGGAGAGTTACAGAGTGCTTAGGACTGCCCCAGAGAGGACACTGACCTCTTTTAGGATCACTAAATTATCACATTCTGCCATCATCTTCTCTGTCTCCTTGTCCTAGCTTCTCCCACCCTCCTGAGTCTCCCTAACTCCCTAGAGCTTTCCATCATCTTTTTCTCACCTGCACATCTCACCTTTGAAGGTCATGATGGCAATCTGGGCCCCTGCCCTGTGCAGGCGCCTCAGCCCCTCAGGCTCTGCCTTGCGGTCCTCACAGAAGTAGAGGCGTGCCGTGAAGATGCGGAGGGTCAGGTTGGGGTAGGCACGCAGGAAGTCAGCCACGTGACGGGCGCAGTCATAGCAGGGGCTCCAGGAGGTGAACCAGGTGATACGGTAGCAGCGGCCTGGGTCCAAGTCCCAGGCTGAGATGTAGCGCAGAAAGAGCACCTCCACATGACAGCCCATCTTTGTGAAAGAGGGAGACGGGCAAGGCGTGAGGCAGGGGGGAGCATGGTGTAAGAGGACTGAGGAGGGAGAAGTGAGCTGGATGGGGTGTGACAAGAAAAAAGGTGGGGCGCAGGTCCTAGGGTCAGTGCACAGAGGGCACAATGATAGCATTAAGTAGAAGACTGTCTAGAAGAGCACAGGGATGCACTGATATGTAGGGCCGTACAACAAGACAAATGGGTGGGAGGTAAGCAGAAAAGTAGGTAGACTGGTAAAGCAGCAGAGAGTATGGATGTCTTGCTGGTAACATACTTGGGGGTAGCATAAAGTACAAGTTTAGCTGGAGGTTGCATCCCCCAAATGTATGTACCTGTGGAGTGTCCATGCTTGTGGACACATGCCAATGCCCGCATTGCTGTCACAGCCCTCCTTTCCCTGCTGCCCCAGGCAAACTGGAGCTGCATGCACCTCAGCATGGGTATAAGAACAGGACGCCAAGGTGTTTCCCATACCTTATTGCGCAGGTATCCGAAGTCCAGGGAGCATGATGTGGCACTGTCACGGCGCTTCACGACATAGCAGAGGTAGGTTTCACGCCGGCCCTTAGCCCAGCGCAGGTTCTTGAAGTTGTAAAGGAAGAGTTTCCTGTTCATCAGGAGGCTGCAGGAGAAGACAAGAGATAATTTACATTAGCCCCACCCTGGAGCCAGCAGTTGGCCATGTCTTTGTTGACGGCTCAGCACCAAAAATATCCTCCTTATGTCCAGGCCTCTCAGCAGGAGAAGAGCATCAGTAATTTGAATGCAATGTGTTAGGGAAAGGGTGCTGACGTGATTGTGGGGATGAAGCAGGTGACCTTGTGAGTAGTAACAGTATGTGAATTAGTAGTGATTAGTCAAACAGCAACTATGGCTGTGTAGAGTGTGAAAATATCTGCAAATATCCAAAAGATGGACTCTAATGAAGGAGAAGGATGGAGGTGTCTGAGAAGACCTGCGAAGATGAGAGGTCTATCTAGAAATATTATTTCTTCTGTATGAAACCCTGAAAGCCACTGAGGCAAGAGATGGATCAAATTAGAGACCCTTTAGGGAAGATTGGACAGTTTCTTCCCAGCATTGCCCAACAGAAGAGTCTCGTTGAAAGGGTGCAGGGCTAGGGGCTCAGGTAAGGCGCCATACACTAGCTGACAGAATATGCAATGGGGTAAGCATGCTGACAGCTCTTCAGATACAAGTACCATTTCCACATTAGACAAACATCAAGACTGGTGGGGTACTGCTCTCATGCCCAGGGGTCCTGCTGGGGAGAGGCTGCAGGAGCATGAGAAGGATAAGGTAGTCATGAGCCATATCTAACAGCCTCACTGCCAAGTGGAGATACATAGGCAGCTGAGAACAGCTGTGTTCATTAAGGTGAGATACTCACTCCCCCACAGCAATGCAAACCAGAAATGAATGGGTTAAAAATAATCATGTCCTTTGTCATCTTTTCCCTCAGGTAGGCTGATATTCAGCAAGGAGATGGGGGTCAGTTTTAGGAATACCAAGCTGGGTTTCCTAGGGGGTCTCCAGTGAGGAGTAGGAAATGGGAATTTGGGGTTGTTAGGAATTTCCTGATTTAAATCTGACAGTCTGAGCAAGTAAAAGTTTCTTATACAAACACCTTTCATCTGTTTGACAATGTCACTATAAAACCTGACTGCTGCAGAGCACTTAATCTCCAGCTTACAGTGGCATCCTCTCTAGTCCTCCAAGGAGCTCCTCTCCATCGTGTACCCTCACACATGATCATTGTCCCACAGCTGCACATTCACATAGTCACACACATCCTCTTGCCTTTTGTTACCTAGTGCACATGCTTTGCTCTCCTGTAGCACTCCCTATTGCACCTCACACCACATCTCCAGAGAAGCACATTTTTCCCTCAAGCATCCTTGCTACCCTGATTGTCCCACAGATACGCAACCCACTTACACACATCCTCTTTCCTGCCATGTCGCCCTCAGCCCACAGTGCAAAAATACCTGTCCTGCTCACACAGAAAGAGCAAGCACACGCATACTCAGTTATGCCACTCTTTATATACACATGCTCCTAGAGAAGTAGACCACATGTGAGTTGTGGCATATGTCCTGCTAGGAGAAAGTCCATAGAAAAGACAAGGCTCTGCAGGGTTCTGCACACACTCATAGGGCAAAGCATCCCTGCTAAGCATTTTATTCAGCCAAAAAAAAGCCTCAGGCAGTTCTTGGAGCTCTATTGTGTAAGCGCAGAGCCAGTCCTCTCCTGGGCTTGCAGGTTGTGTCAGGAATAGGGCACAAACGGATGCCGCTGCATTTCATCACCTCTTTCTGTGGTAGTTCAGGTTGGATGTGTGTTTGCCATACCCTCTGTATGTTCTTCATCATCAGTTTTGATTTATTTCTCACACTTAGACCTGCCCCACTTCCTACCATCTTAGATTCACCCTATTTCCATGCCTTTGTACAAACACTTATGAACATGTGTGTCCATTCCCTAACACACGCACACACATGCACATACACACATGTTGATCCCCTCAAAATCATCAACCAATGGTTTGCCTCAGGCTTCTCCCTCTTAGATGTGTGTCATTGCAGGGATATGGGGAAGACTCTCCCCCATAACAGAGGTGCTGAAGAGGGGACAGCCCTCCTAATATGTGACATATCCTTGGTTGTCCGGAGAGGATAGCCCAGACAATCACATGGGAAATGAGCAGGCATGATAGGCCGGAGGCTTGAAAAGCTTTTACCTGTGCTGTGTCACAACAGCAGAAAACAGAGCAGAGGAATTGTGAAAAATGCAATTGCTTGATGAAGAACCATATAAGCTAGGTGAAAAACAATGCTAATTATGTTGATGTTTCATCAAAACCCACATGGAAAAATGCTTTGCAACACATCAAAAGGTTTAGGGAAACAGGCTTTTCATTTTCTCTTCTTTGTGAAGTTTTGGGCAAAAACATGTTCTTTCAAAATGTCTCTGATTCTTCTTCTAACTGCCCCTTTTTTCACTTCTTCCCATTTTTCTCTATTCAGTGGTTCTGCCCCTGCAGAGCAGCATCTGGATGCAAATAAGGGTGAAGAACAAGAAATGACCCCAAAACCCCAGAAAAATAAAATTGTGGTCAGTTGGGTTATTTTTCAGTGTCAGAACAAAGCGAAGATAATTTTGAATCACTGAAGCCACTTGTTCATCTAGAAATGTTCATTAACATCAGTTATTGTCTTCCCTTCTCTCTGGAGTTCACCATCCCAGGTTTTTTTTTATAGGAAGGTTTTCAGAATGTAGCTGGTTCAAGAAGAGGAAAAATGAATGAACAGATGTTGTGGGGAGCAACTGAGCAGATGTGCAGTTAGGTACAAACCGCTAGATACATGTGCAACTCGTATAGTTATAGCATAGCTCAAGAGAAAGCAGCAAGGGCACAGGAGCTGTGATTATAGCCAGGCACTGAATAAGTAGACTGAACAGAGACCTTCTCCACAAATAAAGATTTATGAAGCCCATTCTCAAATCAGAGTAAAGGCCTCTGTGTGTGTGAAAGATATGCAATTGTGGAGAGTGATGAGTGATAATTAGCTCACAGAGTAACTGTAGTGCAAGTAGAGAAATCCAGTTCCGTAACAGTCTGTGTTTATGAGCACAAGGGTGCAAGCAGCAGAAACAGAGTAAGACAGAAATATGGTGCAAGAAAAAGAACAGGTGGATAAGGAGAGACAAGTGGGCAGGGATCAAGGTGCTTAAGCAGCAGATAGCATCTGAATGTTCATTTTCTGGTTTTTTTTGTTGTTGTTGTTTCTAGTAAAGAAAAATAATTAAAAGGAACAGAGAGTAATTACGAAAAAGAGAAATGACAGAAAGGGAAGAGTACAGGGTGGTAGACAGTCAAAGAGAAAGAGTGACAGAGACACAGAGATGCAAGGTGCAAGAGCAGGACAGGGAGGGGATTTAGATCAATGAGTCAGATGGGGAAAGGGACAGTGAATATCAAATGGAGAGCAGGTTAATTCTAAGAGAAAGACCCTCATTTCTTGTATGAGCAAGAGACTGGAGGCACTTATTTTACCTGTCCATTACCGCCAGACTCTCTCAGGTGATGGGATTGCAGGGAAGTTGTCTCACAGGCTCCGTCTGTGCAGCCCTCTGACTTGATGTACAGAAATGTGGACTGCCCCGTGTGTCCCCTCCCCATTCATCTCTATCTACCCCCCCACCGGGTTTCACCTGGGTGTGGTTGAGGGAGGAGTTAGAAAGGTCTCTGGAGCTGCAGGAGCTGAAGAGCAAAGGGTTGAGATGAGAAGGGGCATCGGTTCTGAAAGATGCTTGGCACTCATTGGTCGCCTCCCCCTGCTGCACTCCTCATTGGGCCCTCGCTGCCTGCAAAATTATTCTGAATTAATATCAATAACATAACGAGTCAGGAAGCATTGTCTAGTGGTTAGAGGGGGGCGTGGGAGCTTCTGTACCACTAACGTGATTGTGGGTAAAACCACACTATCCGCCTGGGCCTTGGGTCTCGCAGCTGTGCAGTGAAGATGGTGACCCTGCCCTGCCTCACCGCGGAGGGAGCGCTGTGCAGTGCTCCACAGCCATCCAGCTGGAAGGAGGTCAAGGAACACCAAACTGTTGGCAAGCTTCCCCGCCTCCTCCATGTCCCCCTGAAAGGCCCAGCAGCTGAAGCTAAAGGTGAGAGGGAGAGGGACTCAAGTCCAGAGAGAGCCCAGGACGAGAGGGGGAGTGCCTGGCCCCACTTCAGCACCTGAACGCGGTCAGGGGTGCCTGAGCACCCTCAACATGACAGAACCAGTGCAGAGCCCACATCACGAAGCTGTATGCAAAGGACCAGTGGGGAATGACTTGGGGCCTGATCCTGCTGTTTGCAGGTGGCACCGCTGCTGCAATCTGCCGGTGGCAGGGTGGCTGCTGGGACCCTCTGTCCAACGGCTGTGCCCAGCAGGCATGCAGTTGTACACTGTCACGCCTGGGCTCATGCTCAAGTTGCACACTCTTTGCTCTGCCAGCACCGCTCTCTGCTTCCTAGGCTCTGCTCCACCACGACCCCGCAGCACCTGCCTGGGCATCTGTCCCTGTGCAGGGCTGAAAGACAGTCAAGGGACAGCCAAGGGATGAGGCAGCAGCTTTGGCAGGGCAGGGTGCTGAGGAGTCAGCTGGGGGATGTTCTGCTCCATTTCTGCATCAAGTGGGGCACTGTCAGTGCTGTGGCTGAGAAACAGGGCTTTTGTTTACCTCACGCTAGGGTAGTTTTTCGTTTTTTCTCTGCTTGATTTACTTTCCTTATTAACTTTACTGGCTTTCAGCATGTTAGGACTATGTGAAACCAGTATATGCAAAACCATGAAAAGGAGAGATGAGTTGCCAGAACAGAGCAGACGACTCTGTAGCCCAACAGTTTAACAGCACTTGTCTTTGACAGCAGCTGGCATGGCATGCCTCAGGAAAAGGTGAAGCGCTCCTTGAAGGTCCAGGGCTGGGTTGTCCCTACTCCTTGGGGAAATGTCTGAGTAGGGCTCACACTCAACGAACTCACATTTTGGCAGCTGCATTTGTCTCAAGAGTTGTGGCAATTGTCCTCTGAGTAAATGGCTCCTAGTGTTTGACCAAAGCTAGAAGAGCCTGCAATCCTTGTGAACCCCTGTCCTACTTAACAGAGTGAAAGAGGACGCTCCTGCTAATGGAACCCCTGTCCCCTTTCAGTCTTTGCCTATTTTGTCCCCCTTTCACACTATTTTTTTTCTGTTAATAATGCAAGGAATTATGCAGGATATTAAAAAAGAAAAAAGAAGAGAAGAGAAGAGAAGAGAAGAGAAGAGAAGAGGAGAGGAGAGGAGAGGAGAAGAGAAGAGAAGAGAAGAGAAGAGAAGAGAAGAGAAGAGAAGAGAAGAGAAGAGAAGAGAAGAGAAGAGAAGAGAAGAGAAGAAGGGAACACACCCTGGGAAATTTGCTTCTTAGAGATCAAAACTGTGTTTCATCAGATAAATTAAGGCAGCTTCAGCTTTATTCTTGTTCTGGGTCCTAACTTCCATAGCCAAAATCTTGCAGAAAATTTTACGTAATGTTTTCTGCTCTGAAAGAGGACAAGAAATATCTTCATGACCAGTCTGGTCTTCCCCATAAATTAAATTTGTTCATAATGATTTTCTCAAAGGTTTAACATGTCAAATCTCATAAAATGTTTAACTAGATCCTTTCTCAGGTCCTGCCTCTAAGTGGAATTAATTCTTCGATCATCTCTTTTCCTTAAATTTTGAGAGCCTCTTTGCTCTCCATAGAGATTAAAAAGAAAAAAAAAGAATAAATTAACAGATTAACTATATTTATATAACTCTTTGGCAGGGGTCTCAAGTCTAAATACTGACGTAGGCTTCTGAATGTCCTTCGTTTAGACCAGGAACTTCCCTCACACTGGAGGTGTGGGTGCACAAAGTCAGTGGCAGCAATTTTCTGCCTCCAGCTCTAATCACCAGAGCAGACATACTGGTGTGGATGTGTTTTTAGTGTCTCATAGGAAGTGTACGGTGACATTTTGAGGTGGACCCTCAGCTCCTATGCAGTTCTACCTGAAGCAGGAGCTGCAGTGTCTTGTCAAGGCGAGATTTTGCTCATTACCAGATCTCATCTCTGCTCTGGTTAAAAAAAAAAAAAAATAGTTTGGAAAGCCAAGGAAAGGTTGTTGATCCCTGATCTAGCTGTTAGTCCAGCTTCCTCCCTGGCTGTAAATTGCTGAATCGTTAGCACACCGTGGGAACCTTTTGGCTGGGAGCTAATACACAAGGAGAGATGCTGACCACTCTGGTTTTCCTTCCTTTCTGCTCAATGCAAACTTATTTGGAGACAGAACTGAAAGTGTGAGAGAAAAAAAAAATTACTGGAGATGACTCCGTCTCTGTTTCTGATCAAAGCCCAGTTCAGTTAAAGGCTAGTGGGGAAGGTTCTTGTGCTGGTGTGTTTGGAGTGTTATCTAGCAAGAGACACTGATCCAGCTTACCTGGATCACAAAACAATGTCCTAGCATCCCTTCAGGTTTCTTGTGCTTGGAGGTCTATTCCCTGTCTTGAAGTGAGAAAAACAGATAAATAAGAACAGCTGAAGACCAGTGGTCAGGTGTAAGGGGGGAGGAGGAATATCACCCGTACTGTTTCTAAAGATTCAGAAAGCAAACTGCTAAGAAATCAGAGAGCAAAAATGTGGTGAATAATTAAAAGTAATTACCTAGCCCCAAAGCAGAGGAGAGGCTGCTTGTTTAGTCAACAGGAAGTCGTGTGTTGGTGTGTACTGATATAAATACATATTGATTTTTTCCATTCACGCTTTGCTCAGAAATCACATTTTGAAACAAGTGCCAACATCACTAGTCGGTTGGTTCTTATGCTGAACACAAGAAATGCAGACACCTGCTTCCCCTCACCTCAAGCAAAAACCTCAAGCAGAAAAACTTTCTCTGCTCGACAAGTGCTGATGCACCACAGACACTGACTCGCACAGAGACCCTGAGAAGGGGAATGGTAGAGTTCCTTACAGTTAGACACAGGCAAATAAACTGATGTAAGCACATAGAATGTCGCATGCTTATTTAATATAAGCATATATTAAGCATAAGAATATATTAAAGGGCTTATTTATTATATGCACATTGCATTATAATCTGTGTTCATTCCACAAAGAGTCATCACTCTGTTTTGAATGACCCAACACACTGGTAATGCACTTGCTCAGGCACCTCTGCCAGGCAGACCACTCCCATTACTCCAGTTCTGGGTGTCAAAAAAATCCACACTAGATGGAGAGGCAGCTTCCTGTCTAGGACATGGGACAAAGGGCCTTGTCCCTAGAGCTGCCAACTCATCTTGTGATGCAGCTGTGGATGCTACGCCTGGGGAGAAGGTTTCAGTAGTTGCATGACAAAGCACTGCCTTTCACGGTGCGGAACATGCAGCACCGCAGAGATATGTGAAAGCTATGAGGACACATGGGAGGTCTGCCTGGGTGGACATCAGCAGAGAGGTGTGTGGTGGTGGCAGGAGCTGCAAATGCAGGTCTAATACACGGTGCAGTGAGTGTCGCTGAGGCTGCACCTATTTTGGAGGAGAGCAGGGAGCCAAGGTCATGATAAAGAAATGGGAAGGAGAGAAGGCAGGAGACCAGGATGTGTGGCGGTACCACTGGGGGCGAGGGTTCATGAAGCATGGACCCTGTGCTGTGCAATGCTGCATGCTGCAGGATTATAGATTATGCCACTGATGCAGAATTGAGGGTATCTGGTTGCTGGGTGTGCACTAAAATGTTATATTATTGTGTGTTTTACTAGTAATTTGGCTTTCCAGGCTTTCACTGAAAAACTTTTCCTGGAGACTTGACCCACGGTTTATTTTTGTTCCACTGTTGAGCTTGTTTTGGTGCTGGGGGATGAGGCAAATTAAGGTGAAACTATTGAATTGAGTACACATTTTTCAACCACAGCCCTGTGAATGGCTCTCATTCCTGCCCTGCAGCTCTCTGCTAGCCCAGCCTGGGGCTCCTTACAGAAACTAATGACCCTTAACCCTGCCTCTGTGACCCCACAAGTTTTTCTCTCCCAGCCTATACTAATTCCCCTCACCATGTCCCTAAGCATCAGCAGTTAGATCCCTTGCTACCAGTGACTGACACACGCTGGGATTACCAGCAGGAAGGAAGGAAAGGGGCTGGGTTGGGTTGAGGAGTTTGAGACCTAGTGAATGGTTTCCCCATCATGAATGCAGGCAAGAAACATGACCAAAGTCCAAGTACTTGCACTAAAAGTCCTCAAGTGTCTTCTCTAGCTTGACGCCCTGTGCAGTTTATCTCATTTACACTAAGAAAAACACAGACTCTGTGATCAAAGCAGAATGTGCCTTCCCCATGCTGAGATCTGGGGCTGGGGTAGTACCCACCAGAGCTGTTTCCCATAGCAGTGCATGCAGCTCCAGCCTTCAGCACGCCCTGCTCATCTGACTTGGCTTCTAACTCGGTGCTGCGCAGAGCTGGAGAACACCCTCTTTTTGCACAGGGAGCAGCAGGCTGCATTTCAGTGTTACTCTGTTCTCCTACAGCTCAGACCTGTACTCTGGGCAACCTAGACCCTGCTCCCAACCACATCTTCCCCCTCCTTAATAGCAGTCACTGACTTCATATCTCTGCAAGTATGTGCTAGTCACGGGGAGAAACTCAGTTTTGCACCGCAGGTTTTCACAATGAGACTCACCTTCTAGCTGCGGTTATGGTTTCACAGACATAAGTTGCCTGTTACTAGCTCCTGTTTGTGCACTTGCTGCAGCTCATGCTGCTCAGTGCAAAAAAAAGCTTGCACCTGGGGCCTGGGTGGTGAATCCCAATTTTAATTGCCCTGTTATCTTTGAAGAAGTCCTTTGCTGGACAGGCTGGGACAGAAGTGCTTGGGAGCTCACGAGCAGCATGTTGCATGTTCCTTGTCTTGCAGTCCTCTGTTGAGAGTTCCCTGCAGTTGTACAAGCTTTCCTTGGTTGGAGGTCCTCATGAACAGTGTTCTTGCATCTTACAAAGTTTTGTTATCAACAAGCAAGCATTTTCAGAAGATTTAAGATTGCCTTGCTAGTTCTTGTCTTCCTGCCCCCAGAGTTCAGAGCTGCTCCTATGCTGTCATCACTGGCCACATCCAGAAGGTCTGTGGGATGCCACCACTAACCTCTAGTTCCTAATGCCGAAGTGTCAGACAGTAGAATTAGGGTCTGCCCATGACACCTTGATCGTCTTCCAGGGGCCCAGTGTTCTTGACAATGCGAGTGGAATAGGACACCCATCCTGAGGCCAATGAAGAGAGGGACAAGGGGGTGAAAAGCGATTCTCAATCCATGAATGAGCATCTCCTTCTTTGCTGTGATATCTCTGCTGCCTGCCTTCCTTCCTTGCTAGTGCACTGCCATGCCCCCGCATCAGTTATTTCTTTAGCCATGAGTAAATGGGAGGCTCCCAAGTTTCTGCAAGTTTTTGTAAGCAGTGAGGTCAGAGTTGTGTCACACTTGAGCTAATTGTCCAGGAACTGATAAAACTGAGAACTTCCCAGCTAACTTCATAAAGTGTAAAAATACCCTTTCATGTATCAGCCAAAAGCATGGGCTCTGCTTGATGAAAAGGCTGGCAGAAGCTCCTAGAAAGCAGAGGAGAGAAAGAAGAGGAAGAATCTGAAGAGGAAATGAAGACCCTGGGAAACTACTGTTTATGAATTATTATCAGAAGTTTTAATTCACTGGTACCCATTGGTTTTAGACAATGCTTGTAGTGTTGCTTTTGCTTGCCACTCAGATGTGGCCCCAAAACAACTATATCTCACTCAAATATACAGCTCTCACATTCACATACACAACCAGTTAATTTCCGTTTGCCCAGTATGTACTCAGCGAAGGGACACCATATCCACTCATCTCTTCTATCATTTCTGTGCAGGTTCAGCCAGGGTAGGACACAGGCATATTTACTTTAAGGTGGCTAGCTTAGTCCTATCCCAATTTGGAAAATTGGTGACAAGACCAAAAAAGCTGACAGATAGAAGAGGCAAAAATCTACCCTGAAGCAGTTTCCCTGGAGACTCTCAGGGAACAGAAAAGGCAAAGGGGATTGCAGAGACTATGAAGAGCTGAGATGCCATCCCTAAACTGAACCAAAGGGAAACTATAAAGATACCAGCTCATGGACAATGGAGCCAAAAGAAATGGGAAAGCAATGGTGCTTGGCTCAAGCAGACCTGGTGAGAAAAATTACTTGCGACCATGGTGTTGAGGGTCTCAGGAATGACTACTTTCATACTGCATCAGACAGAAAAGAAACTCTTTTGAACCTTTCCTCCACAGCAAAGACCAAGCTGGAGGCTGTCTAGGCTGTGGAAGAAAATGGGTTTTATTTGTTAATCAATAATAATGGCCAACACAGTTTACTCCAGCTGATCTATCCTACTCGGGTACCAGACAAGAGACATAGTGAAGTGAAAGCATTTTCTAGTGGGTGTGTTCTCTAATACTGCCTGACTTTTGTGCTACGAGGGAACAGTCAGAGCAGTAAACCCCACAGGAATGCCTTCAGCATGGAAAGGCTTTGTAGGTACAAGGCACCCAATACAAGAGGAGGCAGGCTGACGTGTGCATCAGTGTGAAACCAAAACCTTGGTCAAGATATCAGGTTGACAGGCTGGGCTGGCAGCTGCTGCACATGCCACTGCTGCTCCAGCCTCTAAAGCATTGGCCAAGAAGCCAGAGAAAGTGACAGGAGGATCCAAATTCTGCAAGCCCCCAGTCTCCAGGGGGGCTGATTATAAGAGCAATGACTGTCTCCAAGAGCACAGAACCTTCTCTCACCACTCTGAAAGGGACCTGAAGTCTATACGCAGTACAGAAGGACAACAGCTGCACCAAGCTGGGGGTCAGGAGTATGAACAAGTGCAACAGAAGAGGACTTGGTACTTCTAGCTCCTTTAAACTCAACAACAAGGCAAGAAGAAGGTGCCAAGAAGGCAACCTGACCCTTGACTACCACTGCCAAGAAGCTCAGATTAGCTGTAGCTGTGAAGGAAATCCCAAGAAACTGGAAGCCACCACAGCCAAGCAAGAAATCAAGAGCTTAGAGAATATGAAAGCCGAAAGACCAAAAAAGGCAAAGATCCAAAAAAGGGCAAAACAGTGACACCCAAAGCTACCAAGCCCAAGACAGAGAAATCAAAAGTGGCCTCAGTCTGAGAATGTAGCACACAAGTACATGCCCTATGACACACAAAGTGTCCAGCTTCAGGGACACAGAGTGCAAATCTTTTAACTGAACCATTGATTCATGTTTTGCATTTTTTAACACAGTTTTCCTGAAAGAAGATAATTAATTGTAATAATTATGATTCCTTGGTTTGCAATAAAACACAGGCTTTGTATGAATTAAATGTTTCCTCTTGCTATTTTCTTAAATTGTCTGCAGTGGTATTGTAGGGGAGATGGAGACAGAGGTGCACAGCTTTTACAGGCAACAGACAACAGCTGCAACAAGGGCATATCTGATGTAACATCAGGAAAAGATTCTCCACCTTAAGTGTTGGCGCAGCACTGGAACAGGTTGTGGATTCTCCAACCTTGCTGACTTTTTCAAAATTCAGATGGACATTGCTCTAAGGAATCTGATTAGCTCTGAAGTTAGCTCTGATTGCTAACTTTTAATGTAATTTTATCTATGATCTTAACTGGGAAAGAATACTATCTCAGTAAGGACATTTATTTTAAAAAATGCATGGCTTCATATACATTTATTCTATGTAAGCAGGTGAGTTCTCACATTACTTATTATTTAGACACATTGAATTACATATGTTAATTTATTACATCTTTTTGTTAATGTCTGATTTGTGAGAAGCTGTATCTATATGGAAATTGCCATCTTACTTAAATGTCCAAAACAGCATTTCGAAAGAGAATTTATTCATTAAATTAAGCTTTGCTCTGCTGATGATTTTCACCAATTAGGGTTTTTTTATATATTTCAACATAGTAGCAACAAGTACGTGAAGCTTGCATTTTAACTGATAATTTATATTCTTGAAAACATTTTTATTTGAAAAAATCATTTACATTATTAGCAAAAGTAGAAATACATGCATGATGATTCACACAGTTTTTTACAGTTTTTTTAATGGACTAAAATCCAGCTCTCTATTTTGTGGGAGTTTATTCCGATTTGCTGGAATTAAAGGGTTTTAATTACAAGGGCTAAGGATGGCAGGGAACAGAGAGAAATGAAGCAATACGCTGAAGATCAGAAAGCAGGAGGTGAAGAGGAGATCCAGAAATGGAATTCAGATTTTCTGTGCCCCAGTCAAGAGGCTGTTCACAACTGGACAAATGTACACTGTCAAACAACGTCAGACCATGTGGTGGCAGGAGTAAATGTTACAGGATCATGCAACTTTAAAATCTTCCTTAAAAAAAAAACAACCCACAACTTTTTTTTGTTGTTGTTTTAAACGAAAATCCCTTTTGATAAAGCCATTCTTTATGGAATTGAGGTGCTCTTTTGGATGAGCTGCAAGTAATGTTCCCCTCTACGAAGGACAAGCCCACACGCCAGACAGCAGTATGCTCTTGAGGGATCCCTCCAAGCTGAGGGGCCTGATGACGTTCCATTCACGCTGCAGGTTCTTGTGGACAAGATCCAGACAACATGGAGCTTCCAGGTGACATGGCAGCTGCTTCCAACAGCCTCCCCGTGCTCTCCCACAGCCCTCCCCTTCCTCCTCACCTTGTTGCTCCAACCAGGGGCCACCACCTCAAGACACGTGGTTGCTGTTCCCACAGTGCTCAAGTCGAACTGGGGTGCCATTCTCCCTTTCCTGCTCTGACTGGTGTGTCCTTCCCTTCAGAAATCCTGAGCTTGGCAGCTAAGGGAGGCACAGTGCATGAGAACTGGAGGGCAAGAGAAAAAGAGCTGCCATGGGTCAAACACTTGGCAATGCTGTGTGTCACCTCATTGAGCACACTTCCTCCTGCCCCACTTCAGCCCTACTGTTCTCCTCACCGTGCTTCTTACTCCAAAATGAACATATGAACAGAGAAGAAAGAGAAAAGATGAGGAAAATAGAGGCAGAGAAGAAAGATGAGGTGAGATGGGAAGGTGGAACAACCCTTGCTTTCCAGGTGCACCAGAAAGCCCTCAGCATGGCCAGCTTCCCTTGTGGGGAAGCTCCAGCTCCACATGCCCAGCAACAGAGGAACCACTTCAAACTGGAGACCAGGCATCAGAGCACTGGCCTTGAAACACCGGCCTTCAAACTGCCAACACCGATCAGTACTCAGAAGCTGTGACAGCAAAATGAGCAGGAACAACCATTGTGTTCGAAGTGACTGCAGGCTATCTAACTTCTGCTCCAGGTCAGAAGAATTTACGAAAATCAGTCACAAACTCTAGATCATCCTTCAGAAATGGCATGCTGACAGCTTTATTTGTGGCTAGTCCAAGTTCATGAGAAATAGACCTAGCTGGAGCTATATTTAAAACCATTTCCCCAGCTTAAAAGAGAAGACAACATCCAGAGACCAGCAATGCAGCACCATAACACTTCAGGTTGGAATGGCAGGAGGGACACATCTGTGATTAAGATAAGTTCTAATGAAGATGGGGAAGCCTTTCTGTGGACTCCGGTACTGTAAGGAAAGGGAACAATAAACTGAATTACAAAAAGCCAATGGCATATGTTGTACTCTGCTCACACAGCCGATGGGACGTGCTGAAAGAGGGACACTGCAACGGCCAAGAGCCCACGAGTCACAGCAGGGTCAGGCCTGTGTAGATGGCAGCAACACCTACAGTCACTAAGGCTGAGGCTGTTTTCATTATAACAGTCTGAGATAGGGTCACCACAGTATTAGCCAGGAAGGGGCTAGGGGATACTGTTGTGCAATAACCTGCATTGTGTATTTTAGTCCTGAAGAACTATGGGACATGTCAGAGGCAGTTTAATCGGCAATTTGGGCCACAGCCACTTTTGTTCTAGAAATACCATCTAAATGCAGACTTGACTGCTTGCATATGAAGACACTGCCTGAAGTCCCCCATGGTCTGAGTGCTCCATCTTTTTGACCAATATATGACGTACAGTCAATCCCTGATGAATCCATGCAAGCCAGAAATTCAAGGAAAGAGACATTTTCCTAATCTTTTTGACCTTGATGTGTAATTTTTAATGTAATCTTTCAGTTATTCCCTTCACTGTGTTAAATGGCTTTAGCGAACAAGCTCTTCCTTGCTTATGAGACGATTTACCACAGCTCTTCTCTTATGTGGGGCCCCCAACATAAAAAAGACCTGGACCTGTTGGAGAGAGTCCAGAGGAGAGCCACAAAAATAATCAGAGGGCTGGAGCACCTCCCCTATGAGGACAGGCTGAAAGAGTTGGGGTTGCTCAGCCTGGAGAAGAGAAGGCTCCGAGGAGACTTAATAGCAGCCTTCCAGTACCTGAAGGGGCCTACAGGAGAGATGGGGAGGGACTCTGAATCGGGGGGTGTAGTGAGAGGACAAGGGGTAATGGGTATAAGCTAAAAGAGAGTAAATTTAGGTTAGACATTAGGAAGAAATTTTTCACTATGAGGGTGGTAAGACACTGGAACAGGTTGCCCAGAGAAGCTGTGGATGCCCCATCCCTGGAGGTGTTCAAGGCCAGTCTGGATGAGGCTTTGAGCAACCTGGTCTAGTGGAGGGTGTCCCTGCCCATGACAGGGTGGTTGGAACTTGATAATCTTTAAGGTCCTTTCCAACCCAAACCATTCTATGATTCTATGATTCTATGATTCTATGATTTCAGCTGTTTTACCATTTTACTTGGAGATGGTAATTCTCCACCAGCAAGTCATGGCACATGCACAGGGAAAAGATGTGTTCTTAGCACAGACCTCATGAGCTGGGAGGAGTTATCCCTGTGATCAGCAGCTATCAACTGTCAGGAAAATCTAGCACAGCTATCCATGGAAAAAAAAGTGCTGAAGATAATTTTTTATATCTCTAGAAAAAATAATGATCTCCCAGGAAGAATGTGATTCATGAATGGAGGGAGGGTGGCAGTGGAGGACTGGGGTAGCAAGGAGCAAAGAGGTCCAAATGACAGATTTGGGGTGGAATCAAGTCTGCCCACAAATCTGAACGAAATACAGCTAGACACAAATAAACCCAAACACATGAGAGTTGCCAAGAATAGCAGGAAATAAATTTTCTTTTAATATTTTTGTGTGCATTATATGGATGGTAGCATTAAAAATGTTCTCCTGGAGAGAAGCACCTCTTCCTGGCCCTGCTGAAAGCAAGCAACAAAAAGGCTTCTAATCATTCCCCAAACTGTACGAATGTTAAAATTCTATATACTGTACAGTAGCTATGTTATACAGTTATATATCTATATCAGCTTACATTCAGCTCTAAATAGAGAGTGGAGACTTGGCCTAGTCCAATTTCCAAGAGTTCCCTCTAACATCTTGTATCCATCCTACCTTCCTCCACACAGGCAAATTCCATAGGCATCCCAGCATAGAAGTCAGTGGCTGCCAGTGGCTTGAATGTCTTTGAGATCAAGCTCTCAGTGCTCTCCTCTCTACAAAAATGTGCATACTCTCAGTATAGAGAAATTCCTCCTCCATCCCTAGTCTCATGAGCCTTGAGTACTCAAGAGGGGCATCATCCTCTGTGTAGGATGTGCAATGACCCTGTGTATAGGATGAAATTCCAGTCACCACATAACTTGGAATTCTCTCTCCTGTATACTGGTTTAAAATAGAGATTCACCCCATCTTTGGCCAATTTTGACCTTATATGAAAAAAACCATGACTGCACAGTGCGTCTTCCCCTACACAGAGGATGTAACCAGCTTCTTGATGCATACAGTAGAAATTCTGGTCCTAGGGAGAGGCTCTTAAATCTTAACTGTTTTGCTCTTTTTTTTTTGGAGACATCTACCTCTGTGCAGCAAACTTCCCCTATATTGTGTGACCCTGGCTCTGTGTAGCAGTCCAGTGCTCCTGCAAGGCTAAATAATACTCAGATCAGCAGCACGGTATATTATACAATAGGGTTGAATGCCTACTCTAGCAAAGTGGCTTTCTGCTAGTTGGGAACAACACTTAATGATCCTAGAGACAAGGTCTTGCTGATCTTCTGCTGCAGTGAGCTAAGCTGCTCAGATCTGGTGCCCCACAGAAACATGACACTGCCACACAGAGTGACTAACACACTTCAGACAGCTCTTCCCCACTTACCCTACCCAGACTCATAGTGAAAATTGCCCATATACCTGGAAATGCTCTCCATGTATCTGGAAAACACAGTTCTCAAGCAGACCGCAGACATCCAGTGCTACCAGAGTGAATTCTTTTCCCCAGGTTGGCCTGCCTCTATAAATGCTTATATCTGCATATATGTTTACCTCCCCACCAGCAGCTGGCTTTGTGCAGGTAAGCACAGCCAGAGAACCTGCAGGAAAAATAAAATAATTATTCTTCTCCCACATCCCATTCCAATTTGTGACTTCTTTCTGCTTTTGTGCAGGAGCTCCCAGGTCAGGAGGCAGGAACTCAAGTAAAGATATTGAAAGCAGGCTCAGCAACTGGAGAGTGTGGAGGTAGCCAGACCAAGACAAGCCACCAGGAGAAGCTAATTCACTGCAAGTTCCCAGTACTGCGAGGACACCAGGTTCTCTGTGGCGGCTCCTGGGCTTAGGAGTGGAGGCAGACATACTAACTGCCGCCCCGATCTTGCCTGGAATGGGCATCAAGAGATTTCTTCAACAGGAAGGGAGGGACAGAACGGGGGAGAGGAGGTGAAGGAGAGGAAGAGACAGCACTAATCTACTTGAGAAAAATATAATGCCATACTAAATCCAGAATTCTTCCTTTTGGTAGCAGTTGTGTGTGAGGGAGGCAATGGGCTTGAGACAAAGAACTTCCCAGAGGTAGTTATAAATTATCTGCTGCCATACAGGGGCAAGGAAGTTTGCTTTGGGTTAAGGACAGCTCAACTCCCTTCCCTGAGGCCCACAGACACAGGAGGCTGTGCTATCACACAGCAAACTCAGTGGCTCAGGGGGAATGGAGGGGCTCAGGCTGACTAACCATATCCAAACTCATACTGATGCCATGCAAGAAACCTAGGCCAGGAGTCCTAAGGCATAAAGGTTTGCACTCCCTTACATGAGATGCAGCTTAGAGCATCTGTACTATTAGAAAAGACTACATCCTGTCCCCATGTATGTCTCTCCAGAGGGGCAAAGAAAGAGAAGATGCAACACATTTATAAGGACCTCTGGGAAATGAGCAGATCATGGTCTGCTAAACAGAATTTGAGAGAAAAAGAGGGGAGCATCCCACATGCTCAGCAACAGATTTAGAAGATGACAACGGCCACCATGACCGTGACAACTGCAGCACCTGATGAAGAGGATGTGGGGGAAGGCAGAGAAGGAAGGAAATGATGGGGAAATCACAAGCAAGAAGGACTTGTCTTGGGTTGTAGGCAGTAGAAGATGATTTCTCTTCTCTCCCTTCCTTCTTCTCTCCTACTGTTGGTAGCTCACAGAGCATCAGGCCTTCTGCGCTGCTGTTCCAGGAGCTGTCTGCAAGGGAGATGCAGAGGTTGCCCAGATCGGCGGAGACGTCGAGAAGGAAGGCCAGCCAGCTGGCGACAGATCTCATCTGAAGACATAGCAGATACACACAGGTTGACAGATAATCAAAGCTTCCTTCAAATTCTTCACCACCAGAATAGTTAGAGTTATATCCTTCACAGCATCTACAGAAACTGTTGGAACTGTTGAATCCTCATATACATGAGGAAAGTGAACAAGTCCTTAGGCTTTTATTCACTTCCTTCTGGCTTTATTCATGTACAATACATATTAAAATCACTCATATTTTGCTGCAACAAAGACTGCATAAGAAATCTAGACTGGATCCTGTTTCTATTCATGAATAGAAATACTAAGAATTACTCTTTAAACTCAAAGGAATGCACCATTGAGTAAGGGTGTGTCTGGGGCTAGTAGAGCGTGATCAAGACCGAGGAAGGCAGAGCCCTTACACCTCTTGGTAGCATGATATCTACTTTCCAGTGTTTTTCAAGGCCTGCCCACGGCATGCAAGGCTGCATTGCTCCCACAAACAAAGTCAAGGGAAACAACTACATATGGATTGGGGCTGGGTAATCAGTTAGCTTGGAGACTCTATCAGATGGCTGCAGCTATTCTTCTAGGCTAACTTGTGCTATCACTTACCTTGCATAACCTCGTTCTCTTTGCAGACAATGCGAGAGCACACCTCCTTGTTTATTATGTACATGCGACGCACACTGAGGGATCACCAAGAACATGCCAAGGACAGCAGTGAAAGGTACAGGGACCCAAAGAAACAAAAAAGAGATAAAGGCAATAAACATGTATATTCACTGATGAGGAGGCAAATCCTAGATTTTTAGCATTAGCTAGTCTAGAATAAGACTGTTGTCAATAGGAAAGTAACCTTTGTCAAGGCTTGATGAAATGGCCAATATGACCTTAAATATGGATTACAATATGGGGCACATTACAGCTCCTTAGTGCTGCACAGATAATAGTTATTGTGCTGTTTTAATTAATCACCCTAAAAGGACACCCTGAGGATAAGATTCATCTCACCAACTGGTTCCCTCAGGGAACCTCTGGTCTTCAAAGGAAACAATTGCTGAACTGGACATACCTTTCTGAAGAGTTTTTTAGGGCTTTTCTTAGGGACTGATGGTTTCTTACCTTGTAACACAGAGGTAGCTGATACACTGCTTTACTGGTTTGTGAACGGAGTACAGGCGTGTGCAAGGGAACTTTTCTTCACGACAGTCTGGGAACACACACACACACAGAGGTGCAATCCAGCAGGTGCACTCATTCTGGCACACATATAACTTCATCACTAGGTACTGTCCTCAAGGCTTCTAGGGAAGACCCTTAGCTTCTATTTTCCATTCTCTTGTAAGAGATGGGGATAGTTTTGAGAAGAGGAATATAAGGCAGACATCTCTGACCCCCTTGCCTCGTAAGACAAAAGTAAGGGAAAGTTGCCTGAAATGCAAAACAAGCTCACTGGGAATCCTCAAAGGGGACAGACATAAATAAATAAAATGTAAATTGTAGTTGCATATTTAAGAAGTGTTTCTAATAGATCTGCAATCTCACACTTCAGGACACAAATCTAGTTCCTTTATTTTCTGGATAATCAACTCCGTAGCTAACTGTGATGGGTTTTCTTGCATTTCCTTCCGAAATGTCTTAGCCACTGACAACGACAGAATATCAATTCAGTGTATCTTGTCTGGTAACCTGCCAGTTCCTCCCCTCCCAGTCATGCCACCCAGAGGAAGACTTCAGTTTCTACTGCAGTCATTCTATGGCACTTCTAATTCAAGAAATAATGTGAAGGGAAATTTCCAGGAGACAAAGCTCAGCTAACACCTGCATAGAGAGGTAACAGGGTGGGTGAAAGTGGGTCTGGGAGGGGGTGCAGGCAGCAAACTTAAATGTACCTGATGAAGCCGTCGTAGTTTCACTGTCAGACTGAACTGGAAGACAGAGGGTAGCAAAATTAGTGTGATTTATCATGATTCCTTCCTAGACAT
Organism: Pterocles orientalis; assembly: GCA_011057875.1. Taxonomy (NCBI): domain Eukaryota; kingdom Metazoa; phylum Chordata; class Aves; order Pterocliformes; family Pteroclidae; genus Pterocles; species Pterocles orientalis. Next base: position 350,041 of record WKFP01014890.1, on the reverse strand, counting down.
CATCTTACTCATTATCTCTTTCAAGAGTCCTCCATTGTAACTTCTGATGTGGAAAAAGATTTCATTGTTACTGACATGAAACCATAAGAGAAAGTACAAATCCAATATGAATCTAGTGCCAGCTACCCTGCCAACAATGCTAAAGATCTGTCCAAGCTTTACTCTAAAGAGACTACTTTTTGCTAACAGCACTCGGGTTCAAAATGTCACTGTAAGGGCATCTGACTTATAATTCAAAAGGTTGGGTAAATGTATTTAGTTGCTCTAATTGCCATCCATCACAGGAAGTGAAGGACCCTGTCACTGCCTCTTCCTAAAGGAACAGTGACTCCTTTAAGAAACAACACCCCCAGACCACTGGTTCTTTAATGTCCATGACAAGGGGTCAAAAGGAAGTTGGTTTGTTATTCCCTCTGATAAAGCAACTCACATGTATCCCAGTAAACCAGTACATTTTTATTATTTATCCAGTAACAAAGCAGAAAAGGAACTCAGAGGACTGAGTGTCAGGCACAAGTTTTCACCAACAGTTACAGAGGACTTCTACTTCTCCTGTTCATGTGCCATAGAGTCAGCCAGAAGCATAGACAAAACAGATGGGTGCAGAGAGAAGGAGTCTTTTGGGTGTCAGGGCTCTGGTTAGGGGCAGTCAGGGAAGGCAGGATTCTGGGTGTGCAAGGGACTGGGCAGGGAGAGGGAAGGGGAGTCCACAACATTTGGCTGCCAACTCAGAATAAACTCACCAGGACTAAGAAGCACAGGTGGTGTGAAAACTGCAGCTGGAAAAAAGAGATGTTCTGAAAGATCTTAATTTGAGATTTCAGACCCTTCCCCCCTCCCACAGTTGTGCTGAGGGCTTACCACTCCTGACCAGTAGCCTGACCAGTAGCATTCCTACATCTGGTTCATAGACAACACTGATCGTGATGTTGTTATCTGACTTGTCAGAGTAACTGTAGGCTTTCCCTGCAAATATGCTGGGTGTCCTAAAGATGATTGGACACTGCAGAGCAGAGATGAGTCCCACGGCATGTCCTTTGTGAAGAGTTTCTTCTTGATCCCTCAACAATAAGTGTTTTGAAGCCAATGTCTGCTGTAAAGGCTTCGCATTTAGTCTTCTCAGGTTTAGATGTAGGGTAGCCACTGCCAGTTTGGTCCAGACACCGTCTTATCTTCCCTCTGACATACTGTCAGGCCTCACACACTGAACACAAACTAACACAGGTTGCTTTCACCTCCTATACCCACCAGGAAGATCATGCACCTTGCATATACAATATTGTGCTTCCACTTTTCTCCTCCAGTGCTTGCCCATGACAGCTGGCCAGCTTTACCCACAACACTCTGGGCAGCTGATGAGCAGGGCAGAGGAGAGACCATGGAACTGCTGTCCTGAAAAACAGGACACCACTCTCAGATGACCTCTCCGACATATGCAGCACGCTTCCCAGCAACAGCCAAGCGCTGCTGCCCCTCCTTTGTCTTTTGAACCATATCATTCACCAGATGTGTTCTCCCTCTCCCTGCCCTGCCTGGTCCCCCCCCACCTCAAAGGGATGTGTTTGAAAGACTGCTCCAGCAGAGAGAGAAACAATCATGGAGGCCAGTGGTGCCGGATTCAAAACAAGACTCTCATGGAAAAAAAGTGGAGAGGCTCCTTCTTGAGCCTCTGGCCCTCTCCTCCATTCCCCATTGTGAGTCAGGCAGAATTAGCCTGTCTTGTAAATGCATACACTCCCATCAGCTCTGTGTCCTTCCCCTGGGACCATCTCCACAGCAAGTCATGGCTCTCTAAGGAGGCACATCACATGCTATTAGTGCTCATCTTCAAGCATCCTCCATCTACCCTCTCACATACATTTTGCTGCCTCCCAGTGACATAGCCACAGGCATGGCAAGGAAGACAGTACTAAACAGACAATATTTCCACCTCCCCATCCCACCACTGCTCAGAGTTTGCTTTATTACTCTCTTTCAGTTTTTTGCTACTTATGTCTCCTGAGCACTCAAGCATGGCTTCTAGCTGCCAGTAGACACACACAGAACCTGTGTCCCAGAGCTGCCCAGTTGGCAAACCTGATCAATTTCTCTCCCTTATCATTTAGTTTCTTCCTTCCAGCAACTTTCTCTGGAAGCCCAGGCTGTGTGAGCTTCAGATTTCATGGCTTCCTGCAGTGCAAACAGCTTCAGAGAGCCCTGGCAGACCAGGTGAGATTGGCATTTCCTTGCCAATGGCCTTGCAGAACAGGCCATTAAGCCACCCCAAATTAATCTCCCTGCATCCAGGACAGGAAGGACTCCCAGGTAGCCACAAATGCTGAAAGAATACTGATAGATGTCAAAAGTGGAAGAGTTTCTGAGCATAATGGGTAATTTCTGGGGCTATGTAGGCAGGAGTAAAAAGAAAAAGAAGCCTGAAGTTGCCAAGATAGCTTACCAGAGGTGCTGATAAGAGAGTCAGTGCTAACTTCACCTGTAAAAGAGAGAATGTCCTTGAGAAAGCTTGTCTTTGCTTTGTGGTCCCTTACATGACTAGCCATAGCTAGTTTGAGTTACCTTGGCCACCACGGTAGGCTCATAAGACAGTAAATGGACCCAATCCAGTAAATACATAAATAAACACAGTACACCCATCCCACCCATATCCATCTCCCTTTTCAGCGAGCGGCCTGTGACTGGATTTCTTAGTGCACATTGCATCAGTCCTTACTGAACTCCGGATTCATATTCTGACTTCTCAGACATGGCCACCGTGGGCATCTTGATGGGCAAGAAAGCCATCTGTAACAAAGGTGCTGATGGCTCCCACAGCAGTAAGACAGCTGAGGCACTCACTGCAGAGAAGGAGGAAGGCAACTCCAGAACCTAACCTTGACTGTGTAAATTCATCAGCAGATGAGTTTCTTTGAAAGGCAACTGATGGCAAAGCTGGGGTAGGTATGATGAAGGGATAAAGTGTGAAGAAAAGGGAAGCTTGGTGGACACATTTTGGACTGGCTTCTGAACAGTCTTCTGGGAAGCTGCAAGTGTTGCACATGACAGGAACGTAGCTGGGAGACGTCTGATGGCTTAGCCAGGGGCTTCAGTCTGAAGAAAAGGCAGGCCCTTGTGGTTCCTCTGGGTGCTAAAGTATGATGCAAACACATGTTCATTTTATCTTGTCATGTCACAGAAATGGAAAAAGGTCCAGAGGAATAAAGTAATTCACCTCCAACACCACAGTCAGTATGAAGACCAGTCAATATCCTTTCTCAGTGGCATCACTGCTAAGGCACCATGCCACTTGTGTACCCTTTTTCTTGGCACTTTCCCAAGTAGCAGCCAAGTCCCCCAAGCATCTCATGGCTGAAGAGTTAGCAGCTCTTATGGATCTATCTCCCACAACCCTTGACTGTGAACTTCATGTACTCCAGCTAAGTGTTCAGGACCCCAAAAGTAGTGAGTTATTTGTAAAGAACACACAACACTTAGCAGGCTGTCTTGGAGGGCTTGTTTAATCTCCACTGAAAGGCACGCTCACAATGTCAGAGGCAAGGAATCAAAGAACAGCATTTGCAACTAAACAGGCTGTAAGTACGCAGGATAACTGGGTCACATATGCAGTCTTAGTTCAGAACATGTTTGTAATACTCACCAGTTGCACTTTCCAGTTCTTGCCCACTGACCATCCATGGAAACCAGTCTGCAAGAGAAGAAAAGATGGGAGTGAAGAAAGGACAGAGAGAGGAATTTCTATAGCCTGACGGCTTTGTGAGATTTTTTCTGAGATGTGAATCTGTCCAGGAGATACCACTGCCCTCTGCTGAAGAGAGAAATGCTCTCTGCCTCAGCCTCCACTGCTGGCTGGGTTTGTTCTTTAATGACTTCTGGATACAGCCAGGGATGAAGGAAGGAGATGGCAGGAAAAAGCCAGTGATCTGGGGCACTGAACGGATGTGTGCAGGACCAGCCCAAAAAACCAGTACACCCTGCTACATCTTAGGCACTCAGCCTTTAGCTTTCTGTTCTTAATGGGAGCACTAAATGCGTAAAAACTATCAGGTCTGGAGCATTTGTCTTAGTTCTTCCTCATTCCAAGAGCAGTTACTTGCAGGCTGCAGAGGGCCTCTGGGGACTGCTGTATAATCCTGCTCTGAAGCATTACATGAGCCACTGGACCCTGCTATTCCCTTCCCCACCCAGTCGCCAGGAAGGGCTCAGATGCTGGTGACTGACATAGGGAGAACCCTACGTGTGATACCTTAAGTGCACATTGTAGCACAGCCCAAAACTTTCCCTGTCCCAGCTAATCTCTTAATGGTAAATAAAGGTAGAGGAGAAAAATTATATCGAACACCTTCTAATTTGCTTCTGATACAAAAGGAAGGATGCAAATTCTGAAACCATTGCAGAGGCCAGCAGTGCCGGATTTGAAACAGGAGTCATATGGAAAAATGGAGGAGGCTCCCCCCTTTTTTTAACATTTAAAAGTCAGCTCTTACTAGCTTTTTTTTTCCTCCCTAGAAAATAACTAGAAAACAGGACACAAGTGAAGTGAAACCTCTGTATATGAGGAGAAGAGACAAGATAAGTGACTTTTATCAGATTTTCAATCACTTCTATTTATATTTGCTCAAGTACCCAGTTCATATGCTTTATAAATGTTTGGACTTTATTGTCCAAGTTGCAATAAATTCATCCTTGAGGTCTCAGAAAACTGCAACCCTAATTCACCAAACCTGTAGCTCACTCAAAATCAAGAGGCAATGACAGACCAGCTGACAATTCCTGTAACTTTCTGAGTGAAAACAAAAAAAAAACAAACACAGAAATGCTAAAACAAAATAAACAGAAGTATGAAATCTTCCTTTAAGGCCTTCTTCACACATCATAAAAAGCACAGCCTTTTTTTTTCCAGCTTCTAACTTTGTAGGCCACCTACAAGCTCATCTCTTGGATACCTGTGTGCTTCACAGTCACAAACATAACATCCTCTATTGTGCATCTCTTCAGGAAAACGTGCTACTGGGAGCAGAATCAAGCTTCAAGATGAGGGGAGGACTGAGGAGAGCAGATTTGAATTACCTGATTTGAATGCGATAGGTGTAGTCATCTGTCTCCTACATACAGTCTTTCCTGGGTGAAACTTTTTCCATTCAGTGGAATTAATCTTTTGCTGTCTGTCCTGAGTCTTCTGACTATAATGTCTGATACTGCCCTCTTGTTTTGATTTGTGGTTTGGTGTATTTTTTTTTTTTTAACAAATTTAATCCCACCTGAATTTTTGCCAAAGTAAGTCCAAGCAAACAAAGAAGTGAAACAACAAACCAGAACAACAACAAAAGCAGATAGTGGTTTGAACTATGGTGGTTAGGTTTCTCAAAACAGCTGTACAAAAAAAACTACAAAACCTTCTGGCAGCCGAGTGGCCTGGAATGGGTCCATTTCAGCAGGAACCACTAGTGACAGCAAATGTTTCACAGCTATGACAGAACAAGTTTTGTGGAGCACTGGGAAATGCTCTGCAGATGATGCAGACGCAGGTGGTCAGCCATGTGAAGTACAGCACAGTCTACAGTAAGCACAAAGCACACCTAACTCTCTTTCTCAACTCAACCTGTCCGTTTTGCTTACTCAAGCACCACTGCAGTGAAGGCTGTGGACCTCTGTTGCTTGTGTCTCCTGGTACTTACTGGAGAGTGGACACATATGGGAACCAGTCCCTAGCTCCTAAATTTTTCCTTACAACCCTATATCCACTTTGCCTTTCCTGTTCAGTTGTTCCCCCTTCACTGTCCATCTGCACGTCTCTGTCTTTCTTGCACATTAGCCTGCATAAGAAGTTCCACGGGGAGAAATCCTCCCCCTGTTGTAAGGACTTACCAGCCGGGGACAAGGAGAGTGCTAAGAGATACAACAATATACAGGCTCCAGAGGTCTTCATCCCTGTGGAGGAGAGAGGAGTCAGAGGAAAGCTAAGGCAGGAACAGGGATACCCTCCTCTGTACCAGAGAAACTCTTTGCTTGCTGCCTCCAATCCCCTCACAAGACCATTTGGTCTTCCCAGCCTCCCTCCCACCTGTCTCCGTCCCATCTGGCCATTTTTCCAGGTGTTTGTGAAACATTTTGGACTGAACATATTCCATCAGTTTTCTCTTTCCAACTCCTTTCTCCAGTCTCCCTTTCTTTTCTAATCCAGGTGGCTAAGCCCCCCTCCACACACATCCCCAGCATGCAAAGAAAACTTTCCCCTTGCTATGTCCTTCCACTGTCTTCTACTTTTAAATTATCTTGTAGACAGGGTCCCCACCACTTACTGCAGCCCTCGGTCTCTGATCCCTTCAGCAGCAGACGCTCTCTTTCCCCTTCAGCGGTCCCCAGCAGTTTGGCTATTGGGTAAATCACATACAGCCACACCCAGAACATGTTCTACTTTTGCTTGTCTTCAAAATACGATTTTTGGGGAAAGAAAAAAAAAAAAAAAGATGGTGGGACGTGGTGTCATCATGCATCTGGAATGAGGGGGGAGCGAGGAGCAGCAGCCCACACCCTCATTCCAGAGTTCATTGTCTGCCCAAGGGAGCCCGCTCCTCCCATTCCCCCAGGATGGCCCAGCACAAGGGACGGATTCTTGCGTCTACGTCACACATTCGTGTCCCGTGTCGCCTCGCCCTGCTGCGCCGTCCCTCTTCTTGCGCCGCTACAGCTGCCCTTGGTTCCCCGCTTAGCTGCCGCCTCCCTCCACCCCAGTGCTTTGGTTCTCTTTTCTGCCTGCCTGCCACTCGCACACGGACGCTGCCGAGCTCGCCTTGCCACGGTGCCGGGACGGACCCTCACTTCCCCCCGCTACTCGCCCGCACTATCACGCTCCGGACACACGGCCCACCCGGCACGCCCCGCAAGCCATGCTCCCGCCAGCGCGGGGTCTCTCCGCGCCGGGCGTGGCCCTCCGGCCGGGCGGCGGTGCAGGACGAACTCCGGCCCCGGGCGGCCCGGCCTCTGCTGCAGGACCCGAGCGCGGGCAGCGGGGACGGGCAGCGGCACCGGCGAACACCGGGGAGGGGGTGAGGGGCACCAGCGCCCCGCCACCCGCGGGCAGATGGCGGGCTGGCAGGCAGCCAATCGTCTGGCAGCAACGGTGATGACGTCACCCCGCTGCCCCGCGCCGGGCTGAGGAAGGAGGGTTCGGTGCCTCCCGGCGGGATGGCGACGGGGATGGGGATGGGGGTGAGGATGGGGATAGGGATAGGGATAGGGATGGGAGCAGGGATAGGCTCGGGAGCACGGATAGGCTCACGCCAGGCTGGGGTCGTGTGCGGGGGGACGGGGAACAGGCACCGGGGCACGGGGTCCGTTCTGCAATGCCGTTTCCTTTCTGGCGAGTCTGAGAAAGGTGGGGAATAGGGAAACCTGTGGGGAAAAAAAAGGTAAAAAGTTGGGAAAATGGCAGCGACGTATACTGAGAAAGGAAGAGGTGAAATGAGATCTGAGACCCACTGTGCCATCCTTCAGACTCCCTTGCACTGCTTTGCCTCCAGACATGCTGTTTGATCAGTCAGCCCACTGGAACAGCAGCTTTCCCCTGACCCTTCCTCCAACAGCCCTGAAATCTTCTCCAACAGCAACAGGATCCCCTGTTGCTTTCTCAGAGACTTCGCTTTGCTGCTCCTGGAATTGCTCCTCTAGGTCTGAGGAGGCACTGGCTGGACAGTGCCCCTTGTATGAGCTTAAAGGCACAGTCTCAGTCCTGAAGCCAAGGTTGTTGAAGGAGAAAGCTGGGAAATGACCCAAGCTCTCTCCTTAATACAGCAATGAAAGACAGAAACCTTGTGTTGTGTCCTCTAAGGCTTATCCTGGTAGCTAGGTAACCTTTGTTTGTTCTCAACACATTGCAGACTAGGAACAAAATCCTGTAATGCCTTGTACACAGTTACTAATTAAATCCTCAATATGTCATTGCTGCCACAAGAGACCCAGAAGAGTGTTACCTGCATGTGACGTAACTGAAACCACCGCTTGTTACTTAATGGTGGCTGAGCATCGCTTGTGGCAGTGCTCAAGAGAAAAGACAGAGTGACTGCTCCTTCTTATTTCTGGTCCTCCCAAGACTTGTGGGGTGCCCACCAGTGGTGGGCAGTACCTGAGGATGGGTAGAGGGGATGGGGAAAGCTAGGCATTTCCATGCTCACATGGGAAGTCTCCTGGACCAAAGCACCACCCTGCTGTTTCACTGGAGTAAGACACCACCATTCCCACTTTCAGGAACTGGCTAAAACTCAGTCCAGTGTAGATGCTCAAAAGGTGATGAAACAACGAAAAGAAAGTGATGGAAGTTATAACCACACCCTGATTTGAGGAATCCTCTCAGATCCCTGGCTTTTTCTGGAAGTCCACATAGCAGTGTTTGGGCTACACTTTTCCACACAGCTTGGTTTGGTTTTTGTTTTTCTCTGTGTTGTCATTCAAGCCTCTATTACTGTTAAATTGATAACTAAAATACCTTGAAGACTTTGTGAACACATAAATTTGGAAACTTTAATTGGTGCTGTATGTTTTGGCCTAGCAAGGTACTGATGTACCACCATCTCCCACAGAGTGCAGGATTCACCCCTAGCCCTCGGCAAGGTTTCTTCTGATTGCTTTTGAGCTTTAACTCCTTTTTTTTCAAACTGGAAGGCTGTGTCCTTCCCCTGCTGCTCAGTGCAGGTACACCACCTGTGCTAGCAGCACCCGTCCATTGGGAGAGCTTGGTGCGGATGGGCAGGATGCTCCTGGTGATGGGAATCGCTGGCTGGGCAGCAGTTCAGTATTTTAGGTACCAGGCTACCCGCAGTGAAAGAACTGGTGTCCTGCTGCTCTTGCTCGCTGTGGACACCGGAGGGAGCTGCAGCACACCGGCATGCGAAGCCCTATTTTTCCTCGTGCAATCCAAGCACGTTCTTCAAGAGGTGACTGTGTTTGCAGGACCCGATCTGGAGTGAAGGCTCTCCTCTTAGCTCTCGTTTGTTAGTGCACGACTCCTTAATCGTTTTGCTTTTTGGGGCAAAAAAAGAATCTGGTTATGCACTTTCCCCCACCCCGTCCTTGCTCCATGACATTGACAAAGAGAGTTTGACAGCCTTTGCTGCTGGGAGATATAAATAATTAATATCCTTCTGCACTGTCCCTTCTCATTCACTTTGCTGTCTTCTGCTTTGCATGCAGCCATCCTTCTCCAGCAGCAGGTAACTTGGGGGCATCTACAGCAGATGACTCAAGGTGAAGCACTCTTCCCTCTAAAAAGTCAGATAAGAGTGCCACAATATGGTGTGAAGGAGAACTGTGCTGCAGTAAATAGCATAGATGACTCATAAAGGAAACACTGTCATACATATATTCCCTTGCACTGCAGTGACCCCAGTGCCTGTAGCTGTACCTAAGATCAGAAGCAGTGACAGTCATTCAGCAAAAAGTTATTTTCCTTCCAAGTCGGTACTGATCCCATTACGTTACCAGGGATGCCATAGCGATAGTAGTGTGGAATTTCGGATGAGACACAAAATCAGCCTTCCTAGAAATTACATTTTCTGGTGCATTTCATCCCAAAAATTACTACATCTCAGCAGACAGGTGGGTGATCCTGGTGCATATTATTTGTAAAGGTGTTGGAGACGCATTTAAATGCCAGCTGATTTCTTTCCCTCTCTTTGTCTCCCTGGCCTTTACATATCTTCATGGTAACTGGGCATTAAGTTACATCTGAGTGATGAGAAATTAATGAACTACTGTAAGATGTTTGAATGTATCAGGTCAATAATGCAGCACTACTGGTCATGTGAATTGGGGCTGAAATGAATTTTCTCGGGACCCACACTGCTGAATGGGCTCCATTCATACCTGAGGTCTGACACTATCCTGCAGTTGTTCCACTAGTGTTGCTGAGGCCATCAGTGGAAAGGGACATGAGATCCAGGCCTACTCCTGTCCCCAGTTTTGGGAGGTTCACATCTGACTTTGTATCCAACCTGCTGTAGAAGTGGGAACACTGTGAAGTACAGAAACCTGGACATGATCCACCTCTTTATGACTTATGGTCATGCTTTCTGTTGTCCCATCTACAAGAATAAGGAATTCTTTACCCCTTTATTTCCAAATCAACATACCAGTGCTTAGAGGGTAGGCAGTCCTGCAGCCACAAAATACCCTAAGGGAGTCTATGACACCCTAATTAATACAAGCTCAGCTCCTTCAAATCAGTTCAATGTTTGTAAAGAATTGAGCACGAGAAGAGGCAGTCAGTGAGCTCTTTGCTGTTTGGTTCCTAATTTGGCCATGTGCTTCACATGGCCAAGAAGGCTATGGTAAGAATTTGTCAGGACCTTCCTTCTTCCCTTGCTGTGCTTTGGGTTTTCCTTCTCTGCTTTTTCTGTAGTTCCTTCTATCACAAACATCCTTCCTTTCTGGTCCTTGGTACTGTCTCAGGGCTGATTCTTCCTGACTGTTTCACATGTCCCTCGGTACTCCCCTTTCTCCAAGCAGTGGAGCTCAAAGATGGCTTCTCTCAGGACATTTTTTCCAAGACCACTCTCTCAGGGAGACAGAAAACACTTTAAGCTTAACAAATATATAAATCCCTTCTGTAGGCCCAGTTATGTATGTCTGTATAGACATTGGACCACATAGAAACACCACCTTTAATTCAACTGACGGAAGTTTCCTATATGGACAAGGCTGTGTCTACGAGTTAAACACCAGAAAAGACATGATGGACTCCTCCTCCCATTCTCCCATCTCTTCCGGACATCACAGACCCTGGAGCTCAAGTCAAAAGGATTAATACTCCTGTTGCAGCATGGCAATCGTGCACAGGAGCAGTAACCAGAGCTAGCTGAAGACGTCACTGCTAGGAAGCAGAGGGGTGTCTTACACCTACACAGAGAGGTTCGCCAGAGCTGGTCCAGTGGAGATCATGTCACAGCTGAGCTTTCCAAATAATACAGTATCTGTCTCACTTGAGGTCCAACCTTTTGTACCATTTAATTGTCTTTTAGTAGTCCTCCAAGGTGGAACAGATGTTGTTCGTTTTGCCTACCAAAAACCATGAGTGGTGCCCCCACAACCCTCTCCTCCAGCAGATCAGCTTCAAAAATCACACCCTGAAGGAGCTACTCCAACATTCAGTTGTTGCAGTGCTGAGGTGTATGTTGCTCCAAGATCCTCACAGAACCTTGTGAGTCCAGTAGTGGGGTTATGAATAGTACTGGATATTACAAGATGTGATGAAACCAGGACAGCTTGCAGTGCCTGAATCAGACACGCCTTTTCAATTTAAAATGGCATCAGAGGGAGGCAGGCGTACAGGTACACCTGTACAAAGGACGTTTCATGTGCACATAGACTGGGGACAAGAATAGCAATATAAAATAAAATAAATACATTTATTCTATCCTATTATACTCAAAAATAGAATACCCTTTTAACATAACCAGGGAAGGGAGCAAACATGGCAACTTAAAAAGCATTTGCTTTGAATTCTCTAACATTTAGGAAAAAATATATATTGTTGAGGTCTTTTTTTAAACTGGCTACATTCAAAATACGCAAACTGTTGAAGTTCTTCACAGTGTCAACATTGGCAGCACCTTGCTTCTGAAAGGATGTAAGAAAGGAGAATAGTAATCGCACTGAGTAGAAGAAATGCAAATGATGCTACACATTAGCAGACAAATTGGGAAGAGTTTATACTGTGGGGAAATTATGAAGCACCACCTTTCAGGTTTTTATCCCTCCATTTCCTATACCTTCACAGAGACTGTAAAGGCTGACATATCTTTTAAATACTCATTTATGTTTTATTCTACAGTTGACATTAGAGGAATTTGAACGACGATTTTAGGCATTACTGCAACTGCATTGAAATAAATCAGTCTCTCCTGCAGGTACAGCTGACTTCAACCAGATCACTTGAATTTTCTTTTGACCTTCCCCATGTATAGTTGCTATTCTGACTTGATGGTTGACTGAAACCAAGGCGAGGCGTGTTAACAAAAATCTGTCCTAATGTGATATGTATACATGTAAAGGGCCTACACTGATTTAGCTCACCTTGGTTTTAAAGAGATGAAAACAGCACCAAACGCAGACCATTCTGCACCAACATAAACACCACCATTACAAGATGCATGTAAAAGGACAACACTGGTAGCTGAAAAACCTAATTTAATATTATTCTAACGATTTCTTGCCTCTGTCCATCAATGCAGCTGCACTGATACATATCTTTTTAGGAAAAAATGCTTCAACTATTCATCCATTATTTCTTCATTTGTAATTGTTCTTAGAATAAAAACACACTGGAATTTCATTTGCATGCAGCTGTACAGAATATTTGCATTCAAATCAAAGGATGCTGGGTTCTTAAAATAAGTAGGTGTTATTTCATCGTATCAACCTAGCCTCTTTGGCAAGGCTCCTTTGGCTATTTACTGTATCGAGTTCTCTTGCTGTGCCTGCCATCTCCGGTTTCTCTCCGATTTAATTCTTGGGGTGTTCTGCTGTTTTCTTTTTCCTGCTTTCTTTTTCCTGCATCCAATCTTTTTTCTCCCCCTCTTTATTTCTGTATTTCTTCCTCTGTTTCTTCTCCTCTATATGCCTTTTTTTCTTTCTTTCCTTTTTTTTTTATTTCCCCCAGTGCTCTTTCTCCTGGTTTCTCTCTGCAGAAGCTTTGCTGACTCTGGCTTTCTCTCTGGCTCCCTGGTTTCATTTCAGTCACCTTCACTGGAATGTCGGCAGAAACATTTTTTTCTTTGAAAACAAAGAGATTAAATAAGTAAATGAATAAATAAAATAGCTGGAAGCAGACAGGAGGTTTCAATTCCAGAAGGGCCTGTACTCTGTGAGCTTTTCTCACTTCTTTGCAAAGGAGGAGATAGTTGCGCTCCCTGCCCACCCCCAGCCTCACAGGGAGCAAGGCTTCCCCCTCCCCTGGCATGAGGACCTCGCCTGTGAGTGATGGATTGCACTGCAGTGAGGGCTGGGAAGCACTGCAGGGAGAGGAGGTGGAGGGATGGGGAAGGGAGGGAGGGGACACACTGCCAGCGTCAGGACAGGAAGGATGTAGTGGAGCTGATGAGAAGAGAGGAGGGGGGAATGGAAAATGGGGAAGGGGAGGGCACGCATTTCTTCAGGCTGCACCACTCCCGAGTAGATTGGGTATGCCAGGTCTGAGGGAGGCACAAGGCAGTGTGGTCTGGGCTGTCACTGGGCAGCAGGAGAGATAGGCTGGGAAAAGAGAAGAGCAATAAGGAAAGGGAGAGCAAGTCAGAGCGAAAGTAAGGTTTAGGTTGTACAGCAAGGACCAAAGAACACAAATCTTGCAGCTGAATTTCTTTGGAGCTGTGACAGAGGAGGTAATGTCGGAGATGTAGAAACATTCAAAAGGTCAAACAAGACATACTGCAAACCGAATTGAAATGTGCCTTCACTGTACTCCCAAGGGTAGTAACAGTATGACCTTTGGACAGTAGTGAGGTACGTTTGCACAGTTGAAGCTACTCGTGATGGTAAGCATGTTGGCAGCGTCTGGCTGCAGCAGCTTTATTGCCTTGTGGATTTTGGCAAGGGGGTTGTGTTCTCTTTGCGGGGCACTGTGAGGAATGCAGATGACCTCCCCACTGCAACAATTACAAGTGCTGAAACATCACTTGTCATTGTTTGTTGCCTTGCTTCTCTTTTTTTTTTTTTTAATGGATTTGTCTCCATCTGTTACTTATTCATAGTCCAGATTTTTCTCCATTTCTCTGTTTCTATCAACACTCCATTATTAACATCCTCCTCTCAATCCACCTTCCAACATTATCTTCCACCTTCTCTTCCTCTCTCTCTCCCGTTTTGCAGACCTCCTCCTACCCACTTTCAGGCTTACTTCCCTGATGACTAGACGCGATGCCAGCCCAGCGCTCTGCATACCCGCGGCCCAGGGCAGGCAGGGCAGTAGAGGATGGCGGGCGCCCGGTGGCGGGCACAGGGGGGGATGAGGGGCTGCTGGAGGATGGGGAGCAGGGGGGTGTGCTGGCAGCCATGCAATCAGCATACAGGAGGACGTCCCGCCCCTGCAACTTAAAGGAGAGGTACCCCCCCCCAATCCTGCACGACTCCTCTCACTCACCCCTCTTTGGCTATCGCCATCTCTCCGCGCCCCGCCCCTTCCCCCCTCCATCGCACTGCACCAGCTGCCGTTTCCAGCTATGCTGACCTAGTTCTGGCTTCCCTGCAAGGCACCTCCATCCCCCTACTCCCTTAGCACCTGACCGCAGCAAGAGAGAAGGGGAAGGGTCCCCTCGCACCGCAGGGAGACCCCTGAGCACGCCTCGCATGACGACACCAGACCCCGCCCTAGGAGACCCAACTTTGAGATGCAAGCTCCTTAATCTCCTCCATCAGTTTAGGGCAGGCAAGTTGGTGCTGTGTGGCAAGAGCAAGCATCAAAGTTAGATGGAAAAAAACACTCCCAGGGAATGAGAGAAGTCTGCAACACTACCTCATCAGCTCTGGGCACAGAAATGCTGCACACAGGAGGAAAAAACCAAAAGTGGGAGAAATACAGGGACATTTAACCTTCTGTCTGAAGCTCTTGAGCTTGCAGGGCTGATGTTTATCAATCTTAATGCAGCAGAGTGCCTGAAAGGTATATCCACCCTGTGGTTGCATCAGATCCTTCCCAACCAGCACTGAAATCTTAAGTCATCACTGCAACAACATTCATCAAAAGACATTGGGGAAAGAGCCAGAAAAGGGCAGGAGTAAAAAAAGGGAAAGAACAGGAAAGGAACAAAAGCAGGCAGACACAAAAGAGAAAGGAACTTTCTCAAGATGGTGAAGGAAAAATGCATAGTGAGATAAACAGCTAGAGAAGGGGCCAGGCTGGTGAAAAGGAGAGGCAGAAGGGAGTTGCAAAGAGAAGGAAACGTTTTCCTTCCAAATTGCTGTTTCCATGAAAAGCACATTTTTCCTTTCATCGAGCTCCTCAGTACTGTTCCCAGTTTCCCTGCAGCATAACTGCAACTTAGCCAGGAGAAGTACACTCCTGTCTGCTAGAACAGGGAGCTGCTAGTTATATACCAGCTTTTGAAGCCTACCAGCTGCTGTTCATCCATCCCTTTGTTTCACTTTGTAACTGCCCACCCAGAGCTTCTGTGTGTCTCTCAGTTCTCAAACTGTGCCCAGAATAAGGCTAGCAGAAGCCTCTGATGTGATATATTGTGGGTATTTGTTCATTGAAATTGCTGTAAAGAAGAATTTATGCTTTAAGAATCTAAAGATTAACAGACAGCCAGGGACGCTGAGACATCCTGCCGTAAGAAATAAGATGTCTCAAGAACAGAACGATAAGGGAACGGCATGCGACCAGAAGTTCCAAGGCCGATGGAGCAATTATGTCTTTTGCAAGAAGACCAAGAAGAGCAACATAGACGAAAAACTGCTGCCCTAATCTCTTAAAACAGGATGCCGCCCCCCCTTAGCGCTGGACCACCGAGCCTGAGAGATCACGTAACCCGGAAGAAACCAACGATAAAAAGGGGGACTGTGGGGAGTGTAAGCGCGCGCTGACGGTAGAGCACAGACTCCCGTGGCCGCCCAGCGCTGTTTTGCTTGTTGTGCTTACTAATAGATTCTATGATTTGCTACTTAATGAATTGATTCCTGTACAATTTATTACAAATTGGTGCCGTGACTCGGATGAAGGCAGTTTGATTGGGAGGCCCTCGGAGGGGGTGCCCTGCTGATTTCAGCAGCCTCCGATAGGGATATTCCCATTCATATCCTTCACCAACGAACTCTAAATTTGACACCAAGCGAATAAAACCGGTAACCCCTAGGTAATCTTTGTGCACGAAGGCCGAACGAAGACCCATAGGATGGGTAAGTATAGGCCAGTAATCCGTTCGGTAGGGGTTGGGAACCCGGAGCGTGGCGTTGTGAGACGTCCAGTAGGATGACGTGAGTGCGGACCCCTCGGTAGTGCGGTTCCCACATCCCGCGAGGGACTGGGCCACAAAAAGGGGGAAGCGAGTGTGAGAGTGAGTGAAGGTACTCCGGAAGATGGGACAGAAGAAGAGTAAGCCTTCTGATCCCATGGCTGGGGGCAGGTTACCCTCCATTCCTCCAGATAGTCTGCTGGGGCTTATGCTCAAAAATTGGAATAATTCCCCCTCTAGGCGGGGGAAAGACAAGGCAAAAATGATTCATTATTTATCGAGATATGGGGTGGGAAACAAATTCGGTCAGACCACCTCTATTGGCCCATATTCGGATCTTTCCAGGACTGGATGTACCAGGCTCTTAATACTTATGTCAGTTCAAAAGAACTGTTTAGTTCAGAAGAAAGTGAATATGCGTCCCTTTGGATTACCTCGGAATCCCAAACTAAATTATACCCCCTTAAAGAAAAAGGAGGGGAGGGGAGAAAGAAGAAAAAATATCGAGAATTGGAAATCCCAACATCCCCACCTCCTCACATTCCACCCCCTCCACCCTCTGCACCATCACCTCCTGATTGCCAGTCCTCAGGGGAATCGGACAGTGACTCAGGCCCCACTGCCTGGGGGCCAGTGACCGGGAGCCAAAACCAGAGACAAAGATCTCAAGACAGGGAGAGATTGTACCTTTTAAGGTAAATGGCAATGGGAGGACCCCATCCTGGAGTGGGATTTGTATCTGTGTCTCTCAGCTCGGGGGATGTGAGGGATTTTAAAAAGGAAATGGGACATCTTTTAGAAGACCCGCGAGGGGTAGTGGAGCGATTTGATCAGTTCCTCGGCCCCAATATTTACACCTGGGACGAGACGGAATCAATTTTGAGAATATTATTTACTAGTGAGGAGTGGGGAATGATTAGGACTGCTGGTATGAGACATTGGGACCAAAGACACCAACACGGTCCCGCCGGAGATTAAAAATGGCCCCTTCAAAGGCCTAATTAATCAAGACCCTGCTCATAGGAACAATATGATTGATCTCCGAGAAACGATAATTCAAGGAATCAGAGATTCTGTGCCAAGAGGGCAAAATATTAATAAGGCTTTTAACGAACACCAGAGGAAGGATGAAACCCCAACAGATTGGTTAGAAAGATTGGGGAAAAGTCTGCAACTTTACTCAGGACTGGACCCAGGAACTCCTGTAGGGGAGGCTTTATTAAAAACTCAGTTTGTGGTAAAATCCTGGGCAGATATTAGGAAGAAACTGAAAAAAATAGAGGGTTGGGAAGATTGGGGTTTGGATGAATTGCTGAGAGGAGCTTGAAGGGTAATAAGATACTGTGATATCCCCCTGAAGGGAGGAAAGGAGACCCTGATTAGGCCTCCAAGCTTCTTGTTTCCCCTGAAGAATACTACTGCTGCTGAGAAGAATTCATACCTTGTAGCTCGCTGCAACCGAACTGACAAGGGAGGCAGAGGAGTAAAAATGGTGGGGAAGGTAAAGGAAGCAAAGGCCTTTAAAAAACATGGGCTCCAATCCTCTCCTTCGGTTCGTGGGGGTCAGTCACGGCCACAATCCGCGTCCCTGCTATGGAGCAGGGGTAGTGGCTCATGGAGGATGCAGGGGGAGCCCGTTGTGCTCAGGGAACTGTAGTTACCTGGAGTTAAATGTGACTCAGCCGGGAGACCTCAGTTGGCTGTTGGGAAAGGTGTGGGGTATTAGATTTTATGAGAATGGGGCGGACAGAGGAGGTTTAATTCTTATAAGGAAAAAAGAGACCAAGATTTTGCAGTCAGTGGGGCCAAATAAAGTTTTGTCAGAAGACATCTCAAAGGATATCCCAGGGGTGAGGCCCACAGACCGTTCAGGAACACACACCTCTCCTGATAGTCCTGTAGTGACACCAACAATAACAACATTCGATGAGGTGACAGAGGAGGAGAAAAGTGAAGGTGACACATTGTCTGGAAACAACATGTGGAAGGTTATAAATGCCAGTTATCTAGTATTGAATCAAACAAATCCAAG
>WKFP01014890.1:316848-331613 GCA_011057875.1 Pterocles orientalis | reverse complement strand
AATGAGAGCTGCTGCAGACACAAGGCAGTGTGCAGGCTTAAGCAAGTTGGTATAAATAATTATAAATAATTAGGCTTAGCAACATGTGCTGACTGGACTTTCCACCGTTTTTCTGTTACAAGCTCATGTGATGGTTGTGTCCAGCCACAGACAGGACATGAAACTCTCTGATGTGAATGACGGAATAATGTCCTGCAGACTTTGGCTTCAGGACTAAAGGGCTGGTTTTCAGTGAACTCAGTGACAAAAGATGTTTCATGGAATCAACTGTGAAATCAGATTTTGCATACATTAGGGCTTTGGACTAGTCCTTACGTTATGCATTTCGGAGTGCATAGGAAAAATCCCAAAAGAAAGGTGCCAGGAATGTTTACTGTTCAAAGGCATCCATTCTTTGCTGATGGTACAATTATATTTCTTTCCTAGAGGGTGAAACTTGGTGCTCTGGACCACTGACACTGAGGGTACTAGCCAATATTCTTCTTGCACTATCAAATAGTAAGAATTTTGTCCTTTTTATTTATAGGTGACAGGAGAGACCTCACCTTCACTGGAAAAAAAATGAAAATTAAAAAAGTCTTGCCTAGTTCTAGGGAATTATAACATCTACATCCAACTCAGCTGCAGTGACAACTCTAAAAAGAACTCAAAAGCTTCTGGAGCAGTGGGCACATCCTGGCAATAAATTGACACTTTCTGCTGGTCTGCCCTTCTAAGAAATAGCAAAAGACTTCCACGACTCCCTCCAAACTGTCTTGGATGATGGTATATTCTTCTAGAGGTATAGGTTATCCAGCCTGCTCTTTCAGATGACTTCCATTGTTGCTGTTGCTTCAATACTACAAGTTTGTCTGTGCCCAAGTTCAGTATACTACAACTCCAGCAGCTCAACAAACAGTAATAAAAGGGATACAAGGCTACAAATTGCATACAAGGGACCAGTCAGAAGACCCAGCTGAAATATCCTGAATGGTTTGAGATACAGATCGAATGTCTTACCATCACCATGCTGAGTGTCTTTCCTATGCTTGTAGAATAACTTTCTCTCAGATGTCTTATAAACAAATGCATATTTATGTGGCCAAAAAGTCTACATTATAGAATTTCCCAGCTGTGCAGTTCTCTTCTTTCCACAAACTCCTAACCATGTTTGGGATGTAGAGGCACCTGCCTTACAGCTTGGCTGCTTCTGGAAATATATATTTTAAGAAATTCCGCTATTATTATATCATTGTGGTTACAGCTATATAAACCCTAAGGTGGACATTTTCTTTCCTCTTTGCTTTATACTGTCTTAAAAACAGCATACATGAATCCAGAAGAATTCTTACTCTGAAATATGTGTGCCTTCTAGATGGTGTGCAGTGGTTACACACACCTTCAGCAAAACAGATACCACAGTAGTTTTCTGCTAGTAATTCCCTGGGTAAACAAACCCATTCACTTCACAACCTGAAATTACAATTTTCAGAAGTGTGAACCTGATGCACATAGGAACTTTGCTCCAGAAGGCTTAGAATGTACTAATTCTGTCAAAGAAGGTATTATTTTCTTACTGACAAAGTAACAAAAATACTTCCCAGCATTTTGGTGTAATTTATTTATTTATGTATTTGTTTACCCTGCTGGGACTTGCCTACGATTACCTCCTGCTCTCAAGTTGTACTTTCAGTTGCCATTTAAGTGAGTGATAATGTATTTTCCCCTATACTGTTGTACAGAGCCTGGCAGATGGGAACCTGGTATCCAGAAGTGTTTTCTGGCTTTGCAGCCGTGAGAAGCCACAAGTATTGGCGAGCAACCTAAGCAGACAGGAGAGCATCAGATGATGTCTGGGTAAGTTGGGATTTTGGCAACTGACATCATCTGTGAGGTAGCTTTTTCTATAGCACACTCATGAGGCAAATAGTTTTCGGAAGAACTCCCTGAATCACACCTGAGGTTTGGGAGTACGACCTAGATGTTTGCAGGACCAAATGTATAAATATACATACCCTTCAGTAAGGTCAGTCTTAGAAATGCTCAATGGCATTTGCATTATGAGTATTTTAACTATCAGCTCTGATTTTGTAAAAGGTATACTGAAGGTGGAGCATATGACACTGTGGTACATCATTCTGCAGTATGAACGAATAAACACTACAGCAGATTTTAGGCCATTCTGTCTTGTTATGTATAGATTAGTGCTGTGGAAATCAGTTCCATTGTGCCAGTTAGATATCGGGGGTACTGCATGAAAGGTTTGGATGGCACATCTTTGTCCTGCAACCACAGTTTTTAGGGCTTGTCTGAAATGGTTCTGGTGTGTCATGTATAGATGAACTACACTGGGGAGGCAAGGGGTATGTGAAGTGTCTGTCATTCAGGTGGGAGAATTAAGATGGTTAGGACGGAACCGCCACATGGCTAAGGGGCAGAAGAAAGGAGGTTGAATGGTTACATTTGTGACAGGAGGGGTGTTTGGGAGCATCAGTATGTCACCTATTTGCAAAGCTGGGAGCGTAACACAGATTGTTGAGGAACATACACATTGTTCCCCCAAAACGCAGACTGTGTGTGCTGTATCTAGCGGTTGTAAAGGTTGGTGAAGGACAAATTCACACCAGACAGAATTGGGGCAGTAAGTGGAATATGTTTGGTGTGTGTGGTGAAGCCTGGTGAGGACACGCCTGGAGGGAGTACTGTGTCCAGTTCTGGGTTCCCCAGTGCTAGAGAAGCATGGGCATAGTGGATGAATCCAGTAAAGGGCCACAAAGATGATTAGGGGCTTGGAGCATCTTCACATATGAGGAAAGGCTGGGACAGCTGGGTTTGTTCATCATGGAGAATAGCTCCATGGCTTCAGGAGATATTATCAATGTGTATAAATACCTGTCAGGGGGAGTGAAGAAGGTGGAGGCAGACTTTGCTCAGTCATGCCCAGTAAACAGTCTTATCTATTCACTAGGCACAAACTGAAATACAAAGAAATTCCATTTCTTTTTTTTTATTTATTTTTTTCCATTGAGGGTGCTCAAACACTGTAACAGGTTGCCCAGTGAGGCAGCGAGGTGTGGAGATACTCAAAACCCGACTGGACACAAGTCTGGGCAGCCTGCTCTATCTAACCTTGCTTTGAGTAGAGGGATGGGACTAGACAGTCTCCAGAGATGCCTTCCAACTCAACTACTCTGTGATCCTGTGGCAATGGATGGAATGGAGCTCAGCATGTCACACGCATGAATGGCAATTCATATATGTGCCCCTCGGTGCCTGTAGTGCCATAGTGTGGGTTTGCTATACACATGGCAGGCATCAAACCAAGCAGGACAATTGCGTATCTGGGAATCCTTGGGAATATCCCTGGTAACTGTCATGTTGGACTAGGCAGTCAGTTGTATTGGGACTGTCAGATACATGACAGTTTTGCCCAAGCAGCATTTTGTTTATACTGCTCAGGTGAAGCAAATAAGGCAATTACTAGATGTAAAGTAGAAGCTGGGGGATTTTCAAGTGTGTTGCTTAGCAGTAGTTGTCTGTTGCAAGTGCCAGTTCAACCATTCATGGAAGTACAGGAGATGGGAAAAAGGACCAGTGGTGCATTGTGTATTTTGTGTCCAAAGTGTGCCTGGCATAAACATGGGGGCAACATGCTGGCAATGTGGAATATACAGCTAATATAATATTGTGAATAAAAAGGGTGTGGTAATGGAGGAAACTCTGTAGGTGTGCCACAGAAACTGATAAACAAGTTGTGTTAGTTAATGCACAAGGATGTGTCATGGTTGTTTGTTGCCAACAGCTATTATTTTAGAGAAGTGACAGTAGCCAGGGATGATGCAGCACACTGGCTATGCCAGACATGTGACGGTGCACGGCAGGTGGTGTGTGGGACACATCCTATGTGTGTCTGTCACACAAAGAACAAAGGTTTTGGCTTTGCACACCACATACCAACTGCAGCAGAGACAAGCCAACAGGTGTCACACGTTTTGCCGTACCACCTGCCCGCGTGGCTGCCGGCTACCTGTGCAGTGCTATAGCCGGTCACCCGCGGCAACGGGGCCGTGCCCGCCCCCACGAGCAGGCAGCCAGGGGTGGAAGGTGGGGTGCACGCCTCTGCAGCCCAACACTGCTGTGCCGGTGCCTGGTTGGCCTGTGGAAAAAGCTGGGCGGGCACGCCAGCGCCGCGGTGCTGCGGGTCGAGCCGTCTCTCGTCTCGGTCCCGGGCCGGGGCCTGCCACGGCGGTGGGGGCCTTGACCAAACCTCTGTCTGTGGTGGAGAAGGGCAGGATCGAGCAGGAGGTCTCCGCCGTTGGACAGGGGCGACCTCAACGCTCGTGCGCGGCCGCTGCTCAGCCCCAGGGCGCTGTGGTTCCGGCAGGGCCCGCCTAGCAGTTCGGTCCGGCCTGGCCCTGTCGCTCTCCCCCGCCGCCTTCGCGCCTTCGGGGCAACAAGCGGGAGCGCGCCACAGCCCCCGCTCCCGCCCCTTCCCGGAACCGGGCGCTCCGCCTCGCGCCCCCTCCCCTAGCGGGTGCCAGCCCCGCTCGGCCGTTAGCGCCGTCGCCGCTTCAGTCAGGCGGCGGGAGCGAGCGCTGGAGGAGGCGGCGGGGGGCGGGGGTATCAGTGAAGGGAACAGCCGGCCTCCTCACCCCAGCCGCAGGGAGGAGGGACAGTGAGGAGGGGGAAGGAGGGGGTCGAGGGCCGCGTCGCGTCTCCCGCTCCCCTTTAGGACCGTGCCACCGAGCGACCGCCGCCGGCGGGGAGGAAGGGGCGAGTCTCCCCGGAGCCCTCTTCCCCCCGCGGCTTCCCTTCCTGGGCCCGGTGCCGAAGGGGGGAAGCGCCGGCGGGGCGTGCGGAATCCCGCGGGTTCCCTCAGGCTCGGGCTCGGCGGTGCCCGGGGCGGGTGAGATGTCGGGCTGAGCGGGTGCGAGCCCGGGGGTGGGTCCACCGGGGTGGGGGGGAGGTGTGTTGGGACCGTCCCCTCAGCCGTCCCGCCTCGCCGCCGCGCTGCGCCCACGGTGATTGTGCATCCCTGCGCCCGGAGCGGGACAGCGGCGCTCGGAGCTGTCGGCGCCCTCTCGCCGCGCCCGCGCGGGCCGGCCAGCCGCGGCGCCCAGGTGGGTGGTGTCCGGGGTCGCGGCGGGGAGAGGAAGCGGCGGCAGTTCGTTATGCGCAGGGAGAGGGGGCTCCGCGCCGCGGCTGCCTGACAGCCCAGCTCCCGCCTCACCAAGCGCCGTTTGCGGGCGGGTCGCTGTCGGCTGTGCGTGATGGGGGAGGTCGGCTCTTTGCCTCCCGACTTGCACACCCAGGCTTGCACGCCGTCTGCGTGCTCACACGCGTTCGTGGGTGCGAGCAGCCGCTGAAACGGGGTGCAAAACCACTCCCGTGCGCGTGAATGTCAAGATCTGCGCTTGTTGGGGGCAGTTTTTCACGTGATGTAGGGTGTGTGTGTGTCTGTCGTTGAGGCTTACAGCGAAATCTTTACAAGTACCTTTCTTCTCTTTGTTTTCTGATGTTTAAAGAGCTAATTGCACATGGGTGGCTTAGCTGCCTAGGATCTACGGGGGCTCTGTTTTCAAAGCGTGCGGCTGTTAATCTTTAATTAACTCCATCGTTCAAGCAAGCATCTTCTAGACGTGTTTGTGTTTTTTTTGTTGGTTTTTTTTTTTTTGGTTACCGCTTATAAGCGACTGTTTTTTTTTTTTTCCTGTGGTAGAGTGGGGTCTAATGCATAGGAATATATGCTTCTTACCTGAAACATACTTGTCTCCAGTCTCCTCATCTGAATTCTAAATGTTATTCTAGGGGAGGGGTTTAAAGACTCACGCAAATAAATATTAATAGTTTTCGTAGGTTTTAAAACTTAATTTCTTCGTATGTTCGCGTGTAGATACAGATTTATCTTTCCTTTGAATGCACATTGTTCAGTAAAGGAATAAACTGCCTAACCTTCAGGTTTTTTTTCCCTTTAAAATAGGTTTCTGTGGTAGTATATTTCTGTAAATTATTGGAAGTTGCACGCTTCCCCTGACTGTGTTCATCCCATCTTTTGGTTTTGCTTACTGACTTGTATGGTACATTTTATTCTTTTGGGATTTAGTTTATCTTAGGTGCCTTTATATGTTTATATCTAATAGGGATGTTTCTCCTTTTTTTTTTTTTTTTTTCTTCTCCCTAGGTGTTGGTGACTTCAGAATCATTTAGGGGTTTAGCTGTGAGGAAGTAGAGGCACGAGGATTGAGTCTATTTTACATAGAAAACTACAGCTCTTCACCAGTACTCTTTTTCCCACTTCCCATTCTACCTCCCCTGTAGGGGAGGACATTTTGGGAATTATTTTAAATAGTAATTTACTCCCTATTCCCCTTCCTCAGGTCCCTGAGGCATCTGCTAGGTATTGCCCGTTATAGGACCAGGAGAACATTATCATCATCATCCTGTGCTTGTTTTGGGAGCTTCAGTAGTACCCTTTCCTCCTTCGGAGTGCAGAGCAGAGAGACATCCAGAAGACTTCCTTGCCACCTTTTTTGGTTAGTAGGGGATCCAGGAAAAGGGGTACCTAGCAAGACACGTGACCTCGTTAAGGGGAGCCAGAACTGAAGCAGCACTTGGCACACTGAAGGAAGCACCCATCTTTGATATCTTTTTTTCGTCTTCCACTCCTTCCTCACCAAATTTCTGGTAAGTCTCTTCAGCCCATTCATTCATCCAGTGCATGTTTCCCTTCCCCCACTCCAGGCGGTGGCAGAAGCATGCACAGAGAGTGGGGTGGGGGAAGGGAGGAGGGAAAACTGGCTGTGTACACACGGATCAGGGAGGAGAGGGGGGTATTGTACCACATTGCTTCAGAAAAGCAGCTGATGTGGGAGAAAGTGTGTGCTTGATTTGCACGGGTGTGTGTGCCCACACCGGTAGAACATAGAGGGGTGAAAATGCTGAGACCCTGTTGCAGGAAAAAAATATTTTTTCTTAGAACCGAAGTAGAAGGATAACTGATGTTGACTAGTATAGAGCTAGTGTTGTTGAGAGGGAAAAGGATAGATTATTCAGTGGAGATCAGGAGCTGGGATGTGTGAATGAGGAATGTTATCACCTACTTGCAAGCATGAACATAGAGGAGGTGTGGATGTCTGCTTTTTAGAGGCAATTGTGCCTGGAAGGATTGCTGCTAGCATCTTCAGCATCACTCAGTGCAAATGTGGGGACAAGCAGATGAAAGCCATCGCAGGGAGTGCAGTTCCCAGTCTGCCGGTGTGGGGGGTTGTACTGGGAATGAATGGGAATGATTAATATATTCCCATGCCCTTGACTGTTGCTGTCTACAAATCTCACAGAGAAAAGGGGTGGATACCATGATGCGCTTTCAAAGAGGTGTGCTTGGGGCTCACCTGCCTGCAGTGACTTTAAATTCTATGATGCATGTGTAGAGGGGGAATGATAATGCAGCAGCACTGGAGAGGTTTCACTGTAGCTGCTCAGTTTATTATATAAAATGCATTTAAATAAATATTTTAATTTTTTTTTGATTCTTCAGTTTTAAAAAATGTGTTCTTTCCAAAGATTCTCAAACAGTTATGTGACAGTCTTAGGAAAACTAGTCTCTGGTAGGTAAGAGAAGAATTTTTCTTGAGGTTGTCCTTAAGTGTCACTGTGAAGCAGCAGTTTCAGGAATGAGTTGATTTATCTTGGATTTATTTCTCTAAAGCAATTTTAACAAGTGGTTCGAGATGTCAGTTTTTATCTCTCTGCATATCACCATGGGTTACATTCATCATCCGTACAGATTCCCTTAAGGTTTTCCGTAGTGATCATAATTCTGGTATGTTTGTGTGGAAAAAAATAATTGTGCTTTAGACTTGTGACAGCTGTGAACTGTTTTCAGACCTGCTCTCCCTATGACACAGAAAGACATATTTCTGGAATGTTTCAAATACTGCTCTCTTCTCATTAAGATGGGAGACAGAGACTTCCGTGGCAGCATATGATGGATCGTATGCTGGGTCATATGCTGGGCGACCCTTCGATAGCTGTTTAACTGATCTGCTACCTAAGACTGACTTTGTTACTCAGATCTGCCTTGAGGTACTTCCTAAAGGAGATAACTTAAGAGCATCTGCCAACTATTCTCAGTGTCTTGAGGTGTGGCCTCCAAAATAGCATTCTAAAAACTGCTGTAATGGTAGAGACAATTGATTTGTTGTACGTGTGTTCTCAGTTTCAAGCCTTAACTAATTTATGATAAAAAGGAAAACAAAATAGCTTTTCCAACTTGAATAACGCTGTTCTGAAAACAAGTATTAAGGGATATGCATTAATGATAAATGTGAAGGTGCAGTGTTATTCATATTGAGATGAGTGCTTGGAGCTGTATTTTCCCTAGTTTTCCATTTCCCATGGCAGTCATGGCTGTCAAGTCTCTTTGCTCTTTCCTTCTCACTTCTATGAGATTTTATTATCGTTGTCTGAGGTGTAGGAATTAAACGTGCCTAGAGGTATGCTAAAACTAAGATTAGGTTTTACCTCTCTATTAACTGCTGAAATCCATGGAGTTGTGTTAGCTGCATGGTGCTGTAATGGAGGCTGAGATTCTGAGCCAAGGTCTAAAAAAGAGGCAGTTCTGGGACAGGGTGATGGTAATAATTATTCCACTAACTTGTTTCCCAGATTGCACTGTAGTCAGTGGGAGTGTGCTACAACATCAGATGACCAGTCGAACAGTTGAGATAGCTAGATCCCATTGATTCCTACTGCTATAGAACATCTGGGATTCCCATAGGGAAGAAATGACCTGGTCTTTTTAATTTACAAAGGCATTGAGTAGTTGTATTCTGAATAGCAAGGATGTGGAACAAGCTTTTTGTGTACTAGATATCTTTTATGTTACCCATTTATCAATAATACATACATGAACTAGTAATATCCTAATAACTGGTTTCTTGTTCGGCTTAGGGGAAAATAGATCATGATGAAAAAGAAAAAGAGACTAGTCCATTTTTCTGCTGCTTTTGGGTGTTGAAGACAGGACCAGGAGTAAAAGGACAATGGAGACCAATCTTCCATTCCTGGAGGCAGGTGTCTAAGGCTCTCTCAGTGAACAGAAGACCCCCTTCCAGGGAAAGGGAGTGGTTGTCAGAGAAAATTTCCAGAGCTCTCTAGACAGCTAATCTGATTGGCTGAATTCCCTGTTATGTCAATAAAATATATTCACATATGATGTAAAGCAGAAAAGTAGCACGTTCATGCTTTTGTTAGAACAGCTGCTAAAGGTGTATTAAAGATTCAAGGAATGCAGGAGGAAATATATTTGAGGGGAGGAAGCTGCTGCGTGAATGCCGGAATAAAGCCGTGAATACCAGAATAAAGCCTGGCTTAAGCAGTATAGGGATGCCACAGCTCAAAGTTGAGTTCCGTTTCCTCTGTAGATTGCTAAGAGTTTGTTCCACACAGCGCCTCTCTGAAGCAGATGCAGCAGTGTCTGCTTGGCTGGCATGACACACAGTTTCATTTTTATCATAGAGCTTTTACTTTGATGCCGCCCTTTTACCTCTCTCGGTCTGTTTTACGCAGTTAAGATGATTTTTTGCTTTTCATTTCATGAATCTATCAAATAGTTATCGAAAGATTGTGCTTGCATTGACCATAGAAGCTTTGAATGAAAACTGCATTTCAACTGATCATCTTGCAGACATTTAAACATCTGCTCTTCTGCTTGTATATGCTGTACTTATTTTGCAATAGATGCTTTCATGGATTAGGAAGTATTCCATGCACACCCAGCATTGTCTGAGGCTGTGTCTTTTAGATTGAAATGGGTGGAGCTGGTTTTCGGGGAAAAATTCTGGAAATCATAACCAACTTCAGAGCTTAATGCTCTTGTGTATCAGACTACACGGCAAGGTTTCCTCCTACAGTCCATTTTCTTGAGAATGTGGGAGGGATTGTTAAGATATTTGGGTTAATAGGTTAAATTGCAGGTTTTGTGTTCCATGAGACTTCTTATGCGATCAAAATGGAGATTATAAGGAGAGGCTGAAACTAAGTAGATTCTGTTTTTAGGAGCAGAATGTTAGTGTGAAAAGGATATTTCTTCAGGTGAAAAAAAAGAAAGTGGTATTGGGTTGTAGGAACCTACAGTTGGGATTACTAGTTTCTGCTTTCTGCTGCTGGCTTGTAGCTTGATCTAAAGTGAGCTTCTTAATCTTTACCTCCAGACTTAAGGTTGTTACCTGCCTGCCTTATGATGAGATGTGAGCCTTTTAATATAAATTTATAAAACTTTCACGATTTAGAGGAAATATGAGACATAGTATTAGGAGAGAGATGAATACCCATGCCCAAGGCATTTTTTATATGCCTGCTGGTTTAATGTGGTAATTGAGATAACCTGAATGGCTCTTCTTGATGATGCTGTAGCTCCTTTCAAAAACAGAAGGATGGAAGAAAGGAAAGGATATACTTTTATTTTTCCTTCTTCAACCCTTTGCTGATTTTTAAGAAAGAAAGTGCTGAAATGCCAAGGAGGGAGAGATGATGGCATAGTCTCTGCAGATTTAAGGGGGTGTAGGCAGGGCCATGTAGAAAAGAGATTGGAGAAAAATGGGGAGCAGATCTTGGTTGGCGCAGAGATAGAAGGTTAATAACAAGCAAAAATGGGGAGAAGGCTGCCAGAGAGAAAATTCTTGCTTTGCACCAGTGTTAGAACCAGTACTGAGGGGGGAAAAAAACCCACAAAACCAGACAAGCTGAAAACCCTAAACAGGGTGAAAATCTGTAATGGCTTCTGATTTTTTTTTTTTTTTTGTAATTATGACAAAGTCTATTTAGTATATTTTTTTAGTGTACTCAGTGTTCTGTAGCTGCCTTTTAAATTAGATAGGCTAGCCTGTTATGTAGAGCTGCTTTTCAAAAGAGAGGCGGTAGGTGGGGCTGTTTGATCTCCCCAATCATTCATGCAAATAGCAGGGAAAAAAGGTAAATTGACAAGCTTTCTGAACTGTGCCGTAGCACTGCCATTTCTGAAAAAATATAGCTTGTCCCAATTCTTAGATGAGGATATTGTCCCAGGAAGTTTTCTGTAAACTACCATGTACAGAAATCCATTGCTGAGAGAGCCAAAAATGGGGCAGAATTTGACAGCTGTCAGTCATCGCAAGCCCAAACCTCATCTTGCCCTTTTCACTTTCAGCTGCTTTGAAGAAGAAAGGGTTTCTTTGAGATACCAGAAGATACTCTTTACAACCTTCCATACCCATTTTCCTGCAGGGAGCAAACACTTTTCTTGCTTTAGCTTGAGCATCTTGACTGTTGTTAAGGGCTCGTCAGCATCTGTGATTGTCTTTCCCTAGCTTCTGCTTTCTTTCAGCCTCTTAGTATGAAGAACTTTAGTCCATAGCTTTATTGTTGCTCCTCATTTACCAAAGCAATGGAAAAAAAAGTCTTTGCTTGTTGTCATTGTGGTTCTTAGTACCTGGGATAAAAAACTAAAATTTTATCTTCTTGTTAAGAAAAAGCTGTACTAGTATAAAAAAGTTGTTTTTTAATTACAGAAATAAATTGGCTTGTTCTTATGGTTGTAGCAAAACAATCCTTTTGTCCCAAGACCTGCTGCTGAAAGTAAAATTCTTTGTAATATTAAATGAAAGCAGTTGTATACCTATGGTTTTTCTCCATTTACATTTGCTGCTGCACCACGTCCTGTCAATAGGACAGACAAACCTCCTGTTTCTATCCCAGAGTTCAATTCTGTTTGAAACTCATGTAGTCTATATTGTTGAAAACAATTATTTCTACCTCTTTGTTCTAGTATCAAAAATTCAAAATGTGTCACAGAAAACAGCTGAGTTTTTATCTAGAATTCTTTTTACATACGCCATGTTGCGTCTTGTTTTTCTTAAATGAGTAGTCCATGAATGTACTGGTAATTGTTTTACAGCATTTAAATATATATTAGTATATACTAAAAGTAGTCTGAGTCCTCTGTATTCAAAGCAAAAGGAGCAGTATCTTGCTGTTATCACTTCTAACACCATTGAAATTCTTCAATTTGAACTTTTTTTTTTCTGGTTTTGGTGCTGAATTCTTTAGTGCTGTTCATATATAAAGGTGATTTAAAAAAAAATGGAGCAAGAAAGGGTTAGCACTGAGATTCAAACGTTGATTCTGCTTTAAGTTTGATGTATTGATGTTTGGTGTTCTTAACATTTTGTTGGTTGTCCTTGTTCCCTTGGTTTTTCAATTAATATATTTTGCATAATAAAAAATATATTTCACAGTGGATATGAAGTATTTATAAGAGCAAATCAGTCGTGAAAAATATATGTGTGGAAAAATCTGTTCTAATGGATTTCTTCCTTTCTTCTGGACCGCTTTTTTAACATAAAGAATTTGGCACACTCTCTTGTCTTCTATATATGGTGGAAAGGGATACATCAAGTCTGTCACTGGTGTTCTAGCAGTACCTAGGAGCGCGGCTGAGTTATTTCCAATTGTAAGGAATTATCCCAATTGTGAAGTTGAAATTCTGGCTTTCAGAGATGGCCATTCAAAATGTTTCCAGTCCTTGGCATGCCTCTTAGTGCAGTTGAGAAAGGGGGATGCTACTAGTACCAGTAATTAATGTCAAGTGTGTATGTGTTGTGTATGAAACTAGGATGAGGACCAAGACCTGATTTTTAGCATTTATGTTCCATTGAGTGTAAATTGATTTGTTTCTGTTATTGTTACTTCTGTTGTAGATAAGGTGTAGACATTATTTTCCCACTTGGAGGTTGGAAGTTGCACTCCATTGAAAAGGACTGACTTGTGGAGGGGGAGTAGGCCTTGGGACAGTGGGGAACATGAAGATAGGAGCCCATGTACTTTAACAGAGTCTCATCTTCTCCACCATCTAGAAGTTCCACTGAAAGAAAACCTTGAAGGTTGCAAGACAAGTCCAAGATGTGCAGTTCAGTTGCTCCCAGGCTGTGGTTCTTAACAGACCGTCGCATCAGAGAAGATTACCCTCAGCGGGAGATCCTGAGAGCGCTGAAGGCCAAGTGCTGTGAAGAGGAGCTAGATTTCCGGGCCTTGGTGATGGATGAAGTGGTGCTGACCATTGAGGATGGAAATCTTGGTGAGAATGAGCTAAGGCTGGGAATCTGCTGAAAGGGTACTTGGAAAAAGATTGTAAAACGGAGCATCCGTACTCTTTAATAATGAATTCCATGTGTGCCAGACTACCACACATCGTCTAAAACACGTAGATGTACATGATGTCATGTTTTTTAGCATTTATTCTGGTAATCAAATACAATTCTTAACTTTGCTAATTTGCTTTAGAACTGGTTTTGCCTTCCCTCTGTAGAACAGCGAGAAGGGTTGCTTTAGTTTCTTGATTCTAGGGCAAAGACTATAAGACCTCTGAATTAAGAAGACATTATGAAGTTTCATTTTTGCGTAGGTACTTTAAGTTTATGGGTCACGCTTAAGAGTTTCAGGGGAGAATTTTCTTCTGTTTGTGTTCTGACTCCAAGACAGCAAACACATTTGAAATAAACTAAAAGGAATTTTCAATGGACAGTACAAATTGTCATGGAGCTAGAGGTAATAGCTGTACGGATGTGTAGTTATGTATAGGCCAAAAAAGAACAGCACTGAAAAACAAAGTACGTGTATCAGAGTAATTTGAACTATTACTACCACTTACAGTGTCTTAAACTAAATGGTAAGATTTCTGTTCTGTTTTCCTATTAGCTTTTTTTCTGTGGCCATTAAAAAGGAAAAGCATGATGTTGTGTTAGAAATACTAAGTAAAATGATTCTGTAAATAGTAAGCTTATGTTATAGGAAGAATATTAACACTACCAATGTCAAGCAGTGTAATCCTATTATAATTTTTTTTCAACTTTTTAATTTGGATTTCCTAAAGGAAGAAGACTGCAGTGTTGTTTTGTACCTTTACCTCTTCTGTTTCTCTTCCCCATATATCAGTCAAAAAAAACTCCACTGGAGATCCAGGGAAGAATGATATTTCTGAAAGTTGTATTAGAATAATTCTGTGTGAGAAGAAAATATAAAAATACCCCCAGCCCTGAAGAAGAGGCTGCCATGTCATCTTATACCTTGTTTCTTGTTACAGAATCTATATAGGAGAGAAATCTTGAAACTGACTCTGGGGAAGAACTTTGGTCAGAGTTTGTACCTTGTTGTATCATTAATCAGTCAAGCGTAAAACAAATGCATGGGAAAACAGGATATTCGATTCTGATATTACTAAACTTTTATTTATGTATTTTGTCTTTTATTCTGAGGTGTCTATGATTTTTATCAGAGTCTTGAAAATCTGTAGCATGTCTTCAAATGAAGGCAGCTTCCTATCAGAAAGCCTGAACATCTTACTGGTCTGAGCGTGCTGTCCTTTGGACAGCGTGTTCTGCAAAGGCAGCCGTCCTGGGCTGTAGCTGCGGTCTCTACATAATTATACAGATACATAATTATACAGATACATAATTATACAGATACATAATTATACAGATACATAATTATACAGATACATAATTATATAGACTGATCAGCCTCACCTCCATCCCTGGAAAGGTGATGGCAAAACTTTTTCTTGATGCTGTCTCTAGGCATATCAGGGATAAGAAGGTCATGAGAGTCAGTCAGCATGGCTTCACCAAGGGGAAGTCATGCTTGACCAACCTGATAGCCTTTTATGAGGACATGACCAGGTGGATAGATGATGGTAAAGCAGTAGATGTGGTCTATCTCGATTTCAGAAAAGCATTTGACACTGTCTCCCA
>WKFP01014890.1:295584-309019 GCA_011057875.1 Pterocles orientalis | reverse complement strand
TTTTTTTTTTTTTTTTTTTTTTTTTTTTTTTTTTTTTTTTTTTTTTTTTTTTTTTTTTTTTTTTTTTTGTTTCAGTGAAATTGGACCAGTGAAGAATTTGGCTTCCAGACCCTAGGAATATATTTGTGTGACAGAGAGGGGAGGGGAATGTGCTCCTTCCTAAAATAAAGTGAAAAAGTAATCTAATGGAATACTTACACTGTGTGTTTAACATGAAGTAAGTTGTCTCTGTTTTCAAACACGTGATGTTGCCCAATATAGGCAGATATATTTGAGAATTGAAAATGCCCAGTACTAGCATAGTGGAAGAACAGATATTGGAAGAGACAGACTCGTGATTTGATCCATTTTGGCAAGGGGTGAGCTAAAAAAACTAAATATGCCAGTGTTCTCTCCTGGATTTTTTAGCCAAGCAGGGGAGTAGGCTGCACTGACACAGTAAACAGGGTAGATGATTTTATGTACATTAATAGTTATAATGTAACATCGCTGAAATAACATGCTCAAAATCCATGCTATCAAATCCTGTTTCTTGGCAGTTCCTGTCTAAAGAAGAATTAGTTCTGCTAGGGAAATATACAGCAGGCAGAAGATCAACAAATATCTCCCTTGAGTTCTAAGGATTTGAAAGTGTTGTTTTGTGTTAGTATAATGCTGTAGGACTTCGGGAGGTGGGTTGGATTTCCTTTTAATTTAAGTTTATTCAGGGACAGAAGAAGAAATTGTTTGTAAAATGTAAGTGTTCCCTTTAGTTGTTCAGAATATAAGACTATTTATTATTTGAGAAGTAGTTTAGGGATAGAAATAAGTAATCAGCATAGACAAAGCTGTTGGACCATATTACAAATGTGATTCTTATTACAGGTCTCTCTGATTGCTCACCATCACAACGCTGTGTCCCCAGTCGCTGGGATTGCATAAGGGGGTTTAAGACAGCTCAAGCCCAATGCTCTCTTCAAAGCTCTTTTGGGTAGTCTCGTTTTGTATACTCTAGGTTGTATATATTCCCCCATGATGCTCTAGTTATCTCAGGAAGATATTAATGCTCTTGCTGCTCACCTGGACAAATATTTACCCAGCTGGTTGATACACTTAACTGAGAGTCAGTGCTGTTATGATTGTGTAAGCTGCCTTCCGGTCCTCTTTGTTGTAGTATACGGTCAGCTTTCTTTGCCACAGGTGTGGTCAGTCACTTCCTGTGTTCTTCCTAGAGCTTCACAAGCACCTCATCCTTGCCCATGTCCAATGAGCCTTCTCAGGAGTTTGTTGATTCATCACGTGGAGAGAAGAGCTGACAGCGTATAGAATCTGGAGTTTAGGGCATTTGCCTGGTTGTAAGAGATTAGTCTTACAACTTCTGTCTTAGGCGGAGGAAGTAATGGAATAGAAGCGTATTTCTTCCCAGGTTCTTGCCTCAATCTTGAGATCTAATATTTTAATCTTTGACCTGGTAGATATTTGCTTTATGTAACGCAAAACAGATTGATCTGAACAGAGAGAGACCAAGTTAGGAAGACTGTGTATCCTAATAACTATGCCAATATTTGTGTTCCATCTCCAGGTAACTGTCCTTGAATGATGAGGTAAAATAATATCTCCACCACTACCAAATGCTTACTGTGAAAAGTGTGAAAATCCCTTTGTGAACCTAGTGTGAAAAGTCAAGCTGCTTCTTCCAATCTTCTTTTTATGTTCCCAATAGTACTGTGAAGGTCTTCAATTAATGAATTGATTCTCTTGCTTTCCCCCACCCCCAATAAAAATTGCCAACTTCATTTTTGAATTAGCTCTTTAAGCTGCTTAGACCACCCAGTTGAGAATCACTTGAGGATTTAATTTTTGTTAGAAACATTACTTAAATAGATTAGAACAAATTAAATTTGGCACTCAAGGGAATCATGGCTTTTAGTGTTTTTGCTAGTTTATTTTTGCTATATTGGGACAATTTGCTCAAACAGTACTTTATAAAGTGACTACCATATGTCATGATGAAACATAAATGTATATGTTGTTTCAGTACAGAAGAGTCTGACCTATCAGTAGCAGATATTTTTTGGAGATTGAGATCAAAGATTTTTTTCAGTTGTATAACTTTCATTCAGTAGTCCCCAAATAATATTAATTGAAAATTGTAGGGCTTTTTGGAAGCACAGGTTAAATTCTCAGTAGTATTTTTGTAGTGTGAGTGCAATGGTTTGCCACATTTACCAATGCAGAAACAATATATAGGAACATTAAGAGATTTGTCTAAGGCACCATAATAAGACTTGGTTTATGCCTGTGACTAGATTGTTAGCTGCTTGCTTCTATGTACTAAGACCAGTGTTTCTAACTTAATTTGCTTGTTTTATGCTTTGACATCTGAATGGGTGAGCTAGCTGCTGTAATCGCTGATGTACTGACATTGTGTTTACTTCCTGTGGAAGTCAGGATTTATTTAAAAGTACAAGAGAGGTTGAGAGAGTTGGGCTTGTTTAACCTAGAGGAGGGAAGGCTCTGGGGAGACCTTATAGCAGCCTGCCAGTACTTAAAGGGGGCCTTCAGGAAAGATGGGGAGGTACTTTTTATCAGGGAGTGTAGCGACAGGATGGGGGGACAGCTTTAAGCTGAAAAAGGGTAGATTTAGATTAGGTATTGGAAGGAAGTTTTTTCCTGTGAGGGTTGTGAAGCACTGGAACAGGTTCCCCGGGGTGGTTGTGGATGCTCCATCCCTGGAGGTGTTCAAGGCCAGGCTGGATGAGGCTTTGAGCAACCTGGTCTAGTGGAGGGTGTCCCTGCCCCTGGCAGAGGGGTTGGAACTAAATGATCTTTAAGGTCCCTTCCAGCCTTAACCATTCTATGATTCTATAATTTCAGACATTCAACATGGTAAATGGATGTGATCCCCTAATCTGTAGTGCTTTCTTCTCTGCTTTCCAGTAAGTAAACCATATTGCTCACTTTCTCTCTCCTGTCTGAAACAAAACTAAAACATGGTTTCATCTGTTGGCCAGGCAGGTGACACTGACATTAAACTGGTGATTTGGTTAGTTTGGGTGAGGAAATCTGTTCTTAAACAACATTCTGTATCTGGTGAAACATTGCATGAGTTGTTTTTTGACATTGTGGATGGCTCTCATATCACCCATCTTAACACTACAATGGGCCAAAAATGCCATTATAAACCAGATTTTTAGTGCTTATAATTTGTCCTTGCTTATTAATATACCATCCCACCCCACCCCTGGAGTCTTAAATGTCTTTTTGAGGGAATGTTGGAACTTTTCTACAAAGTGATTCAGTGGAAGGAGGACGCTTAAAGGAAAACATAATGTGTATTTCTGCTTTTCCCTGAGTTTGTAAGGGTGTTTTTGAAAGAACTAGCTTGGAATAGGAACTCAATTGGGCTGAAAATGGCTTTTGCTTGTAATACCTGTGAAAGTAGACATATTTGTCCCAAATTATTACCCTTTAAAAAAAATAGTTTGTTAAGCATCTTAGAGGCTTGTTTAAGCTTCACAGATAAAAACATTTGAAACATACCCCTGTAGTATGCAAAAAAAGGACTTGCAGTGTTGTGGCCCTATCTGCTGTGGGATGGGCTACAGTCTGGTCTAAGCACACAATTTAAAATGGAGATTTTATTTTATGACTGTTTTTTTTACATCCCCTCATACAAAGACCTGAATGGAGTAAATCACTCCATTCAAATGCAGAAGGAATAAGAAGAGTGAAATTGGTTTGGGATTGGGGACTGTGGTATCAGTGTGCTTCATGTGGTGTGAAGGCAGTGTGCTTTGCAAACATGCTGGAACAAGAAACAGTAACAGGAAGTGATTGCAGTGAAACTCTCGCTAGATAAGAAATTGCTTTTCTCAAGAAGGAAACTGGAGCTGGAAACTAGTGGGAACGTGGGTTGTGTGTTGAAACTTCCTTGGGAAGAGATGCAAACTGAACAAGGAGCCTCAAATGGAAAACAAGTTTGGTGGCAGGGCAGGAAAGTGAGTGATTAGAATAGTATTCAAAATTGCAGGCAAAGAAGCTACTTGAGAGTAGGATAAATCTGTAGTTTGGAAATTAACTGGAAAAATAAGGAGAATAGAATGAAGGTGAGACAGAAAGGAAGTGGAACCACATGTGTTACATCAAGGAGGTTGACTCCTATGCATGGCAAGTGGGAAGTGAGAAATTGGGGCAAAGAACGCTGCATACAGTAGTTGCTGACATCTGCAGAGAAACATTCCTCTGACAGTTGGTTACGCAAATATTTGCTGACAGTGGAGCCCATTCACCTTAAGTGCTGGTCCATGTAGAGGCTGCGGACCCAGTGCTGCTGACACTCAGCTCTCAGCTCAAGTGTCAGAGGTCTGTATGGCAGATGAAACTGTTCTAACCCTCACATGCTATTCCACCAGTGTCATACATGTGTTACTTAGATGCGAAGTGATGGAAGATTGCTTTTGATTATCTGCAAATGTAAAGATAAAATACTATTATGAGTAGCAACAGCAAATACCCCAAAATTAGAAACTGGCAAAAGCTAATTTGCGTTTTTTGACTCTTTTTGTTGTGTATTTGTTTTCAGATACTACATTTTAAATTACTGAATCACATGCTACTTTTTAATCAGCCTCCTTAAAGTACAGGGTGTTCTGCTCTGGAAATGTAACTTGCAGCATAGCAATGAGAGGACAATTTGTAGGATGCCTTCTTTATGGTTGCAGGTATTTGTGACAGCTGAAGCAGAACATTGCTGGAAGAAAAGTGTTAGTCTGGTGATTTAAATTGGACTGTTCAGAAATTGCCTTTAATTGCTTGCTTTTGCATTTTCTGAGTGCCCAAACTGTGGATACAAGCATCAGCTTTGTGGAAGTGCTGAATACTTCCATCCACAAATAAAATCAATTGGAGTAGCATCAGCAACTGAAAAAATCATGATCTCCCCAATATGGCATCTAGAATTCCTTCTTTAACACTTATCTCTGGGTTTCCCTTCCCCATATGGGAAATACTGACTGTTTTTCTGTGGTGTTGACAAATTAGGATTGTGGAGCACTTAAATGTTACTGTGATAAGCACAATAAATAAAACTCAAGAAGAAATTAACAATGATGTGTTTCAAGCAAGGATTTTGGTACAACAATCCACAGACTACCATACAATGAACAATATGAAAGAAAATGCAGTGCTGAGTAGTTGCTTGTTAATCGAGTGCTCTACCTCCTGTGCACATTGGATAAATGCTGTGGGGAAAAATGATGTTTGTTTGTGTAACTGAAGACTATGTAGGTGGGGAAGCAGGTCAGTGCTACAGACATATCCTTAGTTGTGGCTTTTTGAAACCTTTATGTGCTTGACTTTGTGGCTTCAAGAGTTTTGTCTTAATGTAGGTTTTTAATGTAATATTGTATACGTACATTCTTTGTAAATAATGTATGTGCAGTCACATAGGGACTGTGCTGGATGCATCAACACTGTTTACTAGCCAGACTTTGGAAAAGGTAGGGTTGTAGGGAAAAACAGGAGTGATGCAATGATAACCAATTATTTGGGTCACCGAATACTCTGTCTTTGAATAGTAGTCCGTGAATATATTTACATTCAAGATACATATGTATCTTGTCAGTGAGACCAAGGAGTTATTTTGCCCATCTAAATACCTGGAGAGGTTGCACTTGTGCCTTGTTCTCCCTCATACTTGTTTCATTAATATGTAAATTGCTGTGTTCCCATTGTTACTGTAGTTCTCAGCTTCTCTGGAAAATGGCTTATTCCGTTCCTGGAATTCTTTTTTGTTTGGGTTCTTTTGACAGCACTGCTTTCAGTGTTTTTATTTCATATTTTATGAGGTGCCTTGCAGGCTGTTTTTCATGATTAAGAACATCACATATAGAGATATATATATATAAAAGTAACATATTGCTTTTGGATATCAGCATGAAGTATTGGACCTTCTGTACTTGGATGGAGAACAGACCCACAAGGTGAGCTGCATTCTTAGTTCTGTAGCCAAGCAGGATGCTGTGCTTTGAGTTGAGTTTTTTCTTAATTTGAAGCAGGAAGGCAGCACTATTGAACCTGACTGAGTCTGCCAGGGTAGAGGCAGTCAGTTGTTATGATCTTGAAATTGTTTTTCAGGAGTTCCAAGATTTTCTGCAACAACTACACGTATCTTTTAGCCCACTGTTCTAGAAAGCAGAGCCATCCAAATCTTACCCCTTCTTGTTGTTGAGGGGTGGCTTTTATTCCTATATCATACCTTTTCCTTCTCAATGAAGAAGGTTTTTATTAATAACAAAAGAGACCATATCAAGTTCTGCTGGTGTTACTATGTGTTCCTGTTTCCCACACCTGACTCATGTTACGTTTGTGAATAACCAATAGACTAAGATTAAAGGTTTGTGTCTCCTTTGCCTGGGCTGCAATCTGTATCTGTTTATTTATTGGTAGCTATATCTTAAAAATTCTTTAGAGGTTTGGAGTAGCTCTTACTTATTCAACAAAACTAGATTCAAACTCAACTAAGGACCTAAAGCAGACCACCCTTTGTGCCTCTGACGACTTTCCTGATCTCCATCTTTCTGTGAAGGACTACATTGTTGGATGACTGGCTTCTGCCAGGAAGACAGAATGGTGGTGAGCAAGACCTCCTTTGAGTTGTTTATTTATAGCTTAACAATAAAAGCTTTACAACCTTTCCCCCACTTTGTTACTGTGCTTTCCAGACAGCGTTTGCCTTTATCATATGCTGAATTTCTTCTTAAATCTCTTTCCAAGTTTCGTTCTGGTCAGAAAATCAGGCTGTGGTACAAGCCCCCCTACCCCCCCACCAGCTATCAGACCTATAGAGGCACTTTCCACTTTCAGCATGAGGAACACTAGTTTTAGTTTTTTAGTAACTGTAAAAAACATGTCAGATGATCTTGATTATGCAAAAAAACCCCCAAAAACCCAACCCCACGGTATTTCCTAATGAATGCACAAATCTACTTTGAGCTGTGAAATAGTGCATTGTGGAGCATGCATCCTACCGTTGCAGCCACATAAGAGGCTGGGCATACTGCAGGAGAATGCCGCAGAGAATTGTAGAATAAATGAGATTGGAAGGGATCCTTAAAAGTCATCTGGACCAGCCTTCTGCTCAAAGTGGCCAACTTGAAAGCCAGAGACAGCTCTGAAGTTAGATCAGGTTGCTTAGGGCATATCTGGTCGGGTTTTGAATATCTGCAAGGCTGAAGCCTCCACAGCCTCTCAGGGCATTCTGTAACAAAGTTTGACCACCCTCACAAAGGGAGGAGAAATGTCCAAATATATGGTTACAGGTGTGTTTGCAGGTTGTATCTGTGGCTAGTCTCTTGACTAGCTCTGCATACTCCAAAGCAAAGCTGCACTTATGCGATCCGTTCCTTTGCGTGGAGCACAAACCTTCTTCCTCACTTTCACAGCCTGTTCTTCGCAAAGAGCCTTTATCCATTCAACACGGTACTCCAGGCACACGAGCTATCCAGCTGCTAATGAGGAAAGATTGCAGGTTGCAGTCATGGTGTAAGTGTAGGTAGAAAGGTAGAGAGAAGTTAAAAAATGACTGAAAGTTTTTGAGATGTGCACGTTCATATCCTGCTTCCTTTCATTTTTCTGTCAATCTTCCCAGGATCATTCTGACCTAAGACTGAAATTGTTCTTTGTTCACTCCT
Organism: Pterocles orientalis; assembly: GCA_011057875.1. Taxonomy (NCBI): domain Eukaryota; kingdom Metazoa; phylum Chordata; class Aves; order Pterocliformes; family Pteroclidae; genus Pterocles; species Pterocles orientalis. The sequence continues at coordinate 301,346 of WKFP01014890.1, read as the reverse complement.
CTTTACATACTTGGGACTAAAGGTGGGGCAGGATTCTGAAAGCGCATGCCCTTTGTGGATGCTTTGAGGTGAATAAGGTCTCTGGCTGCAGGTGAAAGAGGTACCATATGTGTAAACTGCATGTTTCAATGCTTGTAATTATTTATCATACTTGAATAAGGCTGGCAGCTGGGTCTTTATAGCAATTTTGCTTTAAATTTTTCTTACCTAGCAGAGTGGGAGCCACTGGAGAACATATTTGCATAGGACAGGAGAGCAAGTGCGACAGTTGGGGGAATCAGTCTAATGATAGGCTTATTTTTGAAAGCTGGAAGCTGGGCTAGCATAGTGACTGTAGAGTTGCAAATGTAGGAAGAAAAAAAGTGTCTCACTATAGACAATTCTACACTCTCAGAACAACACTGCCTCGACAATTTAAGCTGTGCAGATCATTGCTGTTATTGCTGTGATCCAGCCTCCTCTGTTGCAGTTGACACTTGGATTGATCAGATCCTACAGTGAGCTGGTTCAGCTTGTGATGCCTGCAGAAATTGAATTCCACGTAAGAACAGAATAATTTCCTGCTGGTGTAGGAATCTTACCTGCTCACCAGTGGGCTTGATGAGCACTAGTACAAGGGCTAGGGAGTGAGTGGTACTGCATGCCACTGTAGGATTGAATGGGGCTGGAGAGTAAAACTGTTACAGCAGCAGAGTTAGTTGCATTGTCTTAGAACTACAACTTTGTGTGAGTGTTGTGTCTGACACAGGGATTTCTAAAGAGGTGCTCATTTCTTCCCCTGTCTTGCTTGAGTCTTCCAAGGTCCACAGTGTGCAGTTAGACCTTTTCCTCTAAGACTTCCTGATGTTTTTGAATTGTTAGAGGCAGAGTCTAGGAGTGAATGTAAATTACAATTCTGTTAACTGAGGATGGCTCAAGAGTGGCATTTGGTAATGAGATTTCTGTGACTGGGTTGCTGTAAAGCAGAAGAGCTTGAAGAAAAATGTAATCTGCAAATATTTAAAGGAGAGTCTTAGAGGAATCTATGGAGGAGTGAGATAAATGAACTAAGGAGGTTTGTCATACCTGATGCTCATAAAAAAAAAAGGCTTCCTATCTCTGCTATTGATTTGTTTGTGATGAGATCAGTAGCCCCTCAGTGCTTTTTGTTTCTTTGGGCAGATGCTTATTTTGGAAAAGACAAGACAAAGAGAGCCTTAGAGCTTGTATTGCAGATTAAATGCATATAAAGATAGTTACCAATTTGTAGGAATTAGTAAACTCAGGACTACATTTGCAATCTAGAGATTACTGGTAAAATAGCTAATCTCTTAAATGTGTTGTGTCCAAAGGTCAAAACAAGCTGACGGTGGGGATGTCCTTTCTGCTTGCTTTAGTCTGCTGTCTGTGAGTACAGTACTACCACTGCATGGTTTTTTTATTTGACTGATCTGGTTGGAAGGACTATATAGACTATATATACCTGTGTAATTCTGAGGAACATTTTCTGTTAAGATAGTTACAGATTGTGCAGAGTGTTATAATCAAGGAACATACTGAGCAAGTGTCTTAATTAGTTAACATCTTTTTCGTACTAGGTGGAAGCTTCTGCATCCAGAACAGGTGAGAAGTAGTACTATGGTGTTATACTTGTATTTTCATTACAATATAGGAATGGAGCACATGTGCAGTGTAGTTTTAACCCTCTAAAGCTGGGAAAAGGAAACAAACCCAGTGAGCAAGCTTACAGAAGTGTGGGAAGAATTGAATTCTTCCTTCTCTAGCTTTGCTTTGTGTATGGTTTTATGTTAATGTCTGTCAAAACTAAGACACTTTGGGTTATATCTTTTGGTCTAGAACAATTTTATTTTTGGTGTAGGAAAATACTGTACTTGTGAAGAGACCTGAAAATGTATAGTGTGTATCTGAGTAAACCAAATTTTTGTCTGATACACCCAAAATGAGATACAAAATCTCTCTGGCGATGGGAGTTGATGTTACCTCTGCAAGCTTTAGAGTCAGTTTTATCCCCAGTTTTTCCTGAAATACCACAGTTAAATTCCTTTCTTTAAGAAGGACACATTTGTCTCCAAACTAAGTGGCTTTGATTCATAAATTTAATGCAATTTTGACTAGAAGGACCTTAGACTGCATTGACAGGTCAAAACAGTAGTTTGAGAGAATCTTTCAATTCCCCAGAATACAGACTCAGTTAAATGTGTTTAGGAACACTTCGAAAGAATAGGTGGTTGGATATCATTTATTAAAAGTTTCTGACAATGTAGAAGTGCTTCTAGATGTCTTTTCTGTTATAGGAGACAGATATGAAAGTTATTTATCTTCATTACAAATTGAAAATTCAGATAGGATGCTTCTTCATTCAGCAGTTTGCTTAACTAATAAAAGGGTGAATTACTGAGATGAAAGAAGGTATTGGTAGCAGAGAGAGATGAGGTGCGTAAGTTATGCTTTTTAAAGGTATTTAGTAGATTTTTGGCATTGAAGGGAAAATTTTAGATTAATCTCTGGTGGGAGGACAACCCTCTGCTGTTCTGGGTTGCTTGAATCCTTCCTCTGGATTTCTTTCTGCTTTTGGAAAGACTGAAAGACCTTTCCAATTATCCATATTTTTTTTTCAGGCATGTCCTTAATTTTTTTTCCTTACCTGCTATTTAAAAGGAACAGAAATTGGACATTTAAAACATGGGAGAGGCTGACTGACTGTTCAGAGTGGAATGAGTTTGCAGTAAGGTTAGTTTGCATATATTTAGTCTCTCTTCCTGTTCTGTAGCATTTCAGACTTGCATTTTAGGATGGGATTGTTTAATGCTTGTGACTTGCTGCGTTTGAGGGTAGGGGGATTCCAGAACTTGTTATTTCTAAGGCTCTTGGTGTTGGTGAGCTCTGGACACATGATATAAAAGGACAGATATCTGTCACAAGTGGGTGTTGTGTCAGTTGAGGATGCTTTAGACTTTTAAAACACTGTAAGGCATGCTTATTTGACTGAGGAATGTTCCGAGATCTCTTTGTGGGAGAAAGGTAAGAGGTCTCACCTACATCCATGCTGCAACTAAAATATCATATCTGGATTATAAACAGATGTCTGATTTTGAAGTGTGGTCTGTACTGAGCAGTGATTTTAGGTAAAGGTTTCATCATAAGGCCTTGCTATAAAGTTTACAGCTCCTAGCTTCTAAAATGGGGAACCCTTGTCTCCCTTTCACACCCCTGTTCTCAGTTATGCCGTCTTTTTGGTGCAGGCACTTCCACTTATCTTCTAATCACAAGCTAATTGAGTTCACTAAAAACCCCCTCCTATTACCACCTGTTGATTTTTCTGACATTCAGGTTTGTTGAGGTGGCTTGTGGTGCAGCCAGGTGGGTACCAAGGTTGGCCCTAAGTGCAATCAGTAGGGAGAATAGGAATATCTTATTTTGATGACAGTGTGTTCATTTTTCTAATTTTAGGTCTGGTAACTGCTGAGTTGCTGTAACTCATGAATGTTTGGTTGGGTTAGGATTTTACTACTTTTGTCTACTAAAGAAGATCAGATAAGCAGGAGAGAGGTAAATAGGGGGGAAGAGGGCAGCTTTAAATTCAGATCTTAGGTAACCATTCTCTAAGTTTCAGTTCTTCACTACTTGCTAAGCTTTGTATGGTCTATTCCAGTCACGTCTCTGTTTTCTAGATGTTAACTTTCCACTTATTTTTTTCTTAGACCTGGTTCATGCTGCCTTTCATACTGGCTTTTCATTTGAAATTGTCTTCAGAGTATTCATAGATTGTTAAGACACTGAGTATCTAAGACCATTGCAATTGTGTACAAACTATTTGTCATAAATATTAGTTTTGAAGTAGTTTTGGTACCATTTTGAAATGGTTTGTTTTTTGTTGCCTGTTTAGAGGTTTTTGTACTTGTCAGTACTAGGCATGAGAGACATACCAACACATCTTTGATTCACACAGTGTTCAGCTGTCAGGACATCATCTTAATTTGACATTCACTGCACATTACATGAATATCTTTCTAAATTGATTATCTTATTTACAGACCATAATGCAAAAAACCAAAACATAGTCTAAAGGAAGTTGTACAGAGTCCCCTGTAAATAAATAAATAAACAAGCAAACAAAATCCTTAAACGTATTCCTGACCATTGACACTGCTGTTATTGTTTCTGACAAGTCTTGTTCAGTGATATCCTGCTCTGAACAACATGTATTCTCTGTATACGCAGACAAGTGTCTGCTCAGTTGTCACACTGCTTCCACACGTGGCTCAAACTTTTTTTATGGCTGTGTAACAAAACAAACTTAGAAATTGCTCTGGGGTGAAAAAAAAAGTGTTGCTGTTTTTGTATTAGTTTAGAGTAATTGCCTCATCTGATTCACTTTGCAGTCACATGAATGTTGGTGGTAGCACAAAAGGAGTGGAGTGAGGAGATTGAGTGTGAGTACTAGGAGCAGAATAGGATCACTTTTTTGAATGCCAGTGCAAACTCAGGTTTTAGGACTCTGCAATTACAGCATTAAGTGAAAAACCTGGTAAAATGCTTCCTAAGGTGAATGCAGACCACTGCTGAAAGAAGTGTCCCTGCTGTCCCCTCACACATGAGGTTGAGCTGTTCCTATTGTTCGCCTTGCATTCTAATGATTTCATGACTACTCAGTGAGCTGAGTTAGCTAGTTCTCAAATGCAGAAATGTTCACTGTTTTTCTTTTTTTCTCTCCTTTTTTTTTTTCCCTCCTCTCAGAGCAACAAGCTGATCTGACTTCCTGTATGGTTGTATGATCACTATGTGGTATGTTAGGTTATGATTCATGTTAAAAGAAACGGAGAAAAGCTGCTCTCATGCTGCTGTGCTGGAGAAAGCACAGGACCCTTCTCAAGGACCCTTCTTACAGTTGAGGAATGAAAGAAATGGGACAGTGATGGGATTGTGTGAAAGAATTCACCCTCAAGATTTCATAACTTTCTGAGCTGATGGCACAACAGGGTGAATAAACATTAAGCTACTCTGTTAAAAAGAGAAACCTACTGAACTAAAATTTCAGTCATCTATGGCAATTTATCAGACTACGCTAAATCTGGGCAGTGCTGTCTCATAATGTGCACACAGAAAGGGTATTTGAAAGGCCAGTGTTCACTGTTACTTGGTTGTAAAAATCAGAGACGAAGCAAAGATAAGGGCACTTGAATTGAGCAGTCTCGTTACGAGTTTGGTTTGGCATTTTTAATGTTCATGAAACACTACTGGCTGAATTGTAATCTGTGTTGCAGGTTTTATTTTTTTAATGCCTGAAAGTATGTAATGATGTAACTTCCAGGAAAGATGTGACAACACAAAACAACCTCTCTCCAGCAAACTCAGTTGAAATGCAGAGTAGGAAAGAAAGGGCATGATGATGTTCCCGTGCTGAGCTAGTGCCTTCCTTGTGCACAGCACAGTGCCTCCTCAGGCAGTATGGCATTGCTGTATAACTGCACAGCATTGTACAGCATCGCAACTGAACCATACACCGAGGCCAATTTTGAAAGCACACATTAGGAGTTTCCCCTTAGTATTTACTATCCTTGTATGGCTGAAGACGTGAGTGAAAAGGTGCTTAAAACAAAGGATTGCTCTCACAGCGACTGAAATGCCATGGGCCCGCATCCGGTTGGAGGTCATGTTTAGATGCTAATCTGTGGAGTATTACCTGGGTGTGTCCTCCCTTGCTTCTCCCTTTACAATTCATTCAATAGAGGTGCTTGAGCTGAGTGTTTCAGCTGAGAGAC
>WKFP01014890.1:259223-275607 GCA_011057875.1 Pterocles orientalis | reverse complement strand
TACTGTGTTGATTGTAGCATACTCAGAACTGAGTTTCTGAATAGCTTTGGGTGTACGACGGGGGTTTCTGAGGGTAGGAGGAGGAAGGAGGGTTGAGATTGCTTGACTGAAACTGTACTGAACCTGAGCAGGGATGGGATAAAATGTCTTCATGTGTAGTACAGTTTTGGTTAGTCAAAATGCCTGAGAGGTTTTAGTTGCTACTTGATGCTGAGGAAATACAGCCTGCAAGATTTTCCTGCTAAACTTGTTTGTTTGTTTGCTTGTTTGTTCGTTTTTAACGTAAGTGTTGTGATAGATGAAGTCTGAGTCAGTTAATACCTAGATGATGGACTGTGGACTGGACCAGGTGAGGTTCAGACACAAATGTTCCCTAATTCTTGTTTAGAGACAGTAACATAGGATAGCAAGGTGAGAAGGACATGTGCAGATGATAATGTCTTAACCCCTCTCCCCCTGAATTATATCTGTTAGAGCTGGAGTCTTATCAGGAACACCTGGTTTAATTTTGTGGAAAGATTTCTTGTGATAACATACAAATGTGTATGGAAAGCCTTTACCTTAGAAGGAACAAGGATTGTTTGTTCGGTCATCTTTTTAATATCCCAGGATCATAAAAATGTATGATACCTTTCATAGAACCATAGAATGGTTTGTGTTGGAAGGAACCTTAAAGATCATCGAGTTCCAACCCCCCTGCCATGGCCAGGGACACCCTCCACTAGCCCAGGTTGCTCAAAGCCTCATCCAGCCTGGCCTTGAACACCTCCAGGGATGGGGCATCCACAACTTCCCTGGGCAACCTGTTCCAGTGTCTCACCACCCTCACAGTGAAAAGTTGTTTCCTAAAATCTAATCTAAATCTGTCCTCCTTCAGCTTAAAGCCATTACCCCATATCCTATCACTGTACTCCCTGATAAAGAGTCCCTTCCTTTCTCTCCTGTAGACCCCCTTTAAGTACTGGAAGGCTGCTATAAGGTCTCCCCGGAGCCTTCTCTTCTCCAGGCTGAACAACCCCAACTCTTTCAGCCGGCCCTCATATGGGAGTTGTTCCAGCCCTCTGATCATCTTTGTGGCCTCCTCTGGACTCGCTCTAACACGTCCATGTCCTTCCTGTGCTGAGGGCTCCAGAGCTGGCTTCAGTACTCCCCGTGGGGTCTCATGAGAGCGGAGTAGAGGGGGAGAATCACCACCTTTGTGCTGCTGGTTTCTTGACTAAAAAGTCAGCACTTAACTGTTTTTTAAACAAATCATAATTTTGACCCGTCTTTGGCAGGTCAGAATCTTTTGGAATCCTGCTGTGGCTTCAAGTTCATTAGTAGTCACTGTGGAAAGGAGGTTGCTTTCTGAGTCATGAGCAGTATGCTTGCAGGATCTCTTTGGAGCTTCCCAACCAACAAGCACCAACCAGCTGAGAAGGACATCAGTCACCTGTGACCAAACTACAGACAGCACGTTTTTTTTCACTTTTTCCAGGTGGTGTAGGGATGATGTGCTCCCTGAGTGAACAAGGCAAGCAGTTGGCAGTCCAAGTGTCAAACATCCTGGGGATGGACGTGTGCGGCATTGACCTGCTGATGAAGGACGACGGTTCATTCTACGTCTGTGAGGCCAATGCAAATGTAGGTTTCATTGCCTTTGACAAGGCTTGTAATCTAGATGTAGCTGGTATCATAGCGGACTATGCCACTTCTCTCCTTGCCCCCGGTCGCTTGACGCGGCGCATGTCCTTGCTCTCTGTGGTGTCCACGGCCAGCGAGACTAGCGAGCCAGAGCTGGGCCCTCCAGCTAGTGCCGCTGTCGACAATATGAGTGCTAGCTCCAGCTCTGTCGACAGCGACCCTGAGACCACGGAGAGAGAGTTGCTCACCAAGCTCCCGGGGGCTCTATTCAACATGAACCAGCTATTAGCCAATGAGATCAAACTTCTTGTGGAGTGATGCCACATGTAAATAGATGACCAACAGAACTCTCTCCTGTATTTTTTTTTTAAACCAACTTGCAATGCTGTTTATCAGAGAAGCTCAGAGGAATGAGGAAAGGGGGGAGGGTGTCAATCAAGAGAGCAAGAGTAGAAGACACACATGCACTGATTGCTGCCCCTGCTTTTTTGCAGAACATAAAATTGTGTTCATTCTTCAGCATCAGTTTTCTAGTGAAGATGCTCAGTTCACAACCTGAGTGGGAATTTTATTTGGATGCTGCTTTGGTCCCCAGGAGTATTGCAGTTCATGTGTGTTCACAGGCAAGCATTGAAGCATGATTCATACTTGGAAGATTTTCAGAAAGCTGTGTGGCAGCTCTCTAGAAACTTCTGTGAATTACTGCACTAGTCAAGTCTCTTCTGCCTCTGAAAGGCTTGATCCTGTAAATTGCTGAGTGCCTCAAATTCTCGGTGTGAGTTGAAAGTGTTAAATACCAGGTGGTTCAAAGTTCCTGGATACCTTCTGTTCCTACTCCTGTAGATGGGGACCTGTAAGTTCAGAATCCTTTTAAAGTCATCACTTTCTGACCTTGCAGGATATGGCCTTTCAAATGATGAGGTTGAGAGAAGTGTCAGTTGACGTAACGTGAGCTTTCTGTACAAATCTGTAATTTGTGCCATCTTGGTATTAACTGGCAGCTTTGTGTCTATATTTCTTTATAAACCTTTTGAAGGAGGATTTCAGTACTTCTGTTTTTCTCAGTTCAAATACTGATTTTGGAAGGTATGTAGGGGAATTAGTCATATTCTGTTTGTGGCACAAGTGGCACGTTTTATCTATTTTTTGCATGGTTGGAGGAGATAAACAGCACTGTAATGTTTGGTATACAAAGCAATGTTTAATCCAATGTGAAAAAGAATTACACTAGTTTAAAGCAAACGTGCATTGACTTGTATTTGTCTGTGTTTTAGTCTTTTTGAGAGAGATCTGCAATGTTAATGTTCCTTTTTCTTTAATACATGCTAGTCCAACACTCCCTTCTCTATGCCTGCATCCTTAAGAGTGGCCAAAGTGAAAACGCTGCAGACTATTTGTTAAGAAAACACTGAGTTAAATCCTGTACCTTGGTGGGGTGGTGGGATTTTTTTTGTAGTTTTATTTTTTGCTTTGGGGGGTGGGGATGGGACAGAGATGGTAAGGTATGGAGGAGGGAAAAATCGGTTAAAAGTGATTAGACCTCTTTGAGGTACTTTAGAATAAAGCTGCCGTTCATACAATACTTACCAGGCTTACTTTTTCCCCACTGAACATAAAAGCTGATGTTGGCAGAAATCCAAAGAGCATAACGGGAGAAATACTCAATTCTTAGCTTTGGGAAACATGCAGCAGAAAGAAAAGTTTAAAAGAAGAAAAAAAAAAGGAAAAAAAGGAAAAAAAAAAGTAGATCTCAGCCAGAATTAACAAATATAAAATACATAACGTAGGTCCACAAACAATTAAGAAATTGATCCTGGACCCTTATGTGTGTGTTGTGAGTGCACACACTTCTGTGTGTTTGTGTGTGCACATTTGCTTTGCTTTATTTCTTTTTGGGTTTTGGCTGTTTTTCCAGGCCACCTGATTTTCCTTAGTCCTTCTGGCTATGCATTTTCTCATTAGCCTTGAGCTGTTTTGGAAAACAGATAACCAAAACAGACACTGAGTCCATTTTTCAGTCTGTACCTTCCTCCTCCTTTTCCTTGTCTTTCTCCTCCTCCCTTTTCATGCCTTTCTCATTCTCTGGGTCCGTAAAGCCTTGGAACTATATATATATATATATATGTATGTGTGTGTGTATATGTATGTGTGTATATACATATATATATATAGATAGATAGATAAGCCTCTTTTTTAAAAAACAAAAAATGTTTCCAGTTGAAAAATGATCTTGTGAAAATAGGGTTTGTTCGGAGGGGGGTTGTGTATGTGCAATGCTGCTGTTTTCTGGATACTGTAATGGAGCATGTCCCATGTACTCTCTGAGGCTCTGCACTGCCCACCTCTGTGGCCCTTCCTCACCTCTCTGCTGCTCTGCTGTTCTGTCTTCACTTGGACCTTAAACACAACTCACGGATACTATGCAGAGAGTCTTCAAGAGGCAATAAACAGAACAGTATTAACCTGCTTTATGGAGGTTTGATCATGCTTCTTTGTACAGTTTTGGTTTTTATTTTAAAAGGAATGTAATAAAATGGCTTTTTTTTTGTAGAATTAAATATTATTATTAAAATCAAGTGAAAGGTTGACTGTTGGTGTTAAGCAGGAGAGTGGACCAGCTGGTCCAGCAACAAAAGGAACTTCAGCAGTAAAGGTATTTTCAAACGTTTCTTCCTGAGCCTTCAAGCGCACAGGTTATATGTGAAGAATATAAAGATCTTTAACTTACATGAAGAGTTGCAGAAACACAGAACATGAAAGAAACCTAATTTTCTAGTCACTAAGCAATAAACTGTCTCTTCCAGAGGCTCTTCTCCCCTTGCTTGTTTATCTAAGGAGAGTTTGGGTGGTAGTGTGTGGGTTTTGTTGTTGCTTTTTCTTTCCTTTTCCTCTTTTTTTTCTTTCTTTTGGTTTGTTTGTTTGTTTATTACTGGTAGGTGTCCGCACTCCTCAAGAGGCTGATAGGGACAATCCTTCCCTTTTCAGCTGTGGCACACATTGAGAACATGTGGAATAACAGCAGGGAGTAAATATGTGCTAGTTGCTATAGTGGGACCTCTGTAGTTCTATCACAGGAAACATCTTTGAGAGGAAAGAGCTGGTAACTGAACATTCTGGACTGTTTTTTGAGTCTCCGTAGTATTTTGCAGCAAAAGGCTATGGCTCACAGGAACTTTACATCTCTGTCACCTTTTCAGAATGTGCAGCTTATACCTCAGAGTTTTTGAAAGACAAACAGTGAATTGAGAGATTTACAGTTTGTCTCCCTTCGGATAAGATGCTCCTCTGTGGCTGGTGCTCCCATTGCTAGTTTGCAGATAAGTCTATGCATAGTGGTCAGGGAGGGAGACAGAGTTTGAAATGTGCACGTTTGGACATTAGGTACTGATACTGCCTATGAAAACGTTGCTTGAGGGTTCATTGGTAGAAATGGGCGTGCTTGTCTCTTGTATTTACTCCTGCTTATCCATTGCTCCTGAGATAGTGAAATGTATAGAATGGACTGGGGTATGAGGAGGATGTCTTGTAAAACAAAAAAACATCAACAAATCTAGCCTGTGGTAACCAGGCAGTGTTTCCCATTGAAGGTGAACTTTACAGACTCAGCTTCATACACTGTATTTCCTTCAGTTCCATATGCTGAAAAAAACATGCTAAGCTTCCATACAGTTGCACTAACACTACCTCTTTGTGTGGTTTTGTAAGCATGTGCTGAAAAAATGGTCAATGTAGTGCTGGATTACAATACTGCTGATACAGCTGATGGTGTTATAGCTATTTTTATACATTTTAAAGTTTGAAAGAGCCAGCTAGAAACTTGTTAGCAAGATTAAGTTTCTTAAACTATATTTGATGAAATTTTGTTCTCTATGACACTGGAGTTTTTCTTCTGTTCAACTTGCCATGTTTATAACTGATGTCTTGCCATGTCAATGTATGGGTCGTATCTTAAGGCTTGTATTTAATGCTTTAATGTGTTCTATAAAATATTTCTTACAGCACCTCATCCCTAACACGTTGTCAACGTTTGATGCATACGTGGACTGTTAATGTTTTTGTTCTTAGCTGATGGTCACTCTTGGGGCATTTTTCCCACTTCGTGTGCTGTTTTTCCTGTGTGATACTTACTAAGGAAATACCCTCTGGAACATCTGTGTGTGTCAGACGCAAAGAAGATCCTTCTGCAGATGTTATACTGGACTTCAGAATCCGACAAATTAAACCAGTGATGTTTGCTAGATCTTTTCTCCCCCTTATTGCAAAAATTTGTCTGTTACATAAGGGACCATAAGAGCTTAGAGAGACCTTGGAAACAAATCTCATGTATAGTATCTTTCTCATGGTTCACTCTTTTTGAGAAGGTTTATGGGCTGTATGGCTGGTGTGAGACACATGACCCACTCCTCTCTATGGAATAGTAGGTGCTCAAACAGGTAACTTCCGTTGCTACTGTCTTTTTTTAATTTTTAATTTTTTTCACTGTTCTAGGAATTGTTTTAAACTGAACACTTGCAGGATTTATAACCAGATGTTTGCTGCCTTTTCCGTTGTTTTATTGACGTCTTTCTTAACCTTTGAGGGTGACTTTTGGAGTATTCTGATGGTGGATCTTGGGCGGCTGTTGAAAGTCTCCAAGCTTCTCATGTTTCCACTTTGAGTTGAAAAGTTTCTGTTTTGTTTATTTGTTTAAACTGATGAGATAAACTAAATGTGTGGATTTTGGGTGGGATTTGTTGTTGCTCTACTTTGTGTGATTTGTTCTCCCTTTTTTAACAGAAATATGTTCTAACACACTTTGTTACTGTTCTTTGCAAAACTTTTCAGGAGCCAAAAAAAGTCCAACAACCCAGAGAAAACCTTCCCTTCTCCCCTTTCTGATGGCGAGAGTGAGAACTTAGGAAAAGTCCTTGAAAATGTTCCTTCCTAAACTTTTCCCCCCAGTAATGCAAGTGGGTAAAATGGTAAACGAAGCAGTTTGGTGACATCCAAACCCAACCTGTTGTCAGGTAAATTGACTCTTTTCTGCTCTTCCTGTAACCTTCATAAGTTAGCTAACTTGTCTACCTACCTTTGTTCCTGTCAGTTTGTTTTGGTGAAACTTCTTGTTTAACATTGCTACTTAGAGAAAATCATACTTTTCTTCTTTATTTCCCCTCCTTATACATGTTGACCTTTAAGAAAACGGTCGTAATCCTCTGCTCTACTCAGGTGAGACAGAAGTGAGTCCCCTCATGTAAAGTGTATGAGCAATAGTTTTGTAAGACGCTAATGCCACCTCCTCTGTCACTTCAAGGTCGTTTGCCTTCACGTGTACTATTTTGGCTTAGTTTTTGAAAGACGTGATGCTTTCCATTTGCCAAGTGAATGTAAAATACAACTAAATCAATTAGGAGTTGGTAGGTATGAAAAACTAGTACTAAGAATGTTAAATTAAATCTAGTAAAATTCAATAGAGAAAAAAAGAGAATAGATGAGAGAATGTGTTCTAAAGAAGATGATGGTGAGCTTGATTCTTTCTGTTTGTGGAGGATGGGGTGACATGTTTTTATGTTGCTCTGTAGCTGAGTACTTGTATACTTTATCCCTCTCTGGTAACTCCCTCCCTTAATCTCAGACCACTTAAAAATGCTGTGAACTTAGTATTTTTTTTTCACTTTGTCTAAGCAGGAGAATCTGTATTTTGCTCACAGAGGGAAATGTCAGACAGTTGGAAGACCATTTGAAGTGTAAGAATATGAGCCTTCAGACAGGCTTCCAAGTTTCCTGTTGCAGTATTTTATTTCCCATGACATCTGTAAAAGATTAGCACTGGTTTCAGACTTTTTTCTGTGTACATTAATAACTCTTCTGTGTCATAAAATAGTCAACTTTTCATATTCTGAATTTATATTTTCCTGAAACACAGCAAACTTATAAGCAATACTAAAGATTGCAGCTTCAAATTAAGGTGGGAGGGAAGAACTTTGGAGCCAAATTTTGCTCTCAGTTACACTGAGATAAACCTCGAATCACCCCGTGAAAGTCAGTGGAGTGATATCCAATTTCACTGGTATAATTGAGTGTATAATTTGTGTCTTTAATTTTACTTGCAAGATAATTTTACTGGACCTGTTATATTTCCAATGCTTTTTCCTTTCAGACACATCCACTTCTTGCGTCTCAGCTCTGGGCAGGCCTATTCCTTTATTTGCGTATATTTTTGTGCATCAGCTGCTATAGGACACGGGTGTAACACTTTCAGGCATGTGGTTGGGTGTCTTTTTTTGGGGAGAGATTTGTGGGTTTGTAATAATGTCTAAAGAAAATAATTTCCTCAATTTTGTTGAACGAATCAATGTTGGCTCACAGTTTTTGCATTTCTAACCTGATTTTATATATATTACATGAAGATTTTCTTGAAAGAAAGACTGTACTAGTTCTTTGCGGTGTTTGCAAACGATCTTTTGTGGGGAGAGTTGATAAAATTTTGCTGTATTCTGCAGAAATAATTGTCTTAATATTTAATTGTGCTTAAAAAATGGTTTTACAGATCATGCTCCTTCCTCTTTGTGGAGTGGCTTTCAAAGCCTTGTATTGAGCTTGGTTGTGCCCAGTGCTTTGCCTAGTGCATGGGGGAATGTTGTAGAACTTGAATAAGCCTTGACATCTTAGACGAAGGATGGCGATTATGTGCGTGCTGAACAAGAACTTCTTTCTATATGCCCTTCTGCTGCAACAGAGTAATTAAACTGGTAGGTGGCAGCAGCAGCAGAAGAAACTCTCATGACTGTGACCTGAGAAACATTGATCTATCTGATTTGGTGTTTAGTTACTTGATGTCCTAATTCTGATCTTTGATTCAACATTCCAATTTCTCCACTGCCTCTATATATGTCTTAAAAGGTTAAACTTCACCAGATTGCTATATCTTAAGAGCACTGGAAAATAAGGCTACAAGGAATTTATTCCAGCCATTTCTCTGCCCCATAGGAAGATGAGTCATAGTTATGCCATTGTTAACATGTTTGTTTTAACCTGGTTTAAAAACCAAGGAATAAATGAGGAAGATTCTGCAGTCTTTACCTACGGAATTTTATTTATGAAGGTGAACAACATCCTTACTGTCAGCCAGTGGTCAACTTCATCACCTGAGAGCTCATCTACTTTTTTTTCCTACTTCGTTTTTTGCCCATGAGCTACATAATGCTGCTTTTGGGGTGATTCTCTTACATACTTTTCGTACATATATGTCTCTTTGTGAAGTGTTCTTGAGTATTTCGTCACAATGCTGCTTGGTGATAACTGAAATGATGTGTGTGTATACGTATATTTAACATTTCACATCAAATGTTGGTTCCTTTGAATCTAAAGCCTGGTACCCCTTTGAGCATGAAGAACTATCCTAGTGTTGTCAACATGCATTCTTTTTGTGCAAGGACAATGTAATACTTTAAGAACTCTGAATTTTCACGTGGTACGTGACGTTACTCGAGATTTAGGGACAACAGCAGGGATTCATTTATAACAAATAAATGGGTTTGGCATTAAGTCTAAATTGTATCCTTAAATCACTCTAATTTTGTCCGGTAGAGCGCAGTGGTGCACACTTATTCAAATAAATCTAGATGAATTTTTCAAAATTCTAGTGTGAAGTTTCCCATATGTAAAGAGCCTCTTTGAGACTTGCCCCTCTGTTTCTGAATCCTGACCTTTTTTTGAGAAGTTTAGCTAGTCATATCAGTAAATCCAAACTGGTAAGTATGGAAGATAAATGGCTTCCTAGGTTTGTACCAGTTGTTAGCCCATTACAATATAATGAAAAGTATTTAACGACTTCATGTTAATTGAGATGCTCATATATCTTTACATAACACTTAAGAAAAATTTGTTTCTACGTAACATTAGAAGATTTTTTTTTTGTAAGGGGGAGATAAGATATTGATATAGGAACAAAGTAAATGCGCCAAATATTCTCAGGCACCCAGTTGCTATCAGTCCCAAACTTGGAAATATTAAGTAAAAGCTCTAAACCAGGAAAAGCCAAAAAACATTATTCTCTTCTGTGAATCTTATATAGGTATTAAGTACTGCGTAATGGTATTTATAGAGCACCATATCGATTAAATGATAGATACCTTAGAAATACCATGATAATAAAGGAGAGTGTTTATGGAGACTTCATATTATCTCAAGATAGAAGAAATGTTCAAAGCACCAACAGTTAAAATTCTTTTTGTAAGCAGGAGGACGTGGGAAATGCAAAGTGTATGATGTTTCTGGCTTAATGACTAACAGCTAATAGTTTCAAACACCTCTTCAGTTATCTAGACCAGTGGTCTCTCAAACTTTTTGATTGTGCATCCCTATCAGTAGAAAACTTTTTGAGCATGCACCTCAATATATGTTTATTTGTAAGTTGTATACATATACTACTATGTACATTATCAAATACACAAAACCAGAAATTAAAAAAGGATGAGATGAAGGTGAAATGAAAAATATTTTAAACATTTATTTAATTGTATTTATTAATGTTGCAAAAAATATTTTCTTCCTGCAGCCTTATGGATTGTCTTCCATACACCCCTGGAGAATGTGCACTCTGCTTTAGAGACCACAGATCTAGACATCGTCAAAGAATTGTAGTTGTGCATGTCATTAGAATGTTCCATCGTAACAGTACTTCCATTTCAAATAAGTCTCCTACCAGAGATTAAAATGCTGACCTCTAGTAGGATGAATTCTCTTTCTGAAAAGAAAGTAAAAGAGGAGAGAACGGTAGGATATGGAAGCACTGATGAATTATCTGGTATAGGAGGAGTTTGAATCTGGATCAGTTGAAAATATGGAGAAACATGTCCAAGTGGATTGGGAAAAAAGTTGTGGTCAGAATATATATGAACATGCAGAACACAGCAGTAGCTTTTGTACTTTCCTAACTGTTTCTAGTTAATTTATAGCTAAGTATTAGTTGATAAATTCCAAATTTTGTTTCCTGTCATTATCTGGCGTAGTCAGAATTACTAAAAAGTAAAATAATTACCTGGACCACAGCCTGGAAATCCCAGAACCAAGTTACTACCAAGTGAAAGGAGATCAAATATGAAAAGTGAAAAATATTTTCAGCAGAGATTTGAAAAGAGTTTTGTTAAACATAATTATGAGCAAAGTCTATGTGCAAGATGAAGCTCAGGGAGAAGTTGTTTTTTTTTTTAAATCCAGTCAGATTGGAGATATGCAAGAAAGAAAGCGAATTTTGGTAGTAAAGGCAAAGGAGTCTGAAGCATATGTCAGTCTCTCAGCAGAGAGAGACAGATGAGGCAGTAGAAGCAGTAGAACAGCATTTGCTGATCTTGAGCATTCCCAGCTTTGTGCTGTAAGGAAGAATCTCACTAGACTTTCAGTGCATAGTATATGCTAGTTGTGCTAGCCTTTGGGGACTGGATATAGAGGAGGAGAGCTGAGAGTCGTATAGAGCTGTTGATATGGAAACCAGGTATACCTGTAACCTTTTGCTATCAGCATAGTAAGCGATAGAGGCATAGAAATTATGTAAGCCTTGTATGTAAGCCTTTTTAATAAGCAAGGGGACAATTCTAGGTGAGTTAGAGTCAGCTATTCAGGAAAGATTTTTTGGGTGTAAAACAAGGAGGAATTTAGAGTAGTCTCCCAGATCCTCCGTGTTTTCATATGTGGCTGTCAATACAAAAGGTTTTTTTCCTACTAGATGTGACACAATAAAGCATCCTATTCTCTGCAAATTTGATGTGGTAGGTACTTGAAGAAGGCAAAATATTTTCCATTCTTATCATAAACTTCCTTAGGCAAGCGAGGGGGGTGGTATGCGTGTGAAAGGAGGAATGGATAGGTTCCTCACGCTGACAGAAAAGCAGATTATGAGGCGGATGATAGAAAAGTTAACATTTACATTGTATTTAGGCAAGGCATTTTCAAGGTATTTCTGCATTGCCCTTTTGTTCCACTTACGGTTACTAGAATATACAGAGCCTGCATAGTAATATGTTAGTGTATTAAGCTCTGCCAAGTGTGTGTGGGGGAAGGGCTCATAAAAGGTTTATGTGAATTTCTGTGTGTCTGCTAAGTCAACTTTCTATTTGGAGGCAATTTGCTATATGTAACTGCATATATTACTCTCTCTTAATTGAACAGATTTTTGTTTGTTTGGAAGGAAATTAGTTTTGGGGAGTTACTGTATGGTTAAGGGAAAGCAGTCAAAATGCATCGGAACTACACAGATAGTTACATCCAAAGTCTGGTGTCAGTTGAGTGCTGGGGAGAAGGTTTTTTGGTCTATCTTTTAATAAGAGGAGACAAAGAAACATCTAAGAAAGGACTTTAAAAGTGTTGCATACATTGAATTAGATCTTTCGTTGCCATTTCTTTTTCCTTTCAAAACTCTTTGATGTGTTTCTGTACATGTATCTTATTAAAAAAGCATTGGCTGCTAAAATGCCTCTGGTGCGTAGGGCTGAGGTCAGTCTGAACAGGGGGAATGAACATGGAATACTCTCTAACCAAGAACAGTCAGCTGTGCTAATCTTGGCCTTGAACAGATGAGGACAGAGAGTTAAAGTTGAACATAGATTTGGCTGGTCTGTATATTTTTATTGTGATAGATGCAGTAGTAGCGGAAGTCTTTGTCAAACAGTGTCCTGGGTAGTTGTCACTAGAAAGGGCAGTTGCTTTTGATCAACAGTGAAAATTTCCTGTATCACATAAATGCTTTGCATTTTGACAAGTATGGGTGATGTATTATGTTAAACTGTGGTTTAATGTAATATGATATATACGGTTTTCCAAATCAGAACTAAATTTTTGTCTTAGACAAGTTGCAATATAATTGAGGCATTTTAATAAAAGAGTGGAAAGGAATGGAGTTTTATTAGAGATAATTTGAATTTTTTTCAGTGAACTGTTTTAATCAGAAAAAACTAATTTATCACATTCATAAATTTTCAGGGTTATATGTTAATTTCCAGAATTTATTGGGATCATCCCTCTTGTACAAAATAGCATTTGTTGTCAGTGAGGGAGGCAAAATCCATATTGTATTAGCCACTAACCCCGTTGTTGCTACATCTTTGGCCAATCACGCATTTTTTTTGTGCAGATTTCCTTGTTATGGTAGAAGCAGTGATAATACTGAGTTTCCTTGATGCTTAGTTTATCTGTGTGGTAAAATACTTATATTTTGGGGAAAAAGGATCTGGGAAGTTGACAGCTGTACACAGTATTAGTTATGTGGACTAAACAGGAAGGTGTCATGAAGCAGAGAGAGAAGACTAAGCAATAGCTGAATACACAGATGTCATTTCAACTCTCTCTTATCAATGTTGTGGGAGACCAGGAGTCAAGATGACTGTTTCAGTTTGTAGAGGGTTGGGCCTTGGCTGGGGGCCAAACCACACACACCCGCTCACACAGTCCCTTCCCCCATCCAATGATAGGGGAGAGAATTAAAGAGGTAAATGGCAAAGAGGACTCGTGGGTTGAGATAAGGACAATTTAATAACTGAACTACAATAATACTGGAAAAAAAAATTAACTCTCCTCTGCTTAACCCACGACAAGTTATACCATGATGAGGAATGGGAATGACACGTTGACTGTGCAACTTTAAATATTTCCTATCTAGTGTTTATATGAAATGTGGTTTGCCCAAGGGTGCGTGTGGAGTTTCTCTTCATCACTGCTACTGTGCAAAGCACTGTCTGCTAGTATTATTATCTGGATTCTATCTGTTCAGTGGTATTGTGCATTAAGCCTGAAACTTGTAGAGTATTTTGTAAGTTTTAGGAGGAAAATTAGTATGCTTGTGTGTATATTTTCCTATCCCTCTGACAAACACAAGGCTAACGGAAACAACACAACTGTTATGGTTACTCTCCTTGTCTATCTTTACAGCAGTATGTGGGAGGAGTAGTGCAAATGTAATGTGATGTAGGAATGCTCGTCCATGCCCAAATGGAAATATTTGTTTACTGGATGGCAAGCACTGAAGCGTTATCAGTGAGAGAACTAGGCAGAAAGAAGCTGCAGTTGAATTTACGAAACTTTTGCACAGTTTTTCCTCCACGTGAAATATTTCCGCAGCAGTGTAATGCTTGTGAATGATGCTAGATCAAGTTGCAGAGATTGAACTCTTCTACCTACAGGAAAGGTAAGATGAACTAGCTTTTACCTTTAAAATGCAGCCCTCACTGTATCTCATTCCTTGACCTGGAAAGGCCTTTTCCAAGGGCAGGAGAGGAGTTCCAAGGGCAGGAGACCCATGTCTGAATCCCTGGTGCCTCTCTAATGCAGCTGTCAAGGAAGCCAGATAGATGCCAGTTACAGAGATTTTTTTTTTAAATTTTTTTTTACGATGTCTGCTTGAACTTCTGGTATTAATATTTTGGGAAAAAAAAGTCTAACTGCTTCAATGGTTTGTTTCTCCAGGGTTTTCTACACCAGCAGGAAGTCTTCTCTTCCTTCTCACGGGGACACTTACCTCTTCTTAATGCCGCCTTCACAGTGAAGGGAAGAAAGGATGGACCAGCAGCATGTAGAATGGGGTGATGTCCACACTTAGGGTTAACAGTCATAATGAACACTGTCCTATTAACGTGGAGAACTGAATAGAGGAGTTGTGAATTCTAATTCATGAGAGTGTGAAATTCTTTCTGGTGTCTCTTTCTTGAAGTGCTGTTTAACTTCAGAAATCTGTGGATCTTGCAGCTTTGATACAGCTAAGCCAGAAAAGTAAAACCTGTTGGATATTATTCATTGTATTAGCCCTTTTCTCCAGTAATTTAATTCCTAAGAGTTCTAAAATGCTTTATATTGACATTAATAGTTTTCCCAAATCCCTTGGAAACCTCAGTATCAGGCCCTTGGTTTTCAGTTATATTATGAATTTACCCAAGTCACTGAGATTACAAATCTCTTGAGTTTTAAAAGGGAAGTCATACTATAGCGATCATCGTGTACTTACAGCTTTGACTGCTAGACAGACAGAGAACTGCAACTCTGTTACATATCAGAGATTCTTTAAACTATTAGATAACGTTACATGCCTTTGGTTTTTGAGGCCACGGTAGCATGGCTTGTTGTAGACATGGCCATGTAAATTCTTACTCTGTATTGTTTCTGAGGAGAGCTAATCTTTGAAACCATACATTAGAGATCTTGCACATATCTGTTTTGGTTTGTTGTTAGTGAAACACTGTAAAGAATTGGACATACACTGATGCTATTTCTGTAATGTGCCTACTTGAAATCTGTATTATAAAGGTGAAGCAAGATACTGAATTGGTACATTATCAGTAAACACCTTATATTCTTGACAAGGTAAAATGTTCAGTTTCCTTATAATCTTTTCCTTCTGTCCTTGAAATCCCAGATAAATCTTTCAGAGGTGATAATGCATTGTAAAGCTTGACCAAATTAAATTTTAAAACAAAGAATTAGTGAAATTGAAGTGGAAGATAGAGCCATATGTAAAATCTTTAGCTAACTGGTAATTGCAAGAGGGAGCACAAGGAAATAAAAGGTAGTATCTCCTTGGGCTTTGAATCTTGAACATGTTTTTGAGTCAGATTGCATTACACTAGGCTGAGCACTAGCACAGTTTGTGTAAAATTAGTATAATAGACTTTGTGAAGAATCATAGAATCACTAAGGTTGGAAAAGACCTCAAGGATCATCAAGTCCAACCCAACACCACCTACTCACTAACCCATGTCCCTCAGTACCACATCTACACATTTCTTGAACCCCTCCAGGGATGGTGACTCCACCACCTCCCTGGGTAGCCAGAAGGAAGTGCCCTTAGATTAGAAGATGAATGAAGGAGTGTTTCAAGGGGCTCTTCAGGCCAAGCATTTAGCAATTGTTTTATTTTTATAACCACTTATATGACATATATATGACTGTCATCTACTTGATGACTGAACCACCACTGTATTGTAGCAGTGAGAAAGGCAAACAATTTAATGTTCCGATGTTTCCAGAGAGGTATTCCAGTCAAAGAGGGAGAGAGATACTCAGAGCTATTGTGCAAAGTTGAGTTGAGACATCACCTCTAATGCTGTAAAACATTCTGATGGCTCAAATTTGAAATGGGATTCCTTCCACTGAGGCATGTCTTCATGGGTAGTAGGTTCTCCGTTCTCTACTGTTGTCACACAGTATAGGAATGTGTTTTCTGAAACCTGTCAAAGAGGGAGGGCTGCTGCTGAGGGAGCATCCGTGTTGTGGTATGAATGTTTTCATTCCTGTTTTCTGTTATTTATGTGTCAGTGGAAACTAGGAGTGTGACTGGTACTCTGCAGCTATGCCTTCTGTCAAATAGCTGCAGTTTGTGGTTGGTTGTTTTGCAAATCTGTATGTCAAACCATACTTTTGGTAGCACTCTGATACCTCTGTGAGCAGATAAAATGGCCTTTGTGGACTTGTGGCCATTTTATCTCTTGTGGTGCAGTACTTAGGAGTATGCTGATGCGTATGCTAATACTTCCATAAGTGCTGTTCTATCATTTTCCTTAATATTTAATGATATAAAAGCAGAACAGCAGAGAACCTTCTAAATTCCTTCTTAGTTTCATATATCCCATCTTGCTAAGATAGTTCCAGGCTCCTATCTGTATTTCAGTTCTCTTTTATTTTCTTTGTGGATTGTCAGCAATCGTCTCCCTGTTCTACTGCCCAAAGTTCACAGTTTTGTTCCTTCTGCCCTCATAGTCCAGAATGACCTTCCCCCCCCCCCCCCCCCCCCCCCCCC
>WKFP01014890.1:239798-258577 GCA_011057875.1 Pterocles orientalis | reverse complement strand
GCCCCCCCCCCCCCCCCCCCCCCCTTCAAAATGCTCCTGTCTGCTTGTCACAGGGAAAAACCTACTGTTGTTTATGCTCTTAACCCCTGGCCATACTTGTTCCTCTTGTCCCAGGCACATACAGGGTAACTTAAGAGTATTTCTTACTCAGTCTCTATTATAGATAACTGTTCTTTGATGTTTGTGTTGAAACACACCCTAAAGGTGTGTTTTCCTTTTTTAGGGGCAGAAGTACAAGTTTTGTTACTACGGGTTTTCTTTTGGGTATTTCACAGCCCAAAATGCATTAGAAGTCAAATAGAAATTAAAGGAAGCTAATGAAAATAGAGATGTATAGTTTTACTGTAATGTCCCAAGTGAGCGAGAATTGGCAAATTGCAAAACTGGAAAGATCAGTAGGTCCCTGGCTCTTGCACTTATTTAGCTATCTTTGATGAAAGTGATTGGTCTCCTTGCAGTCCATCTTTTATGCACGTCACTTAAAATCTCCAATTCAAGAGCTATGGTCAGGAATGTGTTAGTAACATGTTAAGTTTTACTTTTCTTTGTCCTTCCTTTGTTCCTTTGAATTTGTCCTTTGAATACGAATATTAGGTATCAATAATTAAATAGTATTTGGATATTCATAATACAGTATTTTTATGTTATTGTTTGTACAGCACAGTGAAAACAGAGTAATAGTTCAGTAGTGATAATACTGACATGTACTGTGATGGTTAGAGGAACCTAACAGTTGCTTTGCACTTCTGCATTTCCTCTTGTAATTGTGTTTTTGAGCTTGCTACAGAAATTGAGTAGTTATAAAACTCTGGTTTGCTTAGTAGAATGAGATCTTGGGGTGGAGTGTATTTGTACTGAGGCCAAACTGGAAGAGAGGCTGTAATTTTGTTTAGTATAAGATCTGGAAGACCTCTGTAACTTGGCTGGTCTGCATTTCCAGTTATGCATGATAGAAGCAGACAGCTATGTTTTGACCACTGTCTCTTTTTGTTTTCTGGGTCACTTTCCTTATTTTTTGCCTTATTAGCTTTGTTGTTTCTCCAACCCACTCTTTCCTTGTCTGAACAACTTGGTTTATTGACGTATGTTTACCTCCAGGCAGTCTGCAAAATCTAGGTGTCACATTGGAACTAGACATCGCATCATCTTCTTTGTGACTCTCCTATCCCATGCTGTCATCGCTTCAACGTTTTTCCAGACATGCTACTTTGGAGGGCTTCCTCTGCTGAGATGGTAATGGTGTTGAGAAGGGAGAGCATGCAGTGCGATGACAAAGTTGCCTCAAAAGCCTCAAGGGTGCAGTCCATGGGAGAGAGGCTGCTGCCCTGTACTTCTCCCCCTGCCCTCCTCTAGTTTAGCTGTTGATGCACAGGCTAGTAAGCAAAGCACAAGCTACTAAGCCAAGCCCTATGCTGTTTATTGGCTTATGCACTTCATCTTAGATACTGGCATGCTTCAGTGGCTGGGATAAACAGCAGTTCTCCCTGCCAGTTGGTGAGATCAGTGATTACTGTGTCAGTATTGCTGTGCCCCTTCTTGCTTTGCAAATACCTGGCTCTGAGTTTCAAGGAAGTTCGCTGGTCTCCAGCATATTTGCCCTGCTCTGCTGTGGATCTGCTATATCAGTTTATGGAAGAAAGGTAATACTCCAAAATAATGTGAAAAACACTAGGAAGAGTTTCTGACAGAGGTAGAGTTAAAACTGCTCCATGTTTTTCTTCAGCTTTTTAAAAAATAATTTTCTATATTTTTTGTGACAGTGCTTCTGAAGATTTCTAATGAAGGAAAAAGTCCTTCTTCTGGTTCTGCCCATCTTTTCCTTCCTAGAGAGAGTGTACAGCAGCTGTCAGAGCTGACTGTAGTGTTACTTACTGCTTCTTCCCTACAGACCTTAAGATCCAGGACAAAGAGATACAGAAGAATGTAGTGGTGAACTTCCAAGAGAAAAGAATGGGATGTTGCTTTTTAGCATCCCTAATACCCATCCATGTTCAGCTGCATAGGGGTGACAGTGTTTGTAAGAATATGAAATTGAGACATGAGGAAGTGGGGAAGGAAGGGGCAGAATTGTTTCCAGCTGGGATAGATCACTAATGGACCAGAGGTCACATCTGTGGTGGGGGAGAGACAGCGTGTAGAGCCTGTGCTTTTGGAGAAATAAAGGAGCAACCTGCACAGTTTTCTAGTTCCTTCTTTCCAGCCTTGTGCCAGTGCTGTGTTATAGGGAAGAGCATCTCCTTAGTCTTCCCTGTAACATCAAACCACACAGCTTTCTGTGTCCTGTTTTCAAGGTAAGACTGAGGGAAGAACTCCTCCATGAAATCATTCGAAGCATTCTCTGCAGCCTGAAACCTTTCATGGCTTGGACTGGTGATCTTTTTGTCTTAGCCCAGTCTTAGTAGTAGCTCACATATTTTGAAAACAGCTGAATTTGTGAGCAGGGAATGAAAATAAAAAACTGCAGCACAGTTATGAAACTACTCTGGAACAAGCAAGCCCTGAAATGGGAGTAGAGGCCCAGAAGAGGGAAGAAAAGAAAGAGTATTTTCAGTATCTAAGTTCAGATTTTGTTAGGTGGGTACATGAACTTTTTTTACAATACCCCTGGTTCTGATTGCATCAGCTGTCACATCAAGTCAGTTTGCTTGGGTGGGAGATGTTAAAGGAGGATGGCTTTCATTGGATGCAGCTGGCTCTGCTTGGTGTAGTGATGACATAGCAGCAGAAGGGTAAGAGAGGTTCCTAAAGATGCTTTCTTCTCTAAACTGTCTTCCTCCCATTGTTCTACTGAGATACCATTTTATAGAGTGAGTGATTTGGTAGGTGGCTTTTTTTGCTTTCATTTCAAAGGTCAGCAGTTCTTAACTGTTGCAGGTTCCTCTTTTGCAACTGAGCTAAGGTCCTGTGGCACTTCTTACAAGGCTGGCCATTAATTTCAAAAATCTGTTTGTCACTTTGCCTAACTGAATTATATTTTTCTCCTCATTTTTAGTGGGTTGGGGTTAATGTCCCTTTGTGCAAGACTGTTTTGCCTCATCACTGGTATGGACCTCATGCTGGTTTTCACACCAGCGGAGTTAGAGGTGTTTCCTTGGAAGTATAGTTACTTATGGAAACAAAAGCGGCATTGAATGTGTATTATTCTAGACCGTATGAAATGAATGAGACTACTTTGGAAGGCATACAGTCAAAGCAGATGACAAAGTGAGAGGACACGGAAACAGCGTGTCAATAATTAGTAGTTGTAACACATTTGCAGTGCAGTGACAGCTACCCATTTGGCTTAAGGATTCATTTGATTGAAAGAGATTAAAAAGTAGGAGGATTCGGTGTGTTGGCTGACTACAAAACTTTGTATCTATCCTGTTTTTTCACCCTCACATATGGAATTATGCTGGAGTCATACCATGCTTGCAGGTAGAAACTGTGGATGTTGGTTCTTGAGCAGCTAATGTATTTCCTAGCCTGTATACTGACAAGAAGTGCAGTGGTGACCCACCTTCCCAGGCTTAGATACCTCAGTTTTCTACGTCACACAGGGAGCTCACAATGAGCTGCATGCAGCTGAAGATGCCAGTAACAAAAGTGAGGATGCCGTCACAGGAATTTAACATTAAGGACACTGTGCATACCAGCTTTTGATACCAAAACTCCCAGGACACACCAGGTCTCAGTGTACAGTGGCACTGAGCTATTCTGCATGGTGGGGGCAGGAGTACAGTAAGAGTCAGGGGAATGCGTTTGTGATGCTCACTGGGAAATTATTTGAAGTGCTTAATTTTGTCAGTGCCTACTGACTTCAGAGAAGAGATGTAACACATTTGCAATGCTCAGAACTTCTTGGATGAGGCTGTAGCTGATTTTGAATATGGGGAAGGGAAAGAAAATAATGTGTTGTTAAGGCAGCCAAATCTTGCAAAATTACTTGTCATAACCATCAACTTCTGATTAAATTTCTGTGTCTTACCCTTAGCCCAAATGACTAGTGTTTAATATCACTGCATTCAGTGCCCCTTGGAGTGGAGCAGGCTGTGGTGTATTGTTCGTATAGAGTTTGCAAGCAGGTCATAGTGTGTGTGTTTGCTTTGGTTGCCTGGGGGAGTTCATCATCGTTTAATTACGTGTTTTCATAAGTGTCCTTTACCAGATGTAACCCTTAGGAGCTAGAACAGTGAGTATGAGAAGCAGGCTGGTTTGGAGGAATTTGGGTGCATACTGTGAGCCAAGAATGTTGAACACCTTTCAGAGAGGTGAAATTCCTACCCTTATGCAGCCCCACTCTTGGAAGCTTTTTCTGCAGTTCCTACCTTCCCCTTTAGCCTTCCCAGTGTTTTGGATACATGCTATCTGAACATACCTCCTTAATTGCTCCCTTTTTGCTGAACTTCTGATAAAACCTAGCCTAATACTGTACTTCTCTTTTGCATACAAAGAGCGTGGGTCGTTGGTGTGTGGGACAGAGATGCATTGAACTGGTGTGCAAGAAGTGCTTTAGAGCTTGCTGATTGTGCCTGTTCATTCTGTTTCTCTTTTCTAGAAGTAGTTTTGTCACAAACACCTACGGCTGCAACGGCTGGTGTTTAAATGACATCTACCAAGAAGAAAGATGTGAATTCCAACATCCAGAAGTCGTTTCTAACTGTGCTGGATTTCTATCATATTTTGCCAAGTGCAGTTTGGACCCATTAACTTCATGGAAAGTAGGGAACCCTTATAAACTTGGAAAAAATTCAACCCCAAGATGTTCAAGTCATGTATTAGCAGATACAACTCAAAGCAGAGGTCACTTTTATTTATTTCTGTCAGTGTGCATAGTAAATAAAGGATACAAGACAACGTATCCTACCACTTCTCAATGGGTTTAATTTACCCCTGGGTAAATTTTTTCTTTCTCAAAACCAAGCTTCTGAAGCTACTGCTTCCTTGTAATCCCAAGAAACATTTAAACTGTCTTCTTTGGTGACCAAATACAGCATACTAATAAAAATAAAATTAAGAAAGAAACAGCAACAGTGCTAATGAGTGACCCAATCTAGAGGTAAAGTTGGCTCTGCTTTGAGCAGAACATTGGACTAGAATGACTAGCCAATTTTTCTGAGTGTGATATGCATGCTGTTTTTTTTTAGGGAGGATGAGTTAGACTGAGGAGGTGAAATTACAATTTTCAGTTTTTCCTATTTTTATTCATCTAGGGTAATTAGTAATACTTTGTTAACCCTCAAACTAATAATAATTTTGAAAATTCAGACTGCTATCTTGCATGCTTAGCTGATCTAAGTTACATGGAAATTTACAGAATTCATCTGAACATTTATTGCACTGCATGTTAAGATTAAAGAAATTACAAGTAGCACTAGTTTTAAATCCATTTTACCAGTTTCCATTTGTAAAACTGCTGTAGATTTAACAAAAAAAAAATTGAAACTAAGGCCTTGGGTGATTTCGAAATGGAGGTATATAGAGTTGCTAGTGAGTAATAGTACTGATTTCCTGAAACTCAAATGCAGTTTATGCACATGTATGTATGTTTACATGAGTAAAAGCTAAAACTGTACTTCAGATCTTCTTTACAAGTAGCAATAGTTAATAACTAACCATTATAATAACTAACCCCATATAAAATTTGTCTGGATAGGCCACATAAAATCTTTTTTTCAAGTTGCTCATAAGGAGTTTTAAAATATATTTTTCCCTACCTTGTTTTTGTTTAGATTTTCATGCCGATACTAGCAATGTTTCTTAGGTGCTTTGCATATGTGAATTCAGAAGCTGTTGCTTTTCTTCCCATGATTGTACTGTACTTGGAAGAGAAAATTAGTAGCTGGAAAAAATCTGTATAAAGCTTTTTCAAAACTTTCAGGAATACCATAGCAGTGTTAAGCACAGTCCAGTTTTAAGCCCTTACAGCTTCCATGTTAGAAGATTTATTCAATGTGTATGTATGACTTAGATGAAATTGTAGAGTCTAGATCTAGCAGAGACTCTGCAAGAGTCATACCTAAGGGGGTGAAGTTAAGGGGATGAAAGCCAATGATTGTCACCTAAAGTTCTGTTATGAACAGAGCATGCTCTGTTGAGCGTCTTGGTATCTGTCTTAATAGGACTAGAGTGTAAGATTTGCATACCATCCCTTGTGTGGCCTAGCAACACTAAATTCGGCACCAAGTGTGGTAGCCATGGCCTCTCATTCTGAAATCTCCTGATGGTGGAGGAAGAAGAAATGGTGTTACTCCCTTTCAAGTTCCTGAGAACATTAATCTCTGTTTCTTACTTTTACAGTGCCTATACCATCAAGGTGTAGGCAATTGGGGTGGGGAAGACTTGTGAAAGTCTTTATCTTGGATCTACAACTGCGTAGAGAGAAGAAATGTAAGACTTGGAGCCAAAGAAAGAGGAAATAAGGAGTTCTGACTCTGTATGCTAGGATGAGGATACTTTCTTGGTGTGAGTGGTGAAGGCCTGAATTTTTCTGAAGTCCTCTTAGAATGTCTTCCTTAATAGGTTAGAGAGTCAAGGTCTCTTTGTAACAAATCTTGCATTTGTTGCTTGCACATTTACTAGTTATTGCTATGGGAGATGTGCTCTTTGAGTTGATTGCTTGTGGGAGATTCCTTTTGCCTTTTCCATCAGAGAGTGTTCTCAGAGTCATCTTTTGCTAGTTAACAGCCAAAACAGTCACAGAAGGTATTCTGAATTAAGGACAAAGAGGTGGTATCAAAAATGGTACATGCTCCTTGAATGAGCAATCTCTATATGACTTTTCTCATCACTTGGATTCCAGGGAGAAGACACTGTAGAGAGAGTCCCTTCAAGACTGTGGAGTCTTGGATTTCAGAATCATAAGTACCCCTCCTTCTCTCTCTGCCATCTGAAAGATTTCAGATAATAGGACTTTCAAGCTGATCCAGGTTCATCAAAAATGAAAACAGCAGTCCTTTGGGATATCTGGCAGCTTGCGTATTTGTGACGGTTTGCTTGGTCAGACTTCAGATGGTTTTAAATGTTGGTGAAGTCAGAATGTTAACAGTGCCAGTCTGCTGATAAAAGTCTGGAAATCTTTCTTATCCTATCTGTAGTGGAAAGAACAGAAAAATGTTTACCTACAAAGAGCACTAGAGCCTACTGATCCTCCAGTCACATCATTTTCTGATACATGGAGTATGATCAGAAACAAATTTCAGACTTCACATAGGTGTTTGAGGACTGAAAGCTGTTGTGGCTGTTGTGTGAATCTTTCATTGCATTTGGAAAAGAAACGTTTTATGTCAGAGACTGGACTATCTAACGGCCTTAAGGAAAAAAGGGAATGAAACCGTTTATGTTAGGAAACTAATGTGTCTTGAGAACGAACATCCTAAATCAAGTAAATTCACTGGCTCTGCATCTCTTCAGGGAGGGCAAGCAATTGACTGACCATCTGAGCAAGAAAGCCTGTGTTTCCCACAAATGATCTCTGCAGGTATATTTTAATCATTGGCTTAAGGTTATCTAAGACCATCCTCCTGTTGAAAAGGTTGATTTTATTAAATTCAGCAATAGTACAGCCTGAGATTAATTTAAGATAGTTTTCAAAGTGCATCCTAAAGCTATCTATAGTACCCCAAATGTTCCATAGATGTGTATCCCTGAGGTGGACCTCCTTGTGACCAAAGACAATGAAGATTTTCTTCCTTTGTTCTCAGGAACAGAATAGCTCAGTATTGATAGCAAACACTTCACAGGATTCCTTAGCTGATGCGCACCATCTCTCAGAATTTGTGGAGTTCAGGGAGAATAGATAAGACAATGCTCAGATAATAGTATTAATTTCGGTTTAACCCTGGTATCTCTGGTTTTTATATTCTCTGTCCACGCAATCATCAGAAGTTAGTGCTGTTATCCCAAATTATGGTATGTTGCATAAGTTACGATTATTATTCCATCAAGATGGATATTCCTCAGCTCATGGTGTGGAGCACATCCGAACATCTACGGAAACAGATTGTTTTACAGATACCTAGATGTCGTGGGTACTACTACTGCAAAGCTTTTCTGTGCCAGAATTTACGCTGTTAAGTGGAAATACTTGTTAAAGCTGAAAAGAGAGCATCTTAGGCAATCTTCACTTTCAGTTACTCCTGAGTGTTTGTCATTCTTAGAACCTATTTTACAGGAGAGAGGTGCATTAGACAGCAATATCATGGAATCATAGAATCATAGAATAGCCTGGGTTGAGAAGGACCTTAAAGATCATCTAGTTTCAACCCCCTGCTGTGGGCAGGGTTGCCAGCCACTAGAGCAGCCTGCCCAGGGCCCCATCCAGCCTGGCCTTGAACACCTCCAGGGATGGGGCATCCACAGCTTCTCTGGGCAACCTGTTCCAGTGCCTCACCACCCTCACAGTAAAATATTTCCTCCTAATATCTAACCTAAATCTCCCCTCTCTTAGTTTAAAACCATTCCCCCTTGTCCTATCACTATCCACCCTCGTAAACAGTCGCTCCCCCTCCTGTTTATACGCTCCCTTCAAGTACTGGAAGGCCGCAATGAGGTCTCCCTGGAGCCTTCTCTTCTCCAAGCTAAACAAGCCCAGTTCCCTCAACCTTTCCTCATAGGAGAGGTGCTCCAGACCTCTGATCATCTTAGTGGCCCTCCTCTGCACCCGCTCCAAGAGCTCCACGTCCTTCCTGTGCTGGGGGCCCCAGGCCTGGACACAGTACTCCAGATGGGGCCTCACAAGAGCCGAGTAGAGGGGCACAATCACCTCCCTCTCCCTGCTGGCCACCCCTTTTTTAATGCAGCCCAAAACACAGTTGGCTTTGGGGGCTGCAAGCACACACTGCTGGCTCATGTCCAGCTTCTCGTCCACCAGGACCCCCAAGTCCTTCTCCACAGGGCTGCTCTCAAGGAGCTCTTCTCCCAGTCTATATAAGTACCTGGGATTGCCCTGGCCCAGGTGCAACACCTTCCACTTGGCCTTGTTGAACCTCATCAGGTTCTCCTGGGCTGCTTCTCCAGCCTGTCCAGGTCCCTCTGGATGGCATCCCTTTCCTCTGTTGTATCGGCTGCACCACTCAGCCTGGTGTCATCTGCAAACTTGCTGAGGGTGCACTCGATTCTGCCTGTCACTTACCAGCACAATATGAATACAGTTTCTCAGACCCAACCTTTATTGTCTAGCCAGGAAGATTTAATCACTGTAGGACTTATGTTTCAACACTTCACAAAACCATTGTTTGAACCACTATTTTCTTCTCCAGGCTATTACTTATCAGTGAAGGTGACTTTATCGCAGCTATTATTTCAGCTTATAAAGACAAGCTATATGTCAATCTTTCTGGTCAAAGTATTCCATTCAGAGCCATGGCACATCATCCCACATTTATCTAAAAAAATGTTGCTAGACTTTCATGATGATAAAGATTTAGGAATGCCTAGTCCCCAAAGCAGTTTTAAAGAGCTGCTGCAAACTTCTACCAACTAGCTGTAGGGATGGTAGTATTCAGATGAATTCCTAACTCAGTCTGCTGGTAAGACCAGGTTGTTAGCTCATCACTGTTAAGTGGGATCTAGGGAAAAGAGGGTTGTTGTTGACTTCCAAGACACATTGGTCGCTTTTTGTTATTCAGCAAGTGAAAATCGCGTGACCAGTTCTCCTCATCTTGTTTTTTTAGCATTAGGATTCTGGAGAAAGAAGGAATTAAGTGAGGGCAGAAGGGGTTATTCTATTCCTTATCACTTGGGAGTGGAACGCAAGAGTGTGTTGGGTACATATGTTACCCTTGATGCAGATGGCTCCAGAAATGTTTCCAAGCTACTGTGTGTGGGACTCTTGTGCATGTACAGATGCTCAAAAAGTAGTAGCTGAACATTGAGGAAATTCCTCTTAAAGGGATTATTTTCTTGTTCCCACTGGTTTCCAGGTGGGGATCTCTCCCATACCCTACCTTGTTCCCCACCTTTGAATGATTTTCTCTTTCTTGGCTTCTGGATATATCTAAACTTCCCAATAATTTCTTTCCCTGCTTTCCCTTTAATTTCAATTCTTATGGTTCTGGTTCTTGCCCAGTTCTGTGGCCTAGTCTGGCCATTTGCAATCCCTGCTTGCAAGCTGTCCTCCAGTAGTCCCTTTTGTGTGCCTCAGGGTGGTGCTTTTCTTCTTTTCCCTTCTGCAGTGAGTCTGACATTTGCCTTTCATGAACTATCTGCATGGTAATGTAGAGAAGTGAGCATTTAGAGCAGGCAAGGCCAGCACCTTGCTCAGCACAAGCATTTGCTTCTTGCTGTTGGAGCTACATCTATCCTCACTTTTGGAGCACTAAAAAGGAATTTGCTAAGTTACTGTACAGGAATGGTGGGTTAGTCAGCACTAGCAGAGAGGCTTCAGCCAACTGTTAGGCTCTAGCACATTCTGATTGAGCCTGTGCTTGTTTCCAAGCTGCAGTTCCAATGTGAGTGAATTATAGGAAGGATCACCAGAAAATTTTGATGTTAAAATTCAACATTTCAGTTCCCTATCTTCATCCCTGGGAAAGTGTGCACCTTTTGGCAGGAACTTTCAGACAATTTGGTGCGAGGAACATGCATGCCCTGGAAAATGTCACCCTGGATTGTTAACAGCATCTGAAAACAGCTTGTTAGAATGAGGAGAACTACCTTTATTAAGATGTACTACAGTTTTGCAAGTCACTTCTAGCCTTCAGTATCCTATCTAAGGAACAGGTTTTGCACGGTCTGCATGTGTATAAAGATGCCCTATGGCTATTACATGTGCAGGCTGAACCCCAAATTTTCTCAGAAGCAGAAATTCCAGCCATGATCATTGGATCTCGCTAGGTAATCCCTTCTGCAACAATAACCACTCAGCCCTTGTTTAAAGAGGGCATGTTTGCCTGTAGGGCACAACTATATTAGTCACATCCCTTCACTCTAGCAAGCAGATGTTTCTTAGGAAGAAAACTCCCCAGTGGTTCCTGGTTATCCACATTTGAGAATTTGAGTGGAGCCAGCTCTGGGGAGAAGTCCTGAGTGCCAGGTATTTTGCTTAGGCTGTAGGCAAAGAGGATTATAAAAAGCCCAGTAAAGACTTCTGTAGTAAAATGTTCCCTTACTTTTTACTATCTGATGATGACTTCCCTGACTTCAAAACCAGCTTTTGTTCTTGTTAATTGATTCAGTGTCTCAACCCATTATTTGTCTGCAGCTGATCTTATTTTGCTTTGAGGCAGAGAAGTGCTTTGCCTTCAGCTTTGTCTGTCTTCCAAATCTGTTGTCTGCAATATCTGAGTATACCTTTGTAGTTTGTAAGTTCTAACAAAAACGAAACTGTAAAATTATCATTGATTAGTTTCAGTAAAAGTCTTGAATGAAAAGCAATGAACTTAGATTCTCTGAATTAAGCCAAACTACTCAGAAAATGAACTATGCTTAGGAATAGTCAGCTTTTAGACATCACAAGGGATTACAACAATGCCATTACAAATATCATGACATTAGTAACATTCTGTGTCTTTTACCTATAGCTGATGGCAGGTATGTGTATACAAATGCTCTTGAGAAGGGTTTGCATATCCTTTTTCCTCCCCTTTTTTGGGTGTCTTAGTTTGTGGAGACTGGGTGTTAAACACAAGTAGCTGATTTTTAGATGTCAAACATTTTTTGCTCTTTCCTATGGCTGTTACAGTGGCTGTGAGCATAGTTTCAGAGCAAAGACCACCTGGAGATGCTGAGGACTCAACGTGCAAGGAAAGAGGACTGTCACTGGGCCATATTTTCCTACACATACTGGGAAAACGCTGGGGTATTAGCACAAAGTTGCTGGAGTTTATTTGCAGTCATTCTTGCTTTTAAAAATTAGATTATTGGATTCCTAGTTTGTCAGAAACTTTGTTCCACCTTTCACCTATCAGGCTTGTCTATTGGCTTGAGAGTGGTGGTATTCAAAATTCAAATGATGCCAAACAGTGTGCTGTGTCTTGTATTTCCTTACACCTTCCAGAAGATGGGAAGAGGCTGATGGTGAGATGATTGTCTTCAAGTCATCACCTTTGGTTTGGGAGGACTTGGCCTTTGAAATCTGTAACCAAAACTGACTTCTCCAGCTGACCTGTTAAGATGGGAAGCAGCTTGCAGGGACAAAATGTGATGCTAGTCTGGTAATGTACAGCACTTGAGGATGTGGCAGGGAGGTGGGGGGAAGAGAACTACTACCTTAGAGAGGGCATTTATGAACCTTGCCTTGCATGCAATCTCTGGAGTTAATTGCAATATTCCTCTAGGCCCTGTATGGGAAAATGCTTCCCTCTGGCTGCTCTGGAAGATTAAGAACAGTTCAGGATTTAACTCGGGCATCCTCTGCAGACAGTAAATTCTGCTTAATCAAAGTGATGCTCTATTGAAAGCCAGACTTGCCCATTAGAGGTATCCATTCATCTAATTAGACGTAACATCATCTCTGTTGATAACTTTGTCCATCTCAGTGCAGCTCTAGGGGGAGGCAAAAATATGTCTCGTGGTGAAGGCAACAGTGATTGTGATGTGAAGCCTCTGTATTGCTTTTTGGTGACGTAGCTCTAGTCTGTACATGTTTTTGCGTGGATCTTTGGCAGAAGTGTGGCAAACCAGGAGCATATGTGGTCTTTGAGGGGTTTGAAATTGATCTTGCACTGTTCTGCTTGCATTCTGCTAAGGAGATGTAAAGTGGAGGCAGAGGAGACGGTAGGAAATGCAGAGAGGGCTAAAGGTAAAACACAGTAGAGTATGAGAAAATTAGGATGAGGGATGAGTTGGGGGAAAAAGATGTACAAGGAGTAGAGTGTGTAAGTTACACTGTAAGTGAAACATCCCATTTAATTGCTCTAGGTATGTGGGCTCAGGGATCTCTGTCTGTCATGAAACACATGGATTTATTTTGAGGAGAACACTATTTGTTTTCGTGAGTGTATGACATCAAATTGACTCAAATGTCCTTAAAAAAAACTTCAGGCTAAAATGTATTTCTCAAACAATGAAGTGGCGGTTTCTTAATGTCTATTCTTAATATTGCAGTTAGCAGAATTGCTAAGAAGTCTTACTGTTAAATATGATTTCCTGGTATTCAGACTGAATTTGCCATCATCTCTCAGCTTTACGTACTCTACCTGTCTAGGCTCACTCTAAACATTTTTCTGCTGCCTTGATCTTAACAACCTCCCCCTAGTTTCTAGGTTATGATCCTGCTTCCCTTTCTTGAAATTTGTGCTCTTTTTATGACAAGGCAAATAAAAGCCAAGTGTATTGTAAACAGGCATAATCTTTATCTTCCCCTCGCTGTCCTTCCTGACTTCCTTCCTGAATCCCTCACTGTCCTGCCCCTCCTCAAACTGGGAATCCTCAGCAGACCTGCCAGAGCAGGTTGCATTGTTAAAATATATTACAGTGTGGAAAGTGGCTTCATAGCAGCTCTAATGTCCTAGGAATCTGAATGCCATGTCCATATATGCAGGTTGAAACAAAGGAGATCAGTTAAGCTGGACAGGCATTCCAGGTACTTTACAACGGAGCCAAGGATGTTGGGAGACACTGGGAGAGTAGTATGGAACAGTCTGCCAGTGAAGAAGGACCACCACTGTTTTCAGAGTATCAGTTTGTGTTTGCCTGAGAGGATCAGGTGGGGGTAGTTGATGTATGAAGAGAAGGTCTCATATAGCTGTTCACAAACTTTTTTTTTTTTTAAAAAAAGGTTTTGTCTTCCTGCAGGTTTTCCGGTAAGAATACAGATTTTTATTATATTGCAAAAGTATGCGTGCACTAACAGCAGGGCTGTGTTTTAGTGACCTTTAGTAATCCCTATGGCAGAATGCATAGACCTCTAAGGGCCAGCAGGAAGAGGCTGAAATTCACTTGTCTTGAGCGTGGAAAAGGGATTCTTACATTTTGGGATGCTGGTTTAGAAGTGGAGTTTCCAAGCTCCACTTGGGTACCAGATTGATTCCACACAAAAGTAATTCCTGTGTACTGGATAATTAGATTATAAACTTCAGGGCCATGTGGCACAGAACGGAACACATACAAATGTGTCCTGCAGGTTCAAGTTGCTTTTTTTTTTTTGATAGAAGAAACTTTCCTAGCAGGCTTCATGCCTATCAGGCATCACCTGCAGTCCCATGGGTCAGGCAAACACACACATAAGTTCAATAGAATTGCAACTGTGTGCTCCCACTTTATCTGGATCACATGCATCATTACAAGTGCAGTTCCCCAAGCTGATACTAGTATCGATGGAACTAGCTAAACTTTTCTCTATAGCAAAGCTAAACATCCTTTCAGGAAGGGGAACCTTGGACTTCTAGATCAAAAGAGAAGAGGAAGGAGAAACTTCTGGACATGCTATAGAAAAGAATGGGAGGAGGGAGGGTGTGGAATGTGCTAAGCTGACTGCTGGTCCCTCACAAAATGTGCTAAGAGCAAGCAGTACCATGCGCATTATGAACTGCACCTACTTAACTCCTGAGTGTGTATTATGGCCAGAAACCGAGGGGCTGTGTTGAGTAAATTTCAAGTGTGCAATGGTTTGGTGCACTTGCAGCGAGATCTGTAGCTAATGTGGAGAGATAAGATAGCAGGGCAAATGGTTTTTCCATCTTTTTGGCGGCGCCCATGCAGGAAAATGGTCATTTATTGCCCAGAGCAATAAGGCTGGCAGAGCTAACATGTTGTACTACAGAGCTCTTCAGCAGCAAGTGTTGCCTGTGAATTGATGGCAGACAACTCTTGCTTCTTCTCCCGGGATGAGATTTGCAGTGTGGACAGCATGTTATGTCATAAATTGGTAAGTGAGGCTCAAGCACTTTTCCATGTAGGCTTGTCTACAAGAAGAAGGACAAATAGATGATGGCAGGTCAGCATGTGTTTTCAAATACCCAAGGAGGAGAAATAATTATTTCAAAATGAGGCTATTGACATGATCACATGTTACTTCCTTTAAGTGAATGTGCCCATACTACAACAGCTGGAGGGGACTTCCAGGTGTCTGTCAGCCTTGCAGTGGGGCTCGGAGCTTTCTTGAACTCTTCCCATGGTGCTTGGGATACTTCCCAGAAGTCACTTGCCCTATACGTAGGGACAGGAAAAAGCAGAAAATGCTGGAATAGACTGATCAAAACTGAAATAGAGCTCATTTCTGATAATTATGTTCCTTGGTTCATTAGCTGTGGGTAAAGTTTGTTGAAAAAGGTGCTTTGTGATTGTTAAATCCAATATCTGATTTCCAAACATCTGTTACTGGAAAATTGCAGAATTGGCAGTTTATGGTTACAGTGGTGAGGAGACATGCAAGGAGACTTTAAAAAAAAATCTAAGGAAATCATAGGTCCAGGACTAAGTGTACATTCAGCATGCAAAACAAGGGACACAAACAAGTTTAGTTGGAATCCTGGAGCTTCCAGACTACTTTTAACACCTACTGTGGTGCATATGAAGCATCAGCATGGGAATTAACCTGCATGTGTCAATAAAACAGCATTTGACTTTTGCTCTCTTAATCTCAGCAAGCAGCAGATCCTTCAAAATTTAAAACTGTAGATAATTTTCAGGAAAAGGTCACTCAGAGCAGTGGAGAATTGTTTCCATTGTTCTCTCTCAACTTGCTACAAATTGTTTTGCAGTCTCCCCTTTGAACTGCCTCATTCCAGTAACTGCTTTCCTCTGGCTAAAAGAGTTGTTCATCCAGCTGCTGAACTAGATATTGCTTACTCTTTTTTTCCTCTATTATCTTGCTGTCTTTGTTAAAGTGATTAGCATCTGAAAATATTTCAGTCTGTCTGACAGGTACTGCTCAGGACATGTCAGTTACTAACAAAAACGCAAATTGTCCCCTAAACTCACCAGGGTCAAAAAGTTGCAGCTGTAAGTTTCGATCAGTTTGATTTCCCTGTGGAAATCCAATTTTCTTCAAGTGAAGGTATCTGGGAAAGATTCCAAGACATGGTGCTGTGTGTGTCTTGTAACCATGAGGCTTTATTTCCTAGGTGGATGCATGCAGTGCCTTTGAGCTCTCTGTTAAATCTTGCATAAATAAGCCTGAGAGCTGGGATTCTCTCTGCTACAGCAGGCTCACTGGGAATAGCAGAGACACCACGGAAGCTGTTTGACAGAGTTTGGACTGGTGAGAACACCTACATGGTAAGATTCAGCAATTTTTCCTACTTTAACTACGTTATAGCTTTGGATGGACATTGGAAAAAGGGTCTGATGACAAAAGAGTAGCAAAGGCATAGGGAATACCACATGAAAGAAGCAGGGAAGGAGGCTAGCAGCTTGCTTTGAGTAATCATGCAGTGTCCTTGAATGAGGAGGCTGGAGATGGCACAGGTGGCTGGCGAGTGTAAGGAGGTGGTTATAATGTGATAAGGGAACCAGAAAGACCAGTTGTGAGCTTTTGCCCATGGATAGTGGAGCCAAAGGGCCTAAGGGAGGGAGAATCTGGACATTTTTGCAATTTAGTATGACTTTTTATGAGGGCGTAGCAGGGGATTTGAAAAAAAACAGTAGCAGTGTTGTGCTGAAAACCTTTTAATGAAACTAGTTGAGTAAACACAATTTTCCCCCTCCAATTTCACCCTGTCTTTCCTGTAAGGTAGAAATAGAGGAGAGAGATATTCCTCCTCTTATTCTACCTGCCGCTGTTTTTTCTCTTCAAGTCACTGTCATAGTGTCACAGAAGACCAAGGACCATAAGGCATGTATACAGATTCCCTTCGGGGATGCTTCTTGCCCTCTCACCTGACTTCCCAGTGACTCTGTCTCTTTCCATTCTTCACTGCTCAGAGGCAGAAAGATGACATGGGTGTGGTGCCTCTGTGCAGACTTGGTTTCCACAGCGTTGTTACTGGCTGGTAGAGAAACAACCCTGATGCCATGGGGAACAGCTAAGGGCCTCTTCTGATTGAAATTCAGAGGCAACAGCAGGGTCCCTTCCCTTTGAGAGACGGAGCACTTCAAGTGCCTGTTCCTCTCTCTTACCATGTGCTGGATGTACCTCTGCAGGGCAGCTACCCAAGCACTTGTTGCCTTAGTCTATGCAGTTTCCTGGGCTGCTTCCTCTGTATTCCCAAATACTAATGCTGGAGTCCGCAAACCTCTCTGGGTCCCTTTGGCATCTGAGGAATGTCAAGGTGTCGCGACCCAGCTCATGGAACCACCCCGGGTGGGACGAGTGGGGTTCGCAGAAGTTCTATATATACATTCCCTTGGGGCAAATTAAGGTGAAACGACACCAAAGAATTGCATATTGGCTTATAATTTTAATGCATATAATTGTTTAGGGGGAAAGGGGAAATGCAGGGTATAAAATGTGGAATATAACAGAATTGCAAAAGAAAACAAATTACTTGGTAAAGACAATTCATTAATATTTTAGCATCCACTAACAACACTAAACCTTATAGCAATGGAATAAGAGTAGCATGGTTATCAATATCACTAGGGTTAGTAATAATCATCACTAAAAATAAGCAATCAATATGAAAGACCTATTACACAACCCCCAGAAAGGGGCTGCTTATAAAATGTTACCATACGTGCCAGAGGGAAAACGGAGACAGTAGAGAGAGACAGAGAGGGATGCGGGAAGGGAGGAGAGGAGGGGAAAAGAAAAGAGGCAAGGGAAAAGAGGGAAGAAAAAGTAAAGGAGGGGAGAAAGAGAAAAAGAGGAGAGAGGTAAGAAGAGAAAAAGAAATAAAAGTTATCACCACTCCTTGGATCCCTGGATGAACGTCGAGGAGGGGGGGGTCCGTTGCTTGTTCAGTTGGTCAGCGTCTCAGGAGTCTCCAGGTGATGAGCCCCAAGTTCCCTGTTTTGCTGGTTCATCTTTTATAGGCAGAAGCAGGGCCTTAATCAACAAAAGTTTGCTAAGAGCGAGACTGAGTCCATTGTTAGATTCAGCAGGGGTTTGCTGCCGGTCGTTGATGGCCTTACTTAGCAGGGATTTTGCCAGTCCATGGAGTAAGGCCTTCGGCACCTTCCCTGCCCTCTTCTTATCTGCAACAGGAATGTTTCGAGGCACCACAAAACAGTCTGGGCCTGAATGGTCAGTTTGCAGTTTCTGCAACACCTCAGGAGTAGTCCCTTACACCACCCTGTGGCTCGAACGTTACGTTGTAGGCTTGGCTTTCATTTCCCGGAAGAGGTGTAGTATCATCTTCTTCTTGTGTGGTGATTTTGATATATCGGATAGAGGGAGAGAAAAGGGAAGAAAAGGAGGAAATGGCACGGGTAATCATACAACGAACAATAGCCATACCAATCATTAAAAATACGAAACCAATAAGCAGTGTTAATCCAATATTCATTAGCCATGCCCCCCACCCCGTGAGTCCTAAAGATTGTAGAATAGACTGCAACCAGGTGCTTGGGGACCAGCCACTAAACCAGTCTTTAGGCTGCATGGATTGGAAAAGTTCTCCAGTGTAGTCTGTTACTTGCTTCATTTTTTCTCGGGCTTCTTCTATCAAGGTGGTAGCATTGTGTATGGTGACACAGCATTCCCCTTCTGTGAGGTTCAGCATTCCACAGACTCCCTGTTCTTTCAGCAGCAGCATATCCAGGGCGAGGCGGTTCTGAAGTGTCATTTTCGATACTTGTTGAACCTGTAAATTCAATTCTCCAAAAGCATACCTTGTCCAATTACTCAAACGATGTATCTGCCAAGTAATGTTTTCCAAGGCAAACTGGTGCCGCTTTAAGGTTACATATGGGGCAAATATATTCTCAAACATCAATGAGACTAACTGTCCAGAGGTGTAGTAATCAGGGGTTTGTAT
>WKFP01014890.1:150068-236600 GCA_011057875.1 Pterocles orientalis | reverse complement strand
CCAGGTGATGAGCCCCAAGTTCCCTGTTTTGCTGGTTCATCTTTTATAGGCAGAAGCAGGGCCTTAATCAACAAAAGTTTGCTAAGAGCGAGACTGAGTCCATTGTTAGACTCAGCAGGGGTTTGCTGCCGGTCGTTGATGGCCTTACTTAGCAGGGATTTTGCCAGTCCATGGAGTAAGGCCTTCGGCACCTTCCCTGCCCTCTTCTTATCTGCAACAGGAATGTTTCGAGGCACCACAAAACAGTCTGGGCCTGAATGGTCAGTTTGCAGTTTCTGCAACACCTCAGGAGTAGTCCCTTACACAAGGCAGGTCCAAGTTTTGGGTGAGAAGTCTGTGGGATGGGGTCAGTAGTGCCCATGGCTGGGCAGGGCAGGGCTGTGGGAGCATCACTGGACTGATGGACTTGGGAGGGGCTGATATGGGGTCCTGGGCTGTGGGCAGGCGTGGGGAGCCCTGGTGGGGCTGGGCAGGGACAATCAGAGCTGTGAGTGCCCTCCAGGCCCAGACAGGCTGCTGCAGTTATGTTGGTGCCAGACCACCACTTAGTGAAGGACTCAGTTCATTTCTGAATTTCCTTCTCCTTTTTAAACACAGTTGTTCCTCTTTTTAAAGTGTTAATGCTGTTAAACTTTCACAGTTTTCACTTATCTTGCCAGTACCTCTGGGGTGGTGCTGCCAGCATGACCAAGCTACAGAGAAGGTCCATGTGGGCTTTCTGCCACTGTGGAGGAGACCCACTGCTTACCTCCATGGTGGAGACTGAGGGCAAGAGCTGCGTGCTCCTCATCGACCATCAGAAGACTGTTCCAGTGCTTCACCTTCCCGATGGGGATCTCAAAGTAGAGGCTGGGGCAGTGAAAGTGAACACTGACTTCCAGTATCAGGGTGTTTGATTAGAGCTTTGCTCCATGGGAAGATTCTTGAAGTGTTGCAGAGGAGCATGTGTTCCTTGGCCAAGCAGGCTGCCAGCAGAAGAGTCCTTGTGCCAGGATCCCTGCAGGTAAGTGCAGAGATGCTTTAGTGCTGACTCTGAGTTCCTATATGAAAGAGCTTTTTCACAAATGTGCGTGCTAGCAGGCTGCCGTATCGCCTTTGAAAGAGGACCAGTTCTGCAGAGCAATTACAAGCAGGATCAGAAGCCTGCTCGTAGTTCTGTGTAAGGCCTTGTCATCAGCATTGTAATGAGCAGAATTATGGTATCTGATGTCTGTTCTATAAGACTGACTTGGAGCTATGGGACCCTTCTTACAAATAATTTGTTGATGAAAATTCTAGGCAATGAGAATTAGTGGATAACAGTAGTGGAAAGTGAGTACCTAATCTTACATGTATGAAAAGAAATGGAGTACAATTTGAAAGCAC
This sequence comes from Pterocles orientalis, assembly GCA_011057875.1. Lineage (NCBI taxonomy): Eukaryota > Metazoa > Chordata > Aves > Pterocliformes > Pteroclidae > Pterocles > Pterocles orientalis. The sequence continues at coordinate 235,235 of WKFP01014890.1, read as the reverse complement.
CCATCAAAACAAGGCTGGATACCAGCTGAGCTTGGCTGAAGTTCAGAACACAGCTTTGTATTGTGCCAGTCACTGGTGAAAGAGGCTGATCTCGTATGTCACACTTGTTTATCCTCTGATCTCCCCATCCATAACGCACCCTGAAGTGTCAAGGACTGTGGCATTTGCTGTCAGGGTGAAAGGTAGCAACTTATTTCTTGTGCCCATTACTAAGGCTTAAGAATTCCCTATTCATCTGTTCCCCTTCCCTTTTGGACCACCTGTTTCCCAACATTATCGACCAGGAAGAATCTGAAGTCAAGTGTTTCACCATCTTGATGTTAAAGGGAGCATCTGAGGACTGGGAATTCATTTCTTGTTGTGGCCAGGAAATGGTCAGATCCACCTGCTTCTAGTTGCTCTGACTTGCTGAAGTCCAAACTGTGATTCTCATTTTGTTAAGAAATACTATATAACCCATTCCAACATGGGGTACAGTCTCAGCTCTACTGTTACCTGCTTCTTAATGCTTCCTGTGTCCTTGTAGTATGGATACTAGTATAAATTTGCATAAATCCCATAAGTATCATGCAGTCTTGAAAACTCTGTGGAACTGTCAACTGTGGAACAACTTGTTTAACAGTAGGTAGAGCAGTTTCCTTTGCAAATCAGCCACTATTCTAGTTACATGTGTTCAAGTGCTATGCACTCTTCTCCTGCAAGAATTTCTCAGGAGTTACTCTAAGGTATTTTCCTGTACTCTTCCAAGTCCCTCTACCTGCAAAAGGCATCAAAGAAGTTGTGACGTAATAACTGGGCTCTTCATCCAGAACATTGTGAGCAATATTTTTGTGCAAACTGACAAGCCCATTCACATGCCAGGACAACAATGTAAGGCGGAGGATGCATACAGGTAAGCTGTGGGAAGGGTTGGGAGGGTGTTCCTTGCAGTCTGCAGATCAGTGCATGTCTCCACTAGAACAACATAGTCTTTGATGTGGGTTGCCCAGCAGGTGTAACAATTACCTTGACCCTGTATTTTAGTAAAGAAATCACACTTGGTTCATACTTCTACTGTTACTTCAGGCTTGTTGCTAAACCAACCCACTCAACAGTTACCTTGACACAGACTTGTTAGGTTTATAAGTGCCAGTCTTTAGTGGTGTCTAGGAAACATCATCCTGGGTATCTCTTCCTGAAATCCAGCAAGGGACTGGTCAAGAACATGACTAAACTCACCATATTGTTGGCCTGGATTCCAAATGCTGTGGTGCATTCTTGCCTGTTTCAGAAATGGTGGAAACTCACCTGGCAACTCTCTGTCATGTATAAGAAGACCGTCTTAGACTTGTTAGTTGTATCCAAGCTGTTCAAATAATCTTTGCCTGAAAAACATCTTCCTTGTTTCATCAAATCCAGAAAACAATGTTTTTCCATTTATAGATGGTATATGATGGGGAGAAATCTTTTGTTGTGTGGTTTGGGTTGTTTTGGGTTGTTTTTATGTTTTTTGTTTTTTTTTTTTTACGTTGACTGGTGCTTCAGCAGTGTGTGACCTATTCAGAATAGTTTCTCCAGTAATAAACACTCCAGCTACACTGAAGACATGGATTAATTTTAATTAGTGCAAAATGACACACCGGCATTTCTTCCCATGAAGATGGAAAAATGTAATTATTGAAATAAATGTTTGATTAACATAATTTTGCAAAGTCCTATGTCTTTTGTGCATTTTGTAAGACAAAACTGTTACTATTTGTTGAATCATTACCATGTTTTGAACAATAATGTGAAGTAAAGGATACTTCAGCTGCTTCCTGCAAAAAAATTCAGTCTCTCATCTCTTTCAGACTGTTCGTAAGTTCATGCCTTAGGGACTGTATGTACCTCCTTTCCTCCTTCCGCTTTTCTCTTAGGCTCATATTATCGTATTCTTTTTGTGTATTTTTTCTCAGTCTATATCCTCAAGGCCGTGTTATGCCCTCATATCTTCTGAGAACTAAAGCATGATGCCTGTAGGAAAGCCCTGTAAGGACACCTTCAATTTTGGAGCGTGGGCTGGCTAGGGGTGGAGTGGGCTGACTCTTTGCCTGAAGGTTATGCTTAGAAGCATTTAATTTGCTTTTTTCCATTTCAGTACAGTCTTGGATTGTCACTCTGAACAGCATTTTGTCAGTGTGAATGATGAGGAGAAGAATGTAAAGGAGAAAATGTGGGGAATATAGTATGAGGAAGTGTAAACAGGGCACTTAGACTGGGCTTGCATAGGGGTGCAGCTCTCTGCTTTTGGTCTTGCCCTTGAGCATTTCGTTCTTTAGAAACTACAAATCCCGCATTCCTGAGCAGCAGCAGGAATTGATAATCAAACACGGGTAAAGCCCTAGATCTTTTCTGTAGACCTACCCCTGGAGATAATCCAGCTCAGACCCCTTTCTAACCTGGAACTGGATGACTTTGAAGGACTGCCAGCTGCTGGCCTTATGCTACTGCACTCCAGCTCAGCTCCTTCTTTTCAACCCAAAGAACAACTCCAGGGAATCAAGTGAGTCCCTAGGAAATAGTTTGAGATCTGCACAAAAATCCATGGAGTCCTTGCCAGCAAAATGAAAGAAACCAGTCTGAGCTGACCTTCCAGATGTGCGTGTTGGTATCTTGTGTGGGCTCAGGGAATGTGAAGAACAGTGGCAGCCAGTGTGTAGAAAATGGTTCTTAACTGGATGTTTTTAATCCTTCTGAGGTTTGTAAATGGTGCGCTGAATCCTCATGACTATGAGGGTTTGATAGCTACAGTAACCGGTCCTGGACCCTTGTCCACCACTGTACTATGTAAAAAGGTTTCAAGGAGCTTATGAGAAATCTGCTTTGTTTTGTTTTTTTCTTCTAGTATTTACTGGTGCAGCTGAAGGTAAGTAACTATGAGGTTCCTTTGTTTTCCATTATTCGTACTCCAAATAAGAGGATGAGGCAGCACTTTTTTGGGTGTCCACAGTGGGCAGTGGCTGACCTAGCCAGGCTGGCCAGGCTTGGCAAGCTGTCTGCTGGAAAGTAGGAATTTTTTTTTTTCTTCCATCATGAAGTACTACAAAGGAACAAAGACATGTGAGAGAGACTTGAAAAGTCTCCATCTCACTGGAGATACCTTCTGCCTATTTGGACCTTTGTCCCAGTTTCTAGCTGGGCAATTAAGACAAATTGCTTGGCTCTGAGGGTAATTGTCTCAGGCTCATCTTGAGATTTTCTTTGTTGAACTTGTGCATGGTTTTTTTAGGCTTTTTTTCTACGGATCATACCCACAGACTGCTAAAGTTTTATCACACAAGAATTGTCTCTGCATAGTTGAAAAAGTTGGTCTTCTTGGATTCCAGCCGTATCTATGGGTAAATCCCGAGTCTTATTTTTCAGGCTGCTAATGTTTAGAAAGAAATGGCTTATTTGAAAACTTTTAGTAATGGGTACTCCTGAAGTTGTTGATATCTTTGTTTTATGTTTCCCATAACCCAGCCTGCTGAATTTTCATATTGGTATGCTAGTAGCATATGTAGCTGAATGCAGAGTATAGGACTTTTCAGATCTTGCTGGTCTCTAACAGTGACAGTATAATGCCTCTGAAAATGGCTAATACCATAACCTGTGGAAGAAATTGAAAATAAAATGTAAATAAATAAGGGACATCTAGGCATTAATCCCCTCAGGAGCCATTTCTTCCCAGTTCAAAGCATCTGACAGTGTCAGCATGAAAGCAATTTGTACCTATGTGTTGCAGATATTTACCTGTTGCTGTATATGCTATAATATTATTTTAGAACATGTAGCATATAATTAACATTACATGTCAAGGGAGGAAAGCATATAATATATGCACTTAATGTCTGGGCTAGTCACTCGTCATTCCCTGTGAATGGTGAAAGATAAGCCACCACTGGATGTTGTGTGTCTGACTGCATCTGGAGGGTTGTTTTCAGACTTGAGTCATCTCACCATAGAAATGTTCTATGTGTGTCTCTTTCCACCAACTGTAAAGGGAACCTAAAGAATTAGCTGAGGTGAATATGCTTAAAGATGGCCAAGATGAATCTCAATGTTAGATTTTTTTATATGCTTTGTAGTGTGGTCTAACTTCTCTGGGATCTGTATTGTACTGGAGTCTTGTAGTGCTCTGAGGTCTTTTTGGAGTAAGCATAGGGCTGCCACTTAAACTGAAAGGCAACTTTTGCAATATCAGAGGTGCTGTTTTACATCCAAGCCATGCTGGTGCTACTCAGCAAAGGGCTGAAGGCATTCACAGTGCATCTGGAACCACAGAGCTCTGGCTGGATAGCTTAGTGTCTGACTTAATTTCCTTTTCAGGAGAAATTTGCAAATGAGGGTTCTGTGTATGAACTGGGGACAATCTGTCCATACTACCTGAGCAGCTGTTTATTCCTGCAGCCATAGTACAGCACCGCCTAGAGCTACCTCAAAGGCAGGGGCCTGTGCTGGGTGGCTATGCCCAGGAGCAGGAGGTCTGGGTGGATTACAATATTGACCCTGTGGACCTCTTCTTCTTTAGGAGCACCCTGTGGTCATAGTGGGTGGAGGACCTGTGTGTGTTGGAGTGAGGCAGTGGTGGCTGAAACCAGGATGTTGTGGGTAATGATAAAACTGGTTTTGATTGCAGCTTCCGCTGTCTCTTCTTAGCCCAGACAGCCCTGGAGATGATCATCAGATATAGTTAACTGCTCTGTTTTGCAGCATCCCTCCACTCCTTCCTACTGTTGGTTCCCCTTTTCTTCTAGGCATAATAACTAGCTGTGGCCTTTGAACTTTTGAAATAACCCCATGTGCTTCCTTCAGCTGCTTCACTTGCTGTCTGATCTCACTGTATCTTTCCTGGCTCTATCAGGGTATGAGGGGATGGAGGAAAGTTTCAGAGAGGGGAGTTTCCAGCTGAACATGAGCTGTGCTTCTTTTCCAGGTGATGGGAATGACAGGGTTACTGTGGGTGGTCAGAAACTCATCGACCTCGAGAAGGATGTTGGAAGTACAGAAAGTTGCTTTTGAAGTAAAGGAGGCTGAGCCTTGTTGAATGCAGGGACATCTTGAAATTAGAGGGGGGTTACTGAGGAAGGCATGTCTTGGTGGGCTAGGGAAGGACTCTGTCTCTGGGAAGGAGTACTGTTAGATCTGGTTGATCAGACTCTCACTTTCTTCTCCCAGCTGTCTGCTGGGTGTGCTGCGGACCAGAGCATGCTGTTCCCGAGGCCAGAGGATGAGCTCTTGCAACAGCTGCCTGAGTGGTTTGCTGTGACAGGCAGTGAGGCAGCAGGACAGGGATGAAAGATGAAAGACTCTGCTGAGTTGTAGAAGGAGCTGAGCTGATGGATGGGCTGAGAAAAGAGCTGGGGTCAGAACTGCAACTTTTCAGAGATCAACTGATGCAAATTGAAGTGCTGTAAATGTTACTTAAATACATTTAAATGAACAAATAAGAAGCCTTTATTTAAACTATTTAATCTTTTTTGGGGCTAGTAACCAGTTTACACTAAGCAAATGTTGTCTACGTTGCCTTTTAAACCCATTTTTGCCCTCCAGAAATGTGTGCTATGGCTGTGCATGTTTAATCAACCCTTCAATTTTATCACTTTTTCATTATGAGAATACAAGAAGATAAGTATCAGGTTTTGTTTCTTAATTCATTCCATTGTAGCTTCATGGAAGCTGGAACTCAATTAATGCACAAGTCCCTCAGTGCTTACAATTTGTGACTAAATAAAGCTACCTCAGATGTTTTGGATTCATGGAAAGTAAGCTTGTCTAAACATATTTGACATTTACATGGATTCAATTTAAACAAAGCAAGATTTATCTCTCAAAAATAATTAACTAATTGATTTTTTTTTTTTTTTTTACCTTCTGGTCACTGTGTTCCTCAGTGTGTCATAGAGCTTAGCTCCTTACAACTAGTTCCTATTTGCAGTATAGAGGGCAAAAGCAATTTCCATGCTTTTGCAGTCCTCAAAGCCTCTTTCGGTTTGAATGAGCTAGTCATTACTTTGAACCACATGAATAAACAGAAAAAAATGAAATATTCTGTGGAGACATGACCAGACTGTTCTCATGAAAAACTGGCTGAACACCTTTGTAAACTGTTTTCTGGACTTCTATTTGCTCAGTAGATTACCTTTAAAACGTTGTAGGAAACATGTAGGCCTTTATTAATTTTTTTACTTAATTACTTGACTGTGTTTTAAAAGGATATTCAGAAGTCAGCATATGTCTGTTATGACTTTAAGCTGACTTTTAAAAAGGCTTATTTTTTAGCCAAGCTGTTAAAGAAACAGCAGAATTTAAGAAAGCTTGACTTCTGAGGGATTTGTGTCATATTTGTTTATAACTTTCTTCTTCATTGTAACCTTCCCTGTTTATATATTCACAGCTTCCTAACCCTGACAACACCATTTTCCTGTGTTTATGTACTTCTGGCTAGGACAAGAGGCAACCAGGTTCCTGTAGGGTGGGCAGAGGAGGAATGCTGGCCCCTAACAAGTTACACCAGGGAAGTTTACAAGTTACACCAGGGAAGGTTTAGGCTAGATATTAGGAAAAATTTCTTCACTGAAAGAGTGATCAGGTATTGGAACAGGCTGCCCAGGGAAGTGGTGGAGACACCATCCCTGGAGGTGTTCAAGAAACGTGTCGATGTAGTGCTTTGGGACATGGGTTAGTGGGTTAGGTGGTGTTGGGTTGGACTTGATGATCCTTGAGGTCTTTTCCAACCTTAATGATTCTATGATTCTAATCTGTGACATAAATTCTTTGTTCAAGTAGGTCTTGCAGATGTGAACAGTTTTTGTTGCTACACTGCCCTTGATGTGTTTCTCTGTGTGTTTTCCATAAGCCATATTGGTGGAGAAGTCTTACCAGTTCCCCTTCTACCCAGAAGGTGGGTGTGAGCCAAAAAGACATGGAAGGCCTCAGTCAAGGCAGAATTTTGGGCCTGGGGAGTGCAAATCTACTGTGAGCAGGTGCTGATGCTGGAAGATCCTTAGTACGTGCGGAAGAGTCGTCTTTAATGGGAACATAATTTATGTAAACTTCCTAGTAACATGTGCGTGTATTGTGTCTCTGTGTTTTATGTGTTTATTATTTTAAAAATGATTTTGGTTTACTTTCTGAATAAGTAGGTTTGGTCTATCTAGAACAACTTTTAAGTCAGGGTTAAATGAACACTTTAATGTTGTTCCAGGATTAGGTTAACTACCAGCTGAAGACAGTGACCTGCCCATTATTTCTTTTTTTTTTTTTTTTTTATGAGAGATCCAGCATAGTCCTCCTTGTGTTGCTTCACTTGAAGGTGCCCAAAATGGAGACAATACATTTTGTTTTGAGTAAAAAGCTACATTTTTTACCAAAATGCATGTTTCAAAATCAAACAAGTAGAAATTTTATTGAAAACTAGGCTGAACAATAATTTCCTCCTACACTAACTCTTTCTTTTGAGTCACTAAACCAAGATCTACTGATGTGGCTGCATTTTGCACGGATGAGAAAAAGCTGAAGGGGATGAATGACATGCATAGAAATTGATGAACCTGAGTGTAGGCTTGCAGAAGGTGCTAAATGGGATTACTTACGTGGTTGGACAAATGTTGAGAGGATTTGTGGTGGAAAGCAGGCAGAGATACGGGGTCCGTAGTGATGTTAAGGCAAACCCTATTTGCCTGAATATCAGAGCTTTGCCCTTGCCTTGTTGTCATTTATCTTTGGTGCCTAGGTGACTTCATTGGAGAACCTGGACCATCTGGTTCTGCATCCCAGACAGATGTCCTACGGCTGTGGTGCAGAACATGGTGTTGTTTGCCTCCATTGTCTGTGTGCTGCAGTACCTGGAGAAGACAGGACAGCAGACAGAAGACGTAAAGATTAAAGCTGTGGGATTCTTGCAGACAGGTTCATCAGATGTTACACCATTTCTTTACCCCCAGTAGTGAGTGACCTTGTCCCATAATCAGGTGGTTCCCTCTTCAGGAGTACAATATGATTATAGCAGAGGGAAAGTAGTTGTTTCTTCTGGAAAATTTTTTACTCTTATTTCTCTCCTACCCAGGCTACCAGAGGGAGCTTCTGTTCAAACACAGCAATGACTCCTCCACTGGATTTTGAGAAGGTCATGTGAAACAGCTTGTGGCAAACAAATGCCCTTCTCTCCTCAGTGCAGTAAAGAACAAATCTTCCTAAACCCTCTGTCACTTCTTATGTAGACCCAGCTGTTGGAAGCCTGCTCTCCTGTTGTCAGATTGTCCTAAGCCAACAGCCTCTGTGACCAAATGCTTTCTGAGAGCCGGGCAGTAGTCTTCATAGATGACAAGATCATCCACATGACTGTGAAATAAATGGCTGGGAAGTAGCAGGACAAGGCTTGCCCTTGCTCACTAGTCTCTCTCCATGGCAGGTGTAAATTGTGGGATAGCTCGTGATGGGCATTTCCCTGAATACCCTAATCCTGCTGTTCCATGTGACTAGCACGGTATGGGAAACAATTGTATTCAATTCTCCTCAGAAGTAAGGTCAGGAACCCTTTAAAAGAAAGACCTATAGAATCATTTAGGCTGGAAAAGACCCTTAAGATCATCAAGTCCATTCTAAATCTAGCACTGCCAAGTCCACCATTAAATTATGTCCCTATTAAGCACATCTACATGTCTTTTAAATACCTTCAGGGATGGTGATCCAACCAGCTCCCTGGGCAGCCTGTTCCAGTGCTTAACAACCCTTTTGGTGAAGAAATTTTTCCTAATACTCAATTTAAAACTCCCATGGCACATCTGTGCTGTGGATTGGAACTGTAAGCCATGGCTTCATAGCAAGAGGAAGCTCAGCATAAGGCTGATGATGAACTCTTTAGGACTTTGTCTCTTCCACCTCTCCCTCCTTCTTCTGACACTTCTAGAAGGAGAAGAAAAGTGGTCTGGAACCAATAAAGTCCAAGCAGCTTCTGGCCAGAGTGCCTGCAAACACAACGACCAGGAGATCCCCTGCCCAGCTGCGGTACTGATGGATTCCTGGCTGGTGGAACGACAGCATGAGATCCAGACATTGCGTAGCTTTCTGCATGTATAACCAGAACAACGTATATTATGGTGTAAATAATCTTATTGCTTCCTATGGAATACAAATATGCTTAATTGCTGTAGTGTGCCCCACATCTATTTAAACAGCTAGGTGAGTGCTCCACCTGGCTCATCCCCATAACACTGTGTGGTGTAACATGTCCTCAGAGTGGATACAGAGACAGAAATTTTAAAACTACATTTGGTGTCCCTTAAGTCTTCCTGGTATTTAGCAGATAGGCCCCTCAATAGCTATCACAGCTTCCTTGAAATTGTCATCTCTTGCTTAACTCTGGATGCTGGATGGAAGAGCTGTTGTCTGCTGTAGGGAGCAAATATTTTCACCTTCTCCATGGGCAGTAAAGCAAGGAGATAGAATCACAGCAGAACTGTGGGGTGGAAAAAAGAATAAGCTCAGAGGAAAGAAAAGACCTTTGGTAAACAGAGAATTATCTCCCTGACTGAGCACACAGGTGTCCAGGAAGGGAACTACTCAGTGTGGCAGGTCCTTTCCTTCCAAGTGGCTGGCGACTATAACTCTGGTCATCTGTGAACTTGCAAACTGCTTACTGTGTCCTTTCCTTTACAGCTCAGCAAAGGAAGGCTACCCAAAGAAGATAGCAGAGGAAAGGGAGAGAAGCAAGAGAAGGGTCTGAGGAGGTTGCAGGGGAAGAAAATGAATCTCTGATAGCTTTCATCAAAAGGAAGAAATCATCCCTGTCCCTTTCTCCATGCACCTGCATGGAGAAAGATAGCATACCTGTGTACCTGGCATACGTGTATGTGTTTCATTAAAACAGCTGGTGCAGACAGAGCAGCATTGTGAATTGTGCCTAACACTGAATATCTGTTTTACAACAATACTTTTTCCCCATGCCTTTTAATTTTAAGCTTCTGAGCCTTTTTTTCCGTAACTGTGGGCAGGTTTCTATCACTTGCTGCATGGCTCATCTCCAATTGTTTGCCCAGTTCTACATTAAATGGAAAAGGCACAGTCACAAGATTTTTAGGAAATATCCTGACTTTCAATGTAGCCTCCTGTCCACGTTTGGCTGTGCTCAAGGTTTTCCGCAAAGATCAGCTTTTCCAAGTTCCTGCGATGTCTCAGGTTGGTTTAGTAGAACTATTTCCATATAAAATTAGTTTTGTTTTGTCCTGCCACCAAGAAGGAGCTCCTTGGGTGTAATTGGAGTTGCCACTTAATTGAGAAAGTAAGTGGCTTTGCCAAAATTAAGAATCTCACAGAACACCTGACAAACAGGTGCGCAAATGTATTAGATGCAGTTGAAACTTCACAACAATTATTCTGGTGGAACTTGCTTTATCTAGGACCCCAAACTTTACCATTAGGTGGTGGTTTGGGTTTTGATTCTTTGTTAACATTAGAGATGATTCCTAAGCCGCAGCATTCAGATCTGGAAGTCTTTAGTAGTTTCTACATCTTGTGGTTTTGGTTGTGCCAGTTTACTAACTTGTAAACAGTTTTCAACTTCCATAAGTGCTTATCTGCTTGATGGCTAGATCTGAATTTTGAAGTTCTTTGAATGATCTCAGTGTAGGAGCCAAGCATTGAGAAGAGGGGTAGAAGAGTTTACACTATGTTGCCTTCAAGCTTTCTGACCCCGTCAGTTCCTGCTCCTTCTGCTGTGTTTGTCCAGGTGTGTTCTCAATTCCTTGCTTGGCTTCGGTGCAGTGGACAAATTCTGCTGTCAAGGCAGCAGAAAGTGGGTGCAGTGCTCTACCTTGGCATTACGGAGGGATGCTGGTCAGGGTGCAGAAACATTATGGCCTTACAGATTTTTATGAACCCTGCGTGGACTGTGGAATACCCTTAATGCAAAAGTATACTTAGCTATGAGAGCAAAACAATATCAAATCCCATTATCTTTGAAGATGCTACGCAGTAGGTATAGAGTATGTGTATGTGTGTGGAAGAGTTGAGCTGGAAATGAGCAGCATGAAGTTTGTGGTTAGAAAGGAAAGAAGGCAACAACAGAGGTGGCCCTAGGCCTGTCTGAAGCTGGTGATGAGTGTATAGACGAGAATGAAGAATGATTCAGTAGCTTTGAATTATTCTGCACTACAGGCTCTCTAGCCAATGCGATCCTTTAGAGAAAACTATGACTTCTCCTATCTGCACGGTCATCTGTCAAGGAATTGGTGTTTCCCCAGTACTCTTCTCAGACAGAACATTAATACTATTGAATTTTTGTTTTCTTCAAGATATTAAAACACTGCAGTGATTTCCAAGGTGCCATTGGTCCTTGTCCTCATTCTGAACCATGGAAGATGTCTTCCATGATCACAGGTGTGACCTTTACTAAGTCTCCTTTTCCTCCTTTACATTTTTGATTCAATTATCTGTGGAGAACAGGTATCTGTCTGGTTTTGCATTGTCAGTATGTACTAAGTCCTTTGCTTCAACTGTGGAGTTGTGTGTGTTTTTGGGAGGGGTAGACCCCTTACTCCCCATGGGTCTGCTGGCTCAGGACTTTTATCGCAAGGGCCTTCTCCGAGTTGGTTTAGAGACAGAAACTGCAGAACTAGAAACTATTAACTATTCATATCCTTGCTCTGGTCTCTCTATTTCAGCAACTTTATTCGGGTCTATGACACCTGTGCAGCTGTCAGTCGCTGCCTTCAATGCAGATCCTTCAAATGTATGTTCCTGGGACTGAGAGACAGATTTGCCAAAGTCAAGCAAGGAACGCACCTGGGCAAACATGGTATGAGGAGCACAGTGGGACAGGGTCAGAGAGCTCTCCCCAGTGCTGGCTCTGGTGGGTGCAGCTGCTGTCGGAAGTCTGCCAGCAGCTGGACCTCTTATAAGTTTGCCTGCCATTCTCAGTAACATGACCTTCCTTCACAAAGAAACCAGAATGGAGAGAATGTGTCCATCAAAGTAAAAAATGTCCAGTCTTCCTTGCTTAGGAACCTAGCACTGATTTAGACAAGCTGAAAGGTGATTTCTGAAATCAGTTGGGGTAGCTGGCCTCTGGCCAGTTATCTCAGTCAGCTGAGCAGTGAAATATTAACTTGAGAAAAAGGCAATGCTAGCACTAACAGCTCCTGGATATAATGTAAAGCTCCCATGATGCATGGTTGTTCTAGAATGGCCTAGTCACAGAGGTAAAATGGAGATCAGTCTTCCCAACCTTAGCTGGAAGAAGAGTATGGAGAGCCTTGGGAACAGGGAATCGCAAGTCTACTGGAATTTCTAGGCATCCTGGAACCTGATTTTGCCAGATGGAGAGATCCCAACTGCTTGCTTGAGTGACACCGTGTTGGAACCCATGTATGGAAAGCTTAGTCTGCTTCAGCGCTATTAAAGAGCACTGGGAAATATTTCCAGACACAGAACAGCAGCTTGTCTGTATTATTAGGACAGTCCCTGGTACTTTTCAGCCTGGACTAACTAATGCTGTCTCACACAAGCCTCAGATAGAGTTTGTGAGTTAATGCAGTCCGTGTACCACTCACAGCAGGCAGTTTACATGGTGACTATGCTTTTCTGGAGGCCAGGCTGGTTAAACAGCGTGATTGTCTACCCCTCTGTACAGGTTGTCCTTGACGCTAGAAAATGTCCCACATATTTAATTTGTGAGTTTTAACCTGGCCCTCAGGTTCAAAAATTGAGCCAAAAGGCTGTATCCCTGTACCCTAGACTTTTCAGACCCAGATATGAACAATGAGGAACAGGAACCATTTCCTGAGACTCCCTCCTTGCAGATGGTGCTATTGCTAACGGGTGTTGCAGGGCCCTGGTGGAGACCTCTGTTGGCCAGTATATACTTCCATTTCCTTCACTGTATGCAGGGAGGGAAAAAGCAAAATCATTAGCTTATTAGTGGTTGCTGGCTGGTGGTAGTGTTGCTACAGTGCTTCCTTGTGCATATGCAAGAATTTGCTCCTGTTCTCAAGCCAAACAGCCTAAGGAGATCCACATCTGTGTAATCTGATACAGAGCTACTGAGCCTCTGTCCCGAATGACAACACTGCCTACTGTGTGCTGGGGTGAGCTCTTGCTGCTGGCTGCACAGCAGCAATCCATCTCCAGCTGAAACAAAGGGACATAAGTGACAAGTGATCAGGACCTGCCCTGGGTCACTGATCAGCAAAGTTCTTCCTGGTTTATTTCCATGAAAAGTCCATTTGGTCAGATGTCTTCATGGCAGCCTTACAGGAGGGGATGTTCTGAGCTGGTGGATGGCAGCCAAAGTGGCTGCTATTGGCTAAGGGGCGCTTAGCAGAGTACACCCATCTCTACTGCTGCCTGAGTATAATCTCAGGAGGGAGGAAGAGGTGGGGAGAGGCTGGCTCCTCCTTCCATCCCACCTCTTCATTTAGGCTGTACTAGAAAGAAATTGCCTGCTAAAAGCAGCCTCAGTGATTTCAGAGGAAGGGGACCATTGGAGACTGGGCGGAGAGAGCCCCCAAGATGAGAATAGCCATCCTCCTGAGCCTTCTGTTCCAAGTTGCAGCTGCTTTTCACCAACTGTGAGTGATGCTCAACTTCTGTTTCGGTCTCTTTCATGAAGGCATCAGTCAAGGTAGATGGACCTCATTCCATGTCGTCAATTAGTTTTCTTGCTGCTCCGTCAGATCACTCAAAGGATAGCTGAGTCACTGACCTTGCTTCCCATACATTAGATTGACTCCTGTAAGTTAAATGCAAGCCACCTTCTTGGGGGTCTCCCAAGTCAGGCCTTAAGCCCAGGGACGTTTGCTTCTCCAATTGCTGTGCCAGATCAAACCATTGGTGCCTAGACTGCAAGGCTGTGAGGCCACATCTTCTGAAGACTGCAACAGATGGTTTTGGGGAGTTCAGGAGAAGACTGGAGTAAGGGGTTTGAAAAATATTGTAGGGCTGCACTTAAGCTAATCAGGCAGAAAGTATTTCTCAAATTATCGGTGAAACAATCACTTCACAGGGTTCACTGTTGTTTTTGAATATTGACTGCAGCCATGTCACATTGCTGAGGAAGTCTGCAGTAGTGGGCTACTGCAGGGAAGCTCTTTTGCATCTCTCAGCCCTCAACCTGATGCCACCTCTGTTGTCTTCTTTTCCCTGCCCCAGACACTACCTGGTGGTGATCCCTGCAGATCTTCGCTACGCATCCACCCAAGTTGCCTGCCTCCATATCACCTGTTATGACGCAAAGCTTCAAGTGAATCTGGTCCTGGAGCGCTCTGCAGGACCTGTGCTCTTAGTGCAAGAAACCATCCAGAAGGAGAAGACTTTCATGTGCACTAAGTTCTGGGTGAGGCACCCTAGGCAAATCCCATCACTGATTTTCCCTTCAGAAACTTTAAATCCTTTGTGTTACTCCCTAACCAGGGATGACATGGACAGGGTCTACTTTGCCTTGGAGTGAGCCTGCTAGGAAGGAGAGTGGGGAGTGGTTGGTACCTAGGGATGTGTAGCCCAGCACAGCATCTGTTGTTCAGCACTGAATTCCCCTTCTGAATCTAATTTTTAAATTGAAGTTACTTTTATTAAAATCTACCACACTTCTGGATACATAAGATACCACCTATTTCCTTCTCTTACATCCCAGTCCAGATGAAGCAGCTTTAGCTCTTCTCTGAAGGACTCGCACAGTTCCGCAGCTAAAGCTTGGGGAAACAGTGGTTTGCATGACATACTGCAGTTTCTGTAGGACCTGAAGTCAGGCAGCAACTCAGCTCTTAGGAGCTACTGAAGAGCAGCTGGATGGAAATGGATGTATTTGTTATTTTTAAAGAGTATCTTGGAGCTTGCTGGTGAGAATTTAGCAAAGATCTAGGATAAGGCAGACATGCCAGAACAGTATCCCTTCTGTTATACAGTATAGTCTGTGCTAAGGCTGCTGGAGTCAGCAAGACCCTTTGTTGTCTTTTCTAATCTGGCTTTCTTATTTATACATGCTGGGGAATTCTGAAGGCCTGGCATTTGAGGGTGTGCTACAGCTTGATTCTCTTCTTTGATTCTCTGCTACTATCTCCCACCTTTCTGGCATCTGCCCATCTTCCTGACCAAGTCTGAAGACTCAGAGGTGTCATGCACCAGAGGCAAAATTCCTTAACTAGTGGGAAAAAGGACATACTCCATGATATGAGGGCCTCCTGCTGTCATGTATGACTGAGTGAGATGTGTATGTGATCTGGATCTAGATATTGGAGGGAGTGTCCTGGGACATGTGGAAGAGAATTGGTTACTTCTGTCGATTTCTGCTTAGGGCCCCCATAAGATTACCTGGGGGCTGTGTGGTCTGCTTTGTCTATATAGGTTGCCCCTCCATCTGATGGCGCAGAGGAGATTGCCACTGTCAAACTGATCATCACAGGCGAAGGGGTCAGTATTGAGGAGAAGAAAAAGGTCCTCATCCGCGAGGTCAGCAGTGGCACCTTCATCCAGACAGACAAGCCCATCTATCAACCAGGACAGAGAGGTGAGAGCTGCAAATGGGAACAACCATGGGCCCTAGGCTTTCTGCCACCATATGGAGAGCCTGTGATTGCCTGAAATTCATGGACTGCCCTAGCAAAAGGCTTTAAGAAAATGTCTTGTTGATGTGATGTTTTCAGTGACTGTAATGTCCAGCTTGTGGTGACTGTGAAGTTGCAGTAGGTCATTGTCCATCGTATCTTACATGTGGGTATGTCTATGTCAGATGTTATCATGAATGTGTATGGAATGGAGACAGAAGCTAGGCAAACAGCTAGAGCAAGGGTCTATAGGGAAGGACTGAGATCTGATAAATATATTTCTGATTTCCTTGCCTTCAGTGAAATTTCGCATTGTGGCTCTGGATGAGGAATTCATTGCACTCAACAATTCGGTAAGCCAGCCCTAGGGGGCTGTGAAAAAGGCTGCCTTGTTACATGCATGGATCCTTCTTCCTTTCTACCCTGCTCATCTGCCAAAGCTCCAACTTTTCTACTTTTATCCCTGGGCCAGGCTTGATGAGTGTCCAGAGAAGAATAGTAACTCAAGTAAAAGCTGGTAACTTGGGAAGATGGCAGAGGTGTACGTGTCTATTGCTCGTTTTGGTAAAATGGTCGTGCCAGCACAAGAGTGGGACATACTGATGCTTGATGTGATGGTGTCATGTGGGGAGTGAATAGTTTGCGAATTAGGTTCTTCTGGATATGTGGTGGGGAGGGGTGCTCTTAATCTGGCTCCTATAAGTTGGAATATGGGAAATTCTAATTAGATGTTAGACAAACTTATTCATTGTAATGATGATGATCAGATATTGAAACAGGTGCCAAAAGAAGGTATTTTCATCCTTGGAGATGTTCAAAACTCAGATGGAGAATGCTATGAGCAATCTACTCTAAGAGGATGTGCTTCCAGGAGGGTGTTGGACTAGATGACCCCAAAAGGTTTCTTCCAAACGATGTGATCCTATAGCTCTGTAACCTCATTCAGACTGCAGCTGAACCAGAGGTAGATCTGTTTGGGTAGTGAGTTCTCCTGATGGAGGACTCTGCCAGGAAGTGATTCGCAAGTGCTGGGTAACCTCCAGATTGGATTTTTCTTTCCCTTTCTCCAGACCTTAGTGTAATGGACTTACCTGGTATTTCTACTTTTTGGTGATGTTTGTTTTACTTTATATTGTTTTCAGTGCTCTAGATTTCCAAATCGTTAGTTGCATATCCTTCAGATAGGGCTCTGCATCTGAAGTACCTTGTGCGTGTTGCAGGCATGTATTTCTGTCTTCTAATGTTTTTACCTTTCCCCCCACCCAGATTTCCCTGTTTCTCCAGGTGAGTGATGCTGAAATCTACTGCTATGGTAATGTTGATGGAGGCCATTTCACTGGGCTATTCATATTCAGTTCCTGGTAGATTTTACAGATCTCTGAGTGGAATAGTAGAACTCAAAGATTTTAAGAACTAACATACTCCTTACAGCTTCTTTTTAATGCACTTATTTGAGATTATGCTCCCAGTTGCTTCAATAGAAATTTGAGTTCTTCTAGACTTGCAAGACTATCGACAGATCAACTTAGACCTTTATGAAAAAAGTTAGAACTGTGAAGGATCTTTCCTTGAGATCAGAATTTAGTAAGTGTAGGAGGAGACTCAGATGCTAGGAGCAGAATCTGAGCATTATGTTGTTTTCAAAATTTCTTGATTAGCCTATACCAAACCTCATTCCTTAGCTATAGAGCCTGGTAGTCTCCAGCACTGAAATCCTGAAGCTCAATTTCTTTGGGGTGTGGATCAGTGAAATGCTGGAACAATTGTTTCTTCCTTTCTTGTGGGTGTAGGACCCTAAGAACAACCGGATAGAGCAGTGGCTGAATGTGGTCCCCCAGGATGGTATTGCAGATCTGTCTTTCCAGCTGAGTGATGAACCTCTGCTGGGGACGTATGTCATCAATGTAACCAGCGCAAAAGTGTACGGAAGCTTCTCCGTTGAGGAGTATGGTATGAGCATGTGGGGGATATGTCTGAGTTGCAGAGAGGACCTGGCACTCTTGATCCAGGAAACTGAGCATTTATTTGTTGATTGCCATTCTGGGAGCAAATGGGAAAGTAATAGCATCTGATATAGAAAAGAGTCTGAGCTGAGGCTCAGGAGAGAGACCACTTTGGGTCAGTGTCTGGAAAGAATGTTGTGCATGGCCCCGGACCTTGACACAGCTGATTCCTGCAGATCTCTGTGTTAGACAAAACAAGGTCATTTAGGATGGGCTTTTCCAGAGACTATGAAGTCCAGTGCCATCCCACTTCTCTTTCATCCCCTAATGAACTGTGTTGGGAGGCTAATCTTCTCTCAGTGCAAATAGCTGACAGAAGTGCAGTGACATGGACATGTTTGGGTTTTAGTTTGGGAAGAAGCAATCAAGAAGGGACTGCACACAAATCTGTTAAAGAAACAACAGAAATCTTCCCTTTCCCCTTCTCACCACCTTCCTTCTCCATTTCCTGGCTCGTATTCTACCATAGTCTGTCTTCATGTTGATTCTCTGGAAGGGCTGTCCTTGGCCAGCACTTCCTACAGTTCTCTTGTTTTTTTTCTTCCAGTGCTGCCAAAATTTGAAGTGATATTTGAGGCGCCAAGTCAGATTTATGCACTAGATAGAACCATCCCACTCCGGGTATGTGGCAGGTGAGGATTCTGCTTGGAAGGATGGCCCTGTTTCATCATTTCTGGCCTGATGAGCACAAGATGGCTAGGTAACCATGAGGAGGAGCTCTGGGGAAATTTACTACAGGAGGCCAGAATCTCCTGTGGAGAGAGACATTCCACAAGTCTCTACACACAAAACCTGAGGGAACAACCGACTCTGACAAGCAGCCCTTTGTGGGGCAGAACGTGGCAGATGTTTGGTATTAATCTCCCTGCAGAACAAACTAATGGGAAATGACGGGAAGCTTTTCCAGAGAGACAAAAAGGAATTGCCCCAGGTACAGTCCAAGGACAACACCAGGGGTAACAGCCTCATGTAAAGGGGCTTTCTTAATGAAAGGCACTTTCTTAATCACCCATGCTTCTGCTCATAAGATGATGCCTGCCTTTGAGGTTACTGCAGGTGATGCTGATGTAAAGGGCTGATGGAGGTGCTGAAACACTCTGGTTTCCCAGAATAGATTAGTTTGACACTAATTATATCACAGGGCCCTTGATCTCCCATCACTGCAGTGCCTTAGCCTGACCCTGCTTACTGGTTCTGGGCTCCTGGGTCTGCCATATGGCTGCTACTCTTGTGTGATATTGCAAATATCTGCGAATAAGTGGTCTCTGGGGCTATGCAGAGCAAGTCCTATGTTCTCTTACTGTGTGTCTGTCTCTTTCTTTCCCCACCCCCCCAAACAGGTACACCTATGGGAAAGGCATCCAGGGGATGGTTCGTATGAGCCTTTGTCAGAAGATAGCCCCATTCCTTCCCAGTGCTTCAAAACCTGATCTCTGTCAGGAATTCAACAACCAGGTGAGATGCTAAGCAGGAGCTGAGCCCTATTCACAGATATTTGTGCTCAGCTTCAGGGTAAGGCAAAAGCTGCTGGAGGCTTTTGCTGAAATAATAGTGATGTTACCCCATGGTTTTTGGCTGCTTGGCCAGTGGCCTGCTGGTGCTGCCTCTAAGTGACTGTGCCTGGTGACTGTGGCTGGGTATGCATCACATGCCTGCTTCATATCCTGGACTGCTGTGTCAAAAGGCAAGCTCCCTGAGAGCAGGGATTTTGCACTGCTGTTTCTGCACCATTTGGGTCACTTCTAATGTAAGTGCCTTTCTCTGACCTTGTTTCCTCTCTCTGTACTTTCAGACAGATGAGATGGGTTGCTTCTTCACAAACGTGAGTCTGTCCTCTTTCAGCCGAGACTTTCGGTACTATGAGGACAACATAGTTGCAGAGGCCTCAATGGTGGAGGATGGCACAGGTAACTCTGGAAACCTCTCTGGTGGCTGGGAAGAGGCATGTGAAGATGCACTAATCTTACGAAGAGCACTGGAGATTTTCAGGATAGCAAAGGCTCTGAGCTTTCTGAGGCTGTCAGGCCCTGCCATCTAACCTCACAGATAGAGCCACCAGTTCCTGACAGCATGACACACTCACGCTGAGTGCCTGTGGTCTCAGGTGGTGAAGCTGAGGGACCTCTCTAGGGGCTAGAACTAAGTGGGAGGAAGACAGGATACCCAGAACCCTGGGCAGATCATCTCACTGGTATTAAATGTCTGTGCAGCTGAACGTATGCATCAGTATTACCAATGGGTCACTCTGCAGGGAAATTGCTGAGGGGTGCTTGGCTTTCTTGCTTCCTCCCTTATGTTTCTGTCTCACTGGTTTCATTCAGAGATACAAGGCAATGCTTCCCACAAATTACTTATCTCCAAGATTGGCGGGATGGCCTTGTTTGATGGTGTGAATTCTTACTACCACACTGGAGAGATGTACAGGGGGAAGGTAAGTCTTTTGGAGGGGAGAGCATGAGCTATGCCTTCATAGCAACTGTTACCTTGTTATCTTGTACGACCTCACCTCCAGCCAGGGACTTCGAGGGACATGAATGACTCCCAGAGACAAAATTTGTGAATTGTCAAAAGTGAGAAAACCACTTAAGACTAGCATTTGTCAAATAAGCTTTGAGTAGTAGGAGCTATGGGTATCTGTGTATGGGGTGCAAACCCAAACATTTGTCATTTCAGCAGCTGGGAGGCCTTCTGCTGTGAAGAGGTAGAGAGCACAGGGGTGAGTTAACATGGTGATACTAGGAGGCAACCAGTAGTAGTGTTGACAATATTGTTAGGGACTGGAAAGGTGACCTTGCTGTCTTTGGAAATGCTGTCCCTGACTTGGAGAAGCAGGAGATTCTGTCTGCTGATAAGACTCTTCTGCACTTCTCTTGCTCACCATGGTGTTCTTAGATTAAAGTAATTGACTACCAAGGCAAGGCACTGAAGAACAAAAAAGTCCTCCTTGTAGTAACCTGCGGTGAACAGCAATTTAAGCAGAACTACATTACTGGAGACTCTGGGACAGCTTCATTTAGCCTGAACACAACTGCTTGGAACAGCACCTCAGCCTCTCTGGAGGTAAGTGAAGAAGGAGTTACTTATGCATGCATCTCAGCTATTTACTGCCCCACACACATCTTCCCCATTCCTTCCTGAAGGACTGTAATTCAAATCTGAAACACCTCAGCATGTTCTGGATCTTGGCTCTTCTGAGACCTTATTCCCCAGATCCCAGTTGATTTCCTCATGAACTCTCCATACAGAGACCTGTGCTATGGCGTTGCTCAGACCTGATCTGAGCTTCTTACCAAGCTGCAGCTAGGGTGATTTGCAGCTGACTTGCTTAACTAGAGAAATTACCTGTGAATTTTTTTTTTTTTGTCTCACCAGGCAAGTGTCCTGCATCACGATTTGGGTAAAGAGCCTGGGACAGTTGATTTGAGTTACCAGCGAGCTTCTCATTTCATACATCCATTCTACAGCACCAGCAGGAGTTTTCTCTCTATTGTCCGTGTGCCGGAAACAATGCCCTGTGGTAAAAAGCAGGCTGTCCAGGTGGACTTCAGAATTTACCAGGAGGACCTGGAACATGGGCCCAAACGTGTCATTTTCTCTTACTTTGTGAGTTTCTGGGGAAGTGGTAGTGGGTGATGGCTCAAGGCACAAGGTCAGCATCTCCTACAGATTCAAGCCCGATATTCAGTAGATTTGGCTTAGCCCAGGACAGGTAACTCATCCAGTCATCATGGGGATGGATCCTGGTTTTGATACTGAGGCTTCAGTAATAACAAGAAAGGCAGCACCTTTCTTTTGGACTCTCACAGGTGCAGGGCAGGTATTGGCGTTACCTGTCCTCCCCCAAGTCTCTTGATCCCCTGAGCTCTCCCTGCTCCCTCTCCCCACCCCCATTTAGTCTCCAGTTTCAGGGTTACTTTGATCTGCACAGCGGTCTCAAAGACTATTTAACTGGCATTCCTTTCCCTTTCTGTATTCTTCCCTAGGTCACAGGGAAAAGAGGGATAGTCTATGCAGGTCAGAAGACTCTTTGGGTTGGGCTGCCAAGAAGTAAGTGCACTCCCCTCTTTCATGTCTAGCAAGCACTCAGTGGTCTGTGTTATCCGATCTCATTTGGATGTGTGGCATAAGCCTCTTTGCAGTTTAGAGCTGGCTCACCACTTCTCTGTTGCATCAAAGCAGCGTGCCTTTCCAGCTTTCATGTTTCCTTTACCCTTCTAACTTGTACTGAGAGAACAGTACTCAACATTTCCCAGCCGATAGGCTCATCCTCTGTTTTCTTCACTTTCAAAGAAGCCTCCTTTTGCTGCCCCTGAAAGCATCATGAAACTATATTGGGTCAGGCTGAGATGCAGTCAGGTATCCCCACAGCAGCCCTCCCAGTGCTGAGTGTTACCCTGGCAGCCAGCAGGGCGTTTAACACATCTTGGGAGGGGGTGGAGCCGGGACAGCTGACACGGATTGGCTGTTCCAGACCATGTGACCTCAGCTCAGCCATAAAAGCCAAGGGCAGGGAGGAGGAGGGGGGACATTTGTTACTGTGTTTGTCTCCAGGAGCAGCCACTACACATACTGAAGCTCTGCTTTCCCAGGGAGTGGCTGGACATTACTTACTGAGGGGAAGTAGAGAATAACATCTTTTGTTTCCCTTTTGTTTCTGTGCATGGCCTTGGCCTTTGCTTTAATTAAACTGCTTTTATCTTATTCTCCCCCTTTGTTTTCCTGAAGGGGGAGTAATAGAGGGGCCTGGTGGGCACCTGACATCTAGCCAAGGTTAACCCACCACAGAAACTATAGCCTTACCTTCTGTTAAAACTCTCCTGATTTGATTTGCAAGTGTGTCTAAAAATAATCTTTGAGAAGTTAGGATGCTACAGCTTATAATTTTGATGGGGGTGTCTACTTCTCCAGCACTTTTTTTTAAAGCCTAAGTTATAGGTGCTTTGGGAGAAAGGTCACCTCTTCGTTGGTGATGGAATGGGAGATGTTTGGTGATGGGAGGCTTTGAAAGATATCTGAGACTCTCACTCTTTGTGGAGCTAAGCTTGACTCCAAAGAGCTGTTTCATCTCCTTGAGGCAATGAACAGAACCAGGAAGAGTCTTTTGCTGGTCTTAAATACCAGATCCAGATATGTGCTCATTGTTTCAGTGGTCTCCAGAAAACTCCTTGAACTCCTTGGTCCTGAAAGACTTGAAGAAAGGAATTACAAGCATATGCAGTATGGCAAAAGTTGATCAGAGTCCATTTTCACTACCAAATCTACTTTCTTTTCTTCCCTTTCTCCTCCATCTAGTGCTGAAAGGCTTCTTCTCCATCCCTCTTACCTTCAACTTGATCCATGCCCCAGCTCCGAGACTTGTTGTTTATGTTATCTTCCCCAATGGAAAAATCATTGCTGATTCTGCCATCTTCAGTGTCTCCATGTGTTTCAGAAATAAGGTAGGATTTGTGTCCAAGGCCGTGACTAACTGTAAGAATGCATGTGTCTGCTGCAATAAGAGACTGAGGAATATATAACACATGTGGCTGTGTGTGGCTGATACTGTGTGGGATGCTGTCGTGTGAACTGCAGTATGTGAATGGTGAAGTGTGGTATGATATGATGTATGGAGCAAGTATGTGCTGAGCATTGTAGGGGCTGCTGCAATGTTAGGGAAAGGCAGGGAATTGCTGTATCTGTCTCCATAGGCTTGTATAGCAACTGCAACCCCGTGGGATCACAACCCAGCACAGGTTATTAGTGTGATTCCCAGGAGAGCTCAAGGCTGCTCTGCTGCTGCGGCAGATGCTCAGACTTGTTGTTATGTGATGTTGGGAAGACAGCTGAAAGTAGCTGATGGAAGAAGTGGATTTTACTGGCCATCCAGAAGGGGCTGAGTGCTTGCTGTCATTCTGACATCCGTGGGAATCTGCTTTTTTGGCTGTGTCTTGCACTCCAAAGATGAACTTCCGAGGACTGGCATTACCCCTGCTCCACAGCTATTTATCTGCTATGGACAGTCTGATTCAAGCAAGAAAAGGAAGTGCTTCAGGAAAATGAGACCAACCCCACAAACACCCTGGAGATAAGGACTGGGCTTGTTTTTTATGTAGGGCTTCAAAAGGAGCAGAAAGACAGCTGTGTGAGGTGTGTAAATATGGCTGGCCAGTTTGCTGGTAAAGAGAGTGCTGTGTTTTGACACAGGAATGTTTCCAGTACTGTGAGCTGCACACACTGATGGTTTCCCCTCTGCCATCTTTCCTGTTAGAGCCTCAACATGATGCTTTTTTATATACCTCTGGGGGTCCTTGGGAGCTTCTTTAGGTTTCCATCCAAGGCAAATCCTTGGAAACTCTCTTCATGTAGGTCCCTTCCCTGCTCAGGAAGTGTCAGGGTGGCCAGCGTCAGAAATTGCATTCTATTGCCTGCATCCTTCCCATCCAGGTGGAGCTGGGCTTCTCAGTGCCCAAGACCCTTCCTGATTCAGAGGTTGGTCTCCATCTGCTGGCAGCTCCTGGGTCCACATGTGCTGTCTGGGCTGTGGATCAGAGCCTCCTTTTGCTGAAGCCAGGAAAAGAGCTCAGCAGCTCCTTGGTGAGTGAGCCTGCTCCACCTTCTTCCCTTGTAATGACATGAAGAGGGAGGGAGACAGACAGGCTATTACGTCTGCGCTGAGCTTATCTCCCAGGGAACTCAAAGCACTGTCCAGAAGGATCAGCAGCACTCTCAAGTGTGGCACGGGTATGGATTAGGGGGTATACGTTAAGAAAGAGGTTGCACGTCTCTCAGTGCACCAGTGGTAAATGAGCTTCTGTTGGTCTGTCTCATGTTCAGTTCAGCGGGTTGTGCTGGCTCTGTCAGAGGAAAGCCAGGGAAGAGTGACAGTGAGCCTGGGCTTTCTGGCGTGCATTCATACCGAGTAGCCAGGAGCAATCCAAACAGGCCTTGGATATATGATAGAAAGGGAATGCCAGGTTTTATTTGTGCTGATTTTTTTTTTTCTTTTCTTGCTTTCCCAGATCTATGGGCTGTTCCCATCTGTTTATAACTCCAGGTATCCTCGCCAAGTGTCTGAAGATGATCATGCATGCGGGTTCCCAAATTCTGATGAGCCTGATGTGTTTTCAGCATTCAGGGTAAAAATGGTTGATTTGGTGGGTTGGGATAATTAATGAATTGAAGGAAGTACGGCCCCTGACTTTACCAATATCCTAGGAAGGCCATTACATTACAGTACAGGGAACAGGTCCAGTTTAGGCCCTTGTAACTCACTTACTATTTGAATAAGTGACTTGAAATTGTTGACCAAGAAGAAATTGTTGTGTTGTTACCGCACTTTGGTTGTGTGATTCAGGATGCCAAGGATGATTGGTTACCTTAATTGGATTTCACATAGTATACTTAATCTCCATCACATGAGCAATTGCACTCTGCAGGCTGAGAAGGCATAGTACCTAGACAGCCATGTGTTTCAAAAAGAATACATTTGGCTGACTCAAGACAGATTAATTAGCTCAGAAGACCTTGTTTGCTGAGGATCTGAATAATTCCATTTTAAAATGAAGCAAGAGAATACTTTGTCAAGCCAGAGGACAGCCAAGTCCCTGCTGTGTGAGGTGACAAGAAGGCACAGGGTAGAGAAAAGAGAGAAGAGGACAAGCTCCTGGTGCACCACTTTTTTTACTGCAGGAAATGGGGTTGAAAATTATGTCCAACACCAATATCAGGAAACCCAGAGTATGTCCAACCACTTCATCAACAACTATGCTGCAGGAAACAGCGATGTTTACTTCCAAGACCATGTTGATGTTTGCCCAACCTCATACATATAACAGTAAGCATTTGCCAAATGCTTCTTTTTACATGGGGTGCTCAGTCTTTGAGGTGAAAGCAATCCTGGGTTTGAGCTAAGAGGTAGTACTTGCTGTAATTGCAAATGGAGGAGAAAGAGTGTTTGCTGGCTCTGAACTTGTGCTAGTGTGAAGCTGCCTGGGGCTCATGGCTTCTGGCTCTGAAATGTTAGCCATCTGTCTGGATCTCAAGTCTTATTTCTGAGGTGAGGGAATGGTTGCCCTTCCCTTGATGCCTACAAATGTAGATTATGCCCACAGCACCTCTGTTGCTTGAAATGAGGCAAGATATTTAAAATTTTGGATAGCACTTTCTGTTCCAGTGTTGTGCTTCCCAAAAGCTGACTGGATGACCTGCAGCCTGAGCTGGGCTGGAGCCCCTCTGCTCTAAACCAGGGCCTGAGGACCCTGTGGTGACTGAGTCTTTGTTATTTTCAGCAGAGCTTCTGACAACATCTACCTATCAGCCCACTATGTTTTCACCTGTTTCTTCAGCCGAAGAGAAAGTACACAAGCATTTCCCTGAAACCTGGATATGGGATTTGTATTCTGTGGGGTAAGTAAACTCAACAGTAGGGGTCTAGTCTGGCTGGCTTAGTGTGACTATGAATGGCAGCAGATACAACTGCGTTTAGATCATAAGCTGCTGAGGAAGATATCTAAGGACATGTCATGGGGCTCATACGAATTAGGCCATTTCTTATTGGAGCTGATGTCTGCGTGAATGCATTTTCTGGTATTAGATGATCATACAGAAGTATTGTTCATCCATGGGAAGACTGGGAAGCAGGTGCAGTGCAGCAAACCAGCTTGGTTTACTGCCCGCTCTCTGCTTACGGTAGCCATGCGGGCTGGTATTTCCCCAACTGTGCTCACAGGATGTATCCTGGGATGCAGAAGAAACTGATCTCCACAGAAATCCTTCACAGGACTGGGAGTTGTGTCCTGTGGGAAGGGCTCAGTGAGTACAGAGGGCCTGCTGAGGGAGCTTTTGGAGATTTTTCATCTCTGACTTTAAGAATTTCTTGTCTGGTGTCTGGAGAGCAGAGCCTGCTAATGCCAGAGGCCCCCATATTTGCCCTCTCCCACATCTGCTGTCCTGCCAGCTACATCCATCTCTTCGCTCCCTAACAGCAGGTGTCTCCTATGTGGTTTATCCACTAGCCTGATCTGAGCAACCAAAGGGCTCTGTGTTGTATGTGTTGCCTTCCTGTACGTACCTGGGAAAAGTTAATGTCTCCAGTTATTGGAGTTAAATAATATCATTAGCTTTAGGTAGGGCTGTTTTTATGCCTGCTGTAGTAGCAGCCACAGAACAGTCTGCTGCTCTCAGAAGCTGTGATGTGAGCACAAGCCAAGCCTCTGTTCAGTTTTCATGTCGGACTTTAAGCTGTTAGTGTCTCACAAGAAGGTGAATGGCTGGATCTATATCTCCTGCTAAGTTTTACTCACGTTGGGTCAGTCTTGTTGCTCTTCTGCTGTCTGGTTCTCCATTCCTAGGCCAAGAAGAATAAAACTACTGACATCTGTAAAGCATTTTTAGATGTGCAAAGGCCAAGCATTGTCTGAGAAATGCACTGAGTGTGATTGATGGTATATTGCAGCTCTGTAACCTATTGTCAAAAATGTTCTGCTGATATAAGCATCTGAGGTAGGCTTCCCTACTTCTACAAGGACCTACTTGTAACCCTACAAGGGCTACAAGTTCAGCAGAGGTTTAGAGGTTAGACTGAGGTTAGGGGATGGGGTGCACTGGAGAGAATGGCACAGACCAGGTCACCTGGTGCTGTGTACAGCAAGATTCAGTTAAATGCTTCTGTTGCTGTCTACTTCTCAGTCCCAGTGGGAGCAGGAATGTCACTGTCACTGTGCCTAACACCATCACAGAATGGAAAGCAGGAATGTTCTGCACAGGACGTAATGGCTTTGGACTTGCTCCAACCTCCAGTCTACGTGTTTTCAAGCCTTTTCTTGTGGAGCTCACACTGCCATCTTCTGTGATCCAGGGTGAGACCTTCATCTTGAAAGCCACAGTCTTCAATTACCTCCAGCAATGCATGAAGGTGGGTGAGCCCTGATAGGCTCTGCAACAAAAGCAGGGTATGGGTAGGTAGGACAGAGCTGAAATCTATGGCCTGTGATGTTTATCTTGTTACCACCTGCCGTCCCTGCTTCCCCTTCAGATAGAAGTGACCCTGGAGGAGTTAGCACACTTCCAGCTGAAGCCTTGCAAAGGCTGTGTCAGCAGCAGCTGCTTATGTGCCAAGGAAGCTAAGACCTTTCAGTGGAATGTCACAGCTGAGCAACTAGGTGAGAAGAACAGGGAGGTGGGGTGGTGAAATTGGGAAGGGACCAAGGTCAGGATGTTTTGTGAGATCTGACATGGAGCGAGGAGTTGTTTGTCCTCTTAACCAGAGAGTCCTTGATTACATTCATCCTACGTTCATGATTATTTGTAAGTCTGTGCTAGGAGGTACAGAATCATGTAGTGCTCTCATACAATTTTTTGTTGCCAACAGGTGACTTCTATTGTATTAGTGAGAAGTGCATCCTCAGAAGATGTTTTATGCACCAAAATGTGTGTTATTTTCAGGGCTCATGAACATCACCCTTAGCACAGAGGCTGTGGCCACTGAAGAGCTCTGTGGTGAAGAGAAACCATTTGTCCCAAACCAAGGACAGAAAGACATGATCACCAAATTCCTTCTAGTCCAGGTCAGACAAGATCTTCTGTTACCTAGACCTAAAAATGGGCTTTGTGCAATTCCCAGATCTTGTGCAGGATAATTTTGGGAGTTACCCCTTGCTACTAAATGTGTATAATTAGAATCTCAGGGCCTGAGCTGGGCCCAAGCATGAGGGCTGGTGGATGTGGGAGGTAGGGGGTATCCTCCATTTCATACCATGGAAAACTTTAAATGTGTATGCTCTTTTATGTCCTCACTCCTGAGGTCTCTGCTGAACCTTATGACACCCATTTCACACACATTCAGAGGTTATGATATTCTGAAAATGTGTGGTATTTTCGTATCTGAAATGAAAATGATTGACACTAATTTACATTGTTTTATGTGACAATGATGTTACTCCAGCTGAATCTCCAGCCTGAACCAGGATTTTGTCCATATCTATTTCTAATCCACTTGTAATCCTGTTTCTCTTGTGTGTTCGTTATAATGCTACTCTTCTGTGCTCCAACAGCCAGAGGGGATGTTGGTAGAAAAGGCTCACAGCTCCATCCTGTGTCCCAAAAAAGGTAGAGAGATTTTTTTTCTTCCTTCTCCCTGCTCATCCCCCTCTTCCTGCCTAACCACCTCTGGGTCTTTCCATTTGTTGAAATATTTTCTCTGTCAACATGGCCAAGCTAGAGAAGCATACTCTGACTATGGTGAAAGCTAGAGCTTCCCCTGGGTAAGGATGTGGGGAGGTCCAATCTTTTACATCAACATCCCTGATACTAATGTGATAGCTTAAGGCCTTTTTCAGATGTGGTAATAAAACCAGACTACTGAGGCTGGAGGACATAGGATTGCTGTTCCTGTCTTGAATTTAAGGGTGCATGACAAGGCCACTCACAGATTTTGAGAGCATGAGGCGCCTTGAGAAGACATACCTGCAACTGACATCTGAAACGAGATGGAGTAGTTTGTGTAAAGAAAAGCAGGAAGGTGGCTTTGGCCACAGAGGGTTTCCAGGAGAAGATCCTCTCAACCTCTTTAGAAAGAATGCTGTTAGGATAGTGCAGTCACAAAGAGGTTGATGGAGGGAGCTGAGGGTGGAATGGGACAGAGTTTTTGAGGCGGTCTGCAACCTCTCTGTCAGGAAAATGGGATGTTAGAACAGAAAAGTTTCAAATAGTCTCTGGAAATTTTGAAAGCTGTCTTCATTGGAATCTTTTTCTTTTTGTCCTCCCCACGTACCTTACCCTGCTGGTGTCAGGGAATCCAGCACAGGAGTCAGTGTCCCTGATGTTGCCGCTAGATGTGGTTGAAGGTTCTGTTAGAGCTACCTTCTTGGTCACTGGTAAGGAATTGAGCTATTATAATACCTTTCCAAATCCCATATCTGAGTTTAGCCCTAGGAAAGCCCACACTCTCTGAGGTTTCACTGCCTTGTACTTCCCATGTGTGTGGCTGGGTTTCCTGGTTCCGGATAACCTAAAACACTCAGCAAGGGACCGGTTGTTATGGGCTTCCCCTGCCAGAATGGGAATGTATACAGCACATATGGAGGGCACAGTGGAACTAATATGCTGACGGGACAGAGGTGCCCCCACACAGCTGTAGTGGGGCTGTATTGCCTGGTGCACTGCTTGGAATGGGTCACAGGTAGGAGGAGGTGAATCCGCAAACCTCCAGCCCAGGAGGTGGTCAGGGTGCCTATGGTCTGTTCCAGGTGACCTCATGGGGACAGCACTGCAGAACCTGGACCACCTGGTGCAGATGCCCCACGGCTGTGGGGAGCAGAACATGGTGCTGTTTGCCCCCATTGTCTATGTGCTGCAGTACCTGGAGAAGACAAGGCAGCTGACCCCCGAGATCAAGGAAAGGGCAACAGGATTCCTGCGTAAAGGCGAGTACAATAGACCCACCTTGCTCTTCTGCCTTCCCCTGTGTCCAACCTACCAATGGTTGCCTACTCCTCTTCCCCCAGAGCACTCAACCACTTATGATGTTAACACCACCCCACTCCCTACCCAAGGATCTCACTACAAATACCATTCTGAGCACTAATGTCCTATCCTGCTTCCCAGGGTACCAGAGACAGCTGCAGTATCAACACCCTGATGGTTCCTACAGTGAATTTGGTACCAAGGATGAGTATGGTAATACTTGGTAAGTTCTGGGCTCTCTCCCAGCTGTCTACCTGCTGTCTGGCCGCCTGAAGGTGGGCAGCTTTTTGCTTCCAACATTTAATCCTTTCTGTCCCATTGGACACAAAGTGTTCCAGATGCTTTGTGGGCTAGGGCATCCCAGGGGTATGCATCTGTCCTTGGGGTAAATTGTCCTTGGACCAGCAAATATAGGTGAGGAGTTTTAAATTCTCAATTTTTTTCTTTTTCCTCAACTTCTGCTTAGATTCTGTCTTTCCATGCATTCTTCCCTCTCTCTCATTCACTCCATCTCTCTCTGCTTCTCTCTTTCTTCTCATGGCGTTTTTTTGTTCTCTCCCCAACCAGGCTGACAGCATTTGTGGTTAAATGCTTTGTCCAAGCCAAGCCGTACATTTTCCTGGATAACAGGACCATCCAAGCCGCTCTCACCTGGCTAGAGTTCCACCAACTTCCCAACGGTTGCTTCAGAAATGTGGGCCAACTTTTCCACACAGCCATGAAGGTAGGAGCCAGAGCACCTTGAAGAAAAACTCAAAGCAGTTCTTGCCAAGTGTAATGGTAATTGTTTAGATTACTTTCCTGTATTGTTCTGCTTTCTTGTGTAGAAGCAAGACAGTGATAGGTGGGACCTTTACTGAAAACCTTCAGGTCTTTGTGTATTAACTTTCCCAGCTTTTTGGACGGTTATGCTTTTTGTAGGGAGGTGTGGATGGGGAAGTTCCCTTGGCTGCCTACATCGCTGCTGCATACTTGGAGGCAGGAGAGACACCAGAGGTAAATATTGGGATTCTTTGCCATGCTCTTGCCTTTAAAATCTGAATCCTGAAGAGCTTAGTCAGGCAGGGAACAGAGTTTCTTGGAGAGGCTTGTGGACAAAGCAATAGGATGGGACACAAAGAATTTATCACTTCTCAGGAAAAAGCCTCAACTAGCCCTTGAGGAGGACATTGCTGGCAGGGGAGGTGAGGTTAGACTACAGGGAGCAATTGCTGTTCATTGCTGGATACTGTGCCCATTTCCCCGGCTTTGGCTGTTCATTCCAGCTCCCCCTCCCCATCCTCCCATCCTCTTGCTATTCTTTGTACTTGGGGAAGGAAAACAAAGAGTTACTGAGAAGAGACCAGACTGTGCTCCAAATTCATGAGTAAAATTCTGAAAGGGAGACAAACAGGACCTCAAAGCAATTTGCATGATGAGCTAGTGGAAGCCATTCTGTCCTGAATGAATCCACAGAGGGTGACTTAAGTGCTCTGACAGTGGTGACAGAAAATCTAGGCTATGACAAGGTAGGAGACCTCATGGAATTCCTCATACTACAGAGAAGATGACAACAGAAAGGATTATCCATGGAGTGGGGAATGCTTTGTTGCAGAAGCAGATTTGTTGATGTGACAGTAACCAGACAGTTACTCAATTGGACATAAATGCATAAACTGTTGTGTTTTGTTTTTTTTAAAAGGGTCATGAGGATTAAAGACACTCAGAAGTATCAACAAATAAGTAAAAATACGAGTCTCTCAGTAGTTATCCTAGCTCCAATGAAGGAATTTGCTGAGTAGGTCTGTGGGTAGATGAAGGGGAAAATACAGAGCTTGCCATAGCACCCAGGAAAAGAGTGTCCTGGAGTAGGTTATAAATGCTTTTACAAAGCATACACAATTACTGGTGATCAAAATTCTGAGAGAGAGTTTGAGGATGTCCTGCAAGGGCTAATGCACTCAAGATGTTTAGAACAGATCCTACTTTCCCTTACAAGCATACCTAAAAGGCTCATGAAAGTCATTAGGGATTAAATGCAGGGAGAAGGTTGGAGATGTTTTATACTGTACTGAATGAACTGATATAAAAGCCTGGTTTGTTTAACAAAAAAAAATCTAGGCAGATACAAACAGCCTTCCCTGCCATTCTGTGTTTGAAGTTGATCTCTTGGAACAAAACAGATTGTTTATATTGACTGCAGAAACAAATGGCATGTTGTAGAGGAGCTGTATCTTAGCTGGCATGTGACTGCTCCCTGGGAAGTTATGTGCTTCTGTACAGTATGCACTTAGGACTGCTACTGTCAGCACCAGGATGAGCACAGCAGGTGTGAAAACAGTTCCAGTAGAATGGCACTCTCAGTTCTTGTGTTAGTTTCACCAGAAAACACCAGAGCCAGATGGGTTACAATACATGTCAGACTATTTCTAGACAAGGTATTAAGATGTATGGTAACAGTCAGCACTTCACAGGTGGTACATCAAGTGTTTTCACTTGGAAGTTTGGTAGTTGTACAAACACCAATGCTGTTATCTCCATTTTAACTGTTTGTGAAAGTGAGAGACTTAAGAAAAGGAATAATAAAGGAACCTCTGAAAAAATGCAGGAGTGTGATGTAGTTCCTACTCACATCTATTCAGTTACAGAATACAAAGGTTACTGTGCTGCTTACAGTTATTATATTTAAGGACAAATAGAACAGTAGGACTTTTGAAATTATGGGAGCTTAGCTTACCACTTCTGCTGGGCTTTAACAAGAGAGAGCAACCAAAAAGAATCAGTTGGATCCTAGCGACTTTTGGTACTCTGTGAGTAGATACTATAAGTATTTCTCAGAATTGGTGGATACATCTGGTAATACTGCTCCACCATCTGTGCAGCACAAAGATGACACAGACATTACATTTTCTCCTTCCTAGAAGGGAAAAAGGTGAGGAGCATGTCACATGTCAGAATAAATCTTAACTGTAGCCCTTGTGTGATATTTGGTGTACTTAACCAAGAGGCCTTGAAGAGGGGAAACTATAAAGTAGGTGCTGTAGATGCACATATATGGCACAGGCAACCACTGTGAGCCTTGGGTTCATGTTTGGAATAGCATAGCTGAATGCTGGAATACAGTGCTGCTGAGATCAGTGGGTTTGCTGCCTCCTGCCAACAGCAGTACTGGTGTTGCAGGGTAAACTGGAAATCCCAGTGACCTTCTAAGGCACTGTAGAGGTGAACTGAACACAGTAATCTTGGTCAGCAGGCTGGGTGTAAGCATTGTTGGTCTTGCTGTGTTCAGACTCGGAAAGCAAGATGTGGTGGTGTTATTCTAGCACTAAAGCATTCATTTCACTGAGAGAGCACTGCTGAAACCCAGGACCAGCTCAGGAAGGGTCTGTCAAGTGCCTTGCACCAAGGGCTGCAGACACTGCTTACTGGTGCTGCACTGATACAAAGAGAAAAGTGCAGGCTTGAGCACAAATACACCTCGGGGAATGGATGGGGTGCTTTCTGTGCCGGCAAATGCTACTACATCCTTTTGCTTGTGTACCTCAGTGTTTGCCCCCCTCACCTGTGTTTGTGTCTGACCAACACCCATGTAACTCTTCTCTGTAGAGTACAGTGGTGCACAAGGCTCTTGGCTGCATTGCTTCTTCCCTTCCCAAAGCTGCCAGCACTTACACCCAGGCCCTGCTGGCCTACACCTTCGCCCTGGCTAAGGACTCTCAACGCATGCAAGAGCTACTTGATGTGCTTGATCAAAAGGCAATCAGAACAGGTACGGGAATGTCAGTGCCAGGTGAACATCAGAGAAGGGACAGGTGACCTTTCTGAGTCCTTAGGTCCTTCACCTAAGATAGTTTTTAGATAGACAGCCTACAAACTCAGGGTATATGCTGGAAATACTGCGGTGTGAGTGCTGATCTCCTTCAAACTTCTCATCGTTTTCAGGTACCCAAAGTGGAGGTTGGGCTCCGAGAGAAGTGTGCTTTCTTATTCAGGACTGGAAAGCACCAGAGAGGGAAGCAAGCTGCCCTGCTTCTTGTTAGTCCCTGACCCCTGGGACTGGGTAGTGGGTAGCTATCTGGTATCAGGTAGTTAGTGGACGTGGCAAACAGGGCAATGGAGAATTTGGGTGTCTGGGAGGTACTGTGTATGCAGATTATCAGCATACTCGTTTTTGTGTATCACCTTGGTGTGTAATATGGAGTGTTGGGTATTGCAAATACATGGGATTACAGTTTACTCAGTGATGTATGACCCAGCCAAAAGGTATTTACTCGATGGTCTTTGCAGCCACAAGCCACTGTGCCTCCTAGGCCTCGGGGTTTCTTTCCTGGCATCCCTCAATGTCATCTACTCCCTTCCTTTCCCAGATGGGCAGATCCACTGGAGTCAGACCTCATCCAAGCCCAGATCCAGCCTGAGCCCTTGGTCACAGCCACTGTCTGTGGATGTGGAACTGACAGCCTATGTCCTTCTGGCCCTGCTCTCCAAGCCAAATGTCACAGGGTCTGATCTCACCACAGCCTCTGACATAGTGGCCTGGCTCACCAGGCAGCAGAATGCCTATGGAGGTTTTGCCTCAACACAGGTAACTTGTGGCTGCAGGAGGGGGATTTTGCTTGAGAAAGAACCTCTGCACAAGCTATGCACAACTTATGCAACTGGGAATGCTTTGAGGAGAGGAGTCCTTGTTTACGGAGGTCCTCAGGACAGTGAGTTCAAGTGTCTTTGGGTCTCGGAGCTGCAAATGTAATTTTTTTTTCCTTTTCAGGATACAGTAGTCGCCTTGCAGGCCTTGGCTAAGTATGCAGCACTGACATACACCACAAAAGGGGTTGCAGAAGTGAAGGTGAGGTCCCAGAGAGGCTTTGGGAGGAAGTTTCAAGTCTCCTACCAGAACCGGCTATTGGTGCAGGAGGCAGCACTGACAGAAGTCCCAGGAAAGTTCTTGGTGCAGGCCCACGGCAGCTGTTGTGTCTTTACCTGGGTAAGTTCCCACAGACCCTGCTGTGACAACCCTCTGCTCATCATCTTCTCAAAACCAAAAATTGCCGTTGCAGCAATATGCAAGGAAATGTGCAGGAACTGGGCTTAATCCCAGCCTGTTGCCAAAGCAGTAAACCTGTGTGCTGCAGGAGACTCAGAGGACAGAACCATGTCCATGGTTCTCTGTGTACTGGTGGATAGAAATGTTGCATAGTGGTCCCACTGCTGTGTCCCTGACCTGCACAGCCTCCAGGGGAAGGGTGAGGAGAAGAAGCCCCCACTAGAGGGATCATCAAGGTTTCCAATCTGAGTGACCTTTATTTTGGGTACTGGGGTGAGTGTGCTTACTGTGTATGGTTTATCCAGTCACTGTCTGGGGTCCATATCTTGAGGATTAGAGTACTCAGTGAAAGGTATGAACTAACTATCCATGTCTTATTCTCTCTTTCTCTCCCTGCAGATGGTGCTGAGGTACAACGCACCCTCTCCACAGGTCTCCACATCCTTTGCCTTGCAAGTGAAAACTGAGCCAGTCAATTGCACAGAGGATGATGCACATGCTGTTGCTGTCCATGTCAATGTCAGGTGACTCTAAAGACACTGCTCCAATTGGGAAGGAAAGCCAGGCGAGGCTGGAGAGCTGAGGGGTGCTTCTTTGCAGTTTCAGTAGAAGGTCCCGATGGAGAAGGAAAGATACAAGCGTCTCCAGGGAAAGGGAAGTGTTTCCAAGAGCTTTGGTTCTTGCTAGGGAGAAGAGTGCAAATAGTCACCTCTGCCTGGGGATGCTCAGAGCAGTGCAGCCATCATCTGCCCCCTGTGAGAGGAAGCAGTGACTGCTTTGGCCCCGGTCCTGACTGAGCTGCCTGGCTTAGGGTCATGCACACAGGGTATCGTGGTGAAGGGAAGGGGAAGCTAGGAGGGACTCTCTTTTTGATCTTCTCCCACAGGTACACTGGGAAGAGATCAACTCCCAACATGGTGATCTTGGAGGTGTCCCTACTGACTGGATTTGTTCTGGCTCCAGGATCTGGGTTGTCTGTAAGAAGCCTGTAATCAGGATGGTGATGTGGTGTCAGTGGGACAATCCATGCCCAAGGAGAGGGGGAGGTTGCATAGGAAGGTGTTGCCTGTCTCTCTCTTGAGCAATCTCACCGTCCTTTCCCCTCTGCCACACAACAAACATGAACACATACTGTCAGCTCTCTCTTTGTGCCTTGAGGATGGTGATCCTTCTGGGCCAGTTCGCTCAAGCATATCCTTGACAGCTCAGTAGCCTAGGTTGCTGTCTATGGGTTTTCCAGGAGCTGAGTGGCCCTGCAGGGAGATCAACCTGAAGGGCTAAGAGCCCAAAATAAGCTTGTAAGTGAGTGAGTGAGAACCTGCCCGCTCAAGCTTAGATAAACCTTGTTGGGATGTCTCACACTTGCTTTTCAAAAGACCCAACTAAATCGTTTCCTCTGCTCTCCTGTCTTAGCTGCAGCATTGGCACCCTGTGAGAAGAACTGAGAAAACACAAGGAGGTGTTGCCATCTACTTGGACAAGGTATGTGTGTGCTACTAGAGAAGCTGCAGGGGTGGAGGACAGTGGCAGAGTTGTGTGGGGAATCCAGGGCTAGGCTAGCAGAGCAGGATATTCAAGATTCATCTTGAAGTCCTGCCTTTGACTCCATGGAGTTGTTATTGCCTATCAGTAGGATCAAATTTAGGTAAGAAATAGAAAGAACAGTTCGTAAGGGAACTGTCATTTGTTCTTCTTCCCCAGCTGAGCCATGAGTCTGAGACATATGTCCTGCATCTGATGCGGGAGATTGGGGTGGCCAACCTGAAGCCAGGCCATGTCAGGGTCTATGACTACTACCATCCAGGTGAGTGTGGAACCAAGGGGTGCCAGGCTGTCTGGGTGTTTGCACTTGGCTCTGTGCAAGGATAATTTAGATCTCTCCTGTCCTGTTGCAGAGGAGCAGGCCCTGGCTGATTACAATGTCTACTGCATCTGAGGTAGGTGTGAGTCCCTTCCTCAGCCCCTGTACAGACCTAGCAGCCTTGCGATGTTTCCTCTGCAAACCAGCCACCTCTGTCTCAGAGGAGCCATGTGTATCTCTGGTTCAGCATGTTTCCTTCTTCTAGGACTAAATCTGGAATTCCCTAGGTCTCCGGGAGTTCAGTCTTTGCCCTCTGTTTTCTGGGCTTTGTAATGTAGCCTTTGCTAGATTGCCCTATAGGCAGAACATGAAGTGTATCATGTGGCCATACCCTGAAGGCTCGTCGTGTGCATTTTCTGAGCCTCTCTGGAGGGCTGCCTGGGCTGGTATAGAGCATGGGACTGTCTGCTGCCTGAGTGACAGTGCTCATAGGTAGTTTGCACTGTTCCAGAAGAACTTCCAAGCAGAATTCGCAGTACTACTTTTCAGTTTACACTGTTTTGGGTATGGAGAGTCCCACCTCTTCCTGGGGAGGGGCTGAGATAAAGCAAGGGCAGTAGATCAAACCAGAGAAATGCTTTCCTTTAGAGTCCTAGTGAGAGCCTGGGCTCCCTAGCTGTTAGCATCCCAGAGTTAATAATTTGGGTCATATTATTTGCTCTCTGGTTTACTCCCTCTTCCTGCTCTCATTTCTCCAAGGGCTTGGTCTGCTCCCTTATTGTTCACTGTTTCATTCTACAGGGATCCCACTAGTGCAAGATGCCCTAGGGCAGCAAGGCTGCTGTATTGTTTCTTCTTGTATGATGGGGCATGTGTCAACAGGAAAGTTGCATCTCAGTGAGCTGGGGCAAATACCAAGTTGGATTTCAGGACTAAACCCAGCCCAAGCCATCCTGCTCATTCTAACAGCGGTTCTCTGGTGAATTCTTTGGGGTGTCTGATTAATTCTGATTGTTTTAATCCAGGGATTTTCTTGCTTATAATAAGAATGTAAATAAAATATAAATCTCAAATCTGAGTGCTGTGGTGTGTGTTTGGACTCTGTGACAGAGGACTACCTTGGAGGAGAAAGCAGAAGCAAATTCTTATAGTGACAGTGTAGATGAACCGTGTACCTGGCATTTATTTCTTCTAGCACTGCATTCCACTCCAGCAGTATCGTGCAGCCATCAGTATGGTGTGAGGACTCCTAGCCCTGTATGGAGACTGATCCACTGAGCATCATCTACTGCACACAGATGTAGCTGAGCAATGAGGCCTTGGCTGATTTTGCACTTTACACAAATGGGAAGTAAATCTGCCCTGCTGTGTATCTCACAGATTAGCTTCTGTCCTCCTAACACAGAAAGAGGGAGGGAAGTAATTTAGGTTTCTGTACCTCCTGTGAAAGTGGGTCTTGCACAGGACAATTCAAACAGGAGTTGTCAGGCAGGGATGGTGCCCTACGGTTGAACCCTCCCCCATAATAAGCTACTGGAAAGTGAAAAGGGTCTTTGTCACATGATGAGGGGATACAAGGGCAATTCAACAACCGAAGTGTATGTGAAAATTCAACATCTATCACTGCTTTTCAGTATCAAACCTCATGATTTAAGGCACTCCATGTCATGAACTGGGATCTTCAGGCTTGGCAGTGCTGTGTCCCTGTATAGACAGATAAGTCTCCTGTCGGGGTAGCAGCACTGGGCAAAACTGTGCGGCAATAGCGCACCACTGAGCACCACATGGCTGCTCCCTCCCCCCTGGTGAGATGGGGGGAAGAATTGGAGAAAAAACCAAAACAAACAAAAGGTGGAACCTTGTGAGTTGAGGTGATGACAGATTTAATAATACAACACAAGGAAAAGAGAAGATAACAACAACAATTAATGCCAATAGGAAAACAATGCATCTGCTCACCATGAGAAGCCTGAAGGCTAGCCCCCTCCTGAGTGGCAAAGACCCCCACCTATTTTGCCTAGCTCTGCTGGATAGCTTGGGCATGACGTAAGCATGGTATCAAATATGTCCTTGGCTAGTTAGGGTCAGCTAGTCTGGCTGTGGCCTCTTCCTAGCTTCTGTGAAAATTCACCCAACCCCTGCTGAATCCAGGACATCTCCACAGACCCTCACTAGAGCTCGCTGTGAGGGTGTGATGGCTCTGTGCAAGGTCAGGCTTAGGAGTGAAAAGTCCAGGAGGGGGGTGGGGGTTGAAGTTCTGGATTTGCTTACAGCCCTGAAAGTTCTCCAGACAAGATCCTGGGATTTGTGGTGGTTTAAAGGGAGAGATTTGGAAAGCGTGTTTAAATTTCAACTTTGGAGTTCCAGAGTGACCCTGAAGGCTCAGCAAGTCCCTGCTGTGAGGCAAAGCCACAAGCCATGCAACTTATTTTGTTTAAGAGCTAACACTCTCCATAACATACTGAGGAGATCTGCCAGGCTGCTGAAAGCCTGCTCTGTGCTTCATGTGCCGGTTAAAAGGACTAGAATGAATGCATAAATTCAGCACAGCAGTTAGGCGATACTAGTGCCCTGTGCAGTGCCAGAAGTGCTGAGGTTGGCTTCATTCCATATGTCACTTTCTCCCTCCTGCACCTTTGTTTAAACAGGTGCTTTTTCCTTCTCTTTATTCAATTTCCTCAGCAGTCCACAAGCATTGCAGAGCCCAACTCTGCAGAACAGGATGTTTGCCAGAATACTACTTTCTCTGAAACTTTTCAAAAACAACTTTGCGGATACTGCAGCTTTCTTTGCAGAGGTCTCCTCTCCTCCTTGCCTTTACTTCTGGCAATGTCTGTCCTTGCTGATATCAAAATACTGAACTGGAGTTAGTCAGACCTGCACCTGGTATTGGTACTTAGAGAGCACCATTGGCTAGAGCTTGGGCTCTTGCAGAGAGGGAGGGACTCCACTTATCACTGCCGCTGCCACTGTGTTCTTATAATCTGTTTTACAGTGCTTAGCAACGCACAGGCAACAGGTCCAATGAAAGTTCCTGGGCTAGAGGTTTATTGGGAAAGCAGCTGCTGTAGTGGTCATACACACATTTCCTACCTATTCCTTATTGACCCCAAGAGGGGAGCTCATGGACGAGCCATTGTTGCAGGAGGAGTTCACACACACAAATACCCCATTCATACGCATTTGTACACACACTCTGTGTAAAAATTGCATGGAGTGACATTTTTTACTCGATATCCATTGTGAGTTCTATGCCCACTTTGTTAACATCTCTTACGAGTCCTTTAGAATGTTCTTTCTTGAACCTAAACTGTAGTACTTGTGGTGTCTGACTACTAGAGAGCATTTGGAGGGAGGTGGCTGTCTTCCAGGAGAATGTAAAGACAGGGAAAAAAACCATTTTTGTACGAAACACATTGATGTCTTTGTGGCCTAAACTTCTCCCTCTCTGCTTAGAATCATAGAATCATAGAATGGCCTGGGTTGAAAAGGACCACAGTTATCATCTAGTTTCAACCCCCCCTCCATAGGCAGGTCCGCCAACCACTAGACCAGGCTGCTCAGAGCCACATCCAGCCTGGCCTTGAATGCCTCCAGGGATGGGGCATCCACGACCTCCCTGGGCAACCTGTCCCAGTGTGCCACCACCCTTTGGGTGAAAAACCTTCTCCTAATCTCTAACCTAAACCTCCCCTGTCTTAATTTAAAACCATTCCCCCTTGTCCTATCACTACCCACCCTCGTAAACAGTCGCTCCCCCTCCTGTTTATACGCTCCCTTCAAGTACTGGAAGGCCGCAATGAGGTCTCCCCGGAGCCTTCTCTTCTCCAAGCTAAACAAGCCCAGTTCCCTCAACCTTTCCTCATAGGAGAGGTGCTCCAGCCCTCTGATCATCTTAGTGGCCCTCCTCTGAACCCTTTCCAAGAGCTCCACGTCCTTCCTGTGCTGGGGGCCCCAGGCCTGGACACAGTACTCCAGATGGGGCCTCACAAGAGCCGAGTAGAGGGGCACAATCACCTCCCTCTCCCTGCTGGCCACCCCTTTATTAATGCAGCCCAAAACACAGTTGGCTTTGCGGGCTGCAAGCACACACTGCTGGCTCATGTCCAGCTTCTCGTCCACCAGGATGAGAGTGCACCTTAGTGCAAGAGGTGTCAAACATCACGCTCATTTGTTTATCTTTCACAAAATTGAAGAGTCGTGGTGATTCAATCTGCAGTCTTGGTGTTGTGCATGCTTCCATCTCGTTTGTGATCAGCTCTGCTGCTTGAGCACCAAGGACGGCCTGCCTCCAGGGGTGCAAATCCAGCCTCAACTGCTTGTGTGCCTCTTGCCTGTCTCTGGGCAGAGTGATCAATGGGTCTGTGGGCTGGGGAAGGATCTCAGTGCGAAACAGCAGCCAAGTACTGCGTGCCCATCCACAGGTTCCAGGGAGTGCAGAGCCCTGCTAAGAGGTTCTTGCTTCCCAGCACCTAGCTGGTCACTATGCCGGCAGAGGGAGATGAGTCGAGTCAGATGAATCATGCACACCAAGCCTGAAACTTTGTTTTGCTGCTCCAGCATTTATTTCATTCTGCTTCATAGTCTGGGAGTTGGATTTGGGTTGATTGCTCAAGATGTAGGTTTCCAGTCAGCGCGAAGTCCGGAACTTCAGGGACGTTTATGTGTCCACTCTCACGAAACAGTTGCTGGAGTCAGTAGGAGCTAGGACTCTCAACTCCTTTGCCATTGTGAGCCCCTGTGCTGTTATGAGGGATCTGGCTGTCCCCTGGAACTGATGCAAATCTACCGTGAACAAACAAAATGTCATCTGGGATTGTTCAGGAGGCACTGCTTGTACTTTTTGAGACCTGTGGAAAGAAACGAAGGGCAGCCTAGTGTCAGAAAGTGATTTGGGTTCTTGCTCTGGTTCCTGTTTGCTTGTTTATCCAGGTGCACTTGCACCTTTTTCTCAGCCATTGGCACCAGCACCTCTGACTTGAACAAAGCCTGGGGGTAGAGAAAAAGGAGAGAGAGGATTTG
This sequence comes from Pterocles orientalis, assembly GCA_011057875.1. Classification (NCBI taxonomy): domain Eukaryota; kingdom Metazoa; phylum Chordata; class Aves; order Pterocliformes; family Pteroclidae; genus Pterocles; species Pterocles orientalis. Next base: position 193,409 of record WKFP01014890.1, on the reverse strand, counting down.
TCTGCCCACTATGTGTGTTTGTGGGGATAAAAAAAAAAAGCTCTAAACCCTAGTTTCTTGTTATGCACCAATCTTTCCTAAAGAAAAGGAAAATATTACTAGGCCCTACATATTTAAGAGCTCATTTTGGTACTAGAGGATAAAATAGTGGTGCATTTTAATAAGAAATGGCCATTACACTGAAATAGAAGAACTCCCTTATTTGAAGAATAAGTAGTTTCAAGAACCAGATTTTCTTTTTAATTATGGTAAGATACTTAGGGAAGAGTTCAGTATAATCAGTAGACTAACAGGTATAAAATTAGCATGTGTAAAGAAGCTCCCAAACTAGATATTGTGTGTTCCCATCACCTAGGGCTAGAGCTGCAGCCTCTTGGTAGCCAGAGAAAACCCCGCAGGACTCAAGCCATGCAGTTTTTGATGTGCCTGATTGATGTTCAACTCTCATTTCCACCAGTGAGTGTGTAAGTTGGCCTTGAACTTGACCACAGGGGACTATGTGATATAGCTGGAGTGGACTGCAGCTGTTAGATTTCATCTTCAAACTGAAATACCTATAGGACAGAGATAAGGTGAGAACTCCATCTCTGCCTGCTCTCTGTGATCTCCTCCTGGGTAAGGCAGCACTCTGCAAAGGAGCAGAGCATTATGCATGTATACTTACTTTGTACAAAGCCTGGTCTCCAAGATTGAGACCTGCCTTGGGAGCTACAGACTCAGAAAGCTTGGGGACCGTATGACCACAAGAGTTCACTGTGAGCTCCATCTGGGTGCACAGGCCAAGGGGTCATGGGACAATCCAGATGGAGGCAAAACAATGGAACTGGGGTGGCAGCTGGCACAGGGAGCAGGGTCAGTGCAGTGAACAGGAAACAGGCTGTTGCTTAGCAAAATAAAAAGCAAATTTGTCTGAATGATGCTGGTCCATCCATAGGGGAGTAGGAGAGCAGAGAGGCTGGAGTCCAAAAAGACTTGGATTGGCTGGGAAACATCCTGAATGGTACAACCCTGTGCCTGCAGCACTATAAACACAGGAATGAGGCAGAAGGAAGGAAACTTTGGGACGTCTTCCTGGGAGAAACGGCATCAACAGCAGGTGGTCTGGAGACCTTGGAAGGGGAGAGGTTGCACCCTACCTTCTCTCCTGACTGGCCCTCCAGAGGAATCACCTCTCTGGGGGTCTCCCATGAAAATGTGGACTCCTATCCTCCTGAACTGCCTGCTCTACATGCTGGGGATAGTGGCACAACCGTAAGTGCCATTCAAAAATCTTGTGATTGATAGTGATGCTGAGGGAGGGGTCAGGATAGCAGGGAGAGAGCATGGGACTCTGCAAGTCATCTCATGGAAGGGATAGACATGGGGTGGTATGCAGCATGCCACATGCCTTGTTATAAACACAGGATCCTCTTGAAGGTGGGAAGCTCTCTCACGGATGTTGCTGCACTAAAAGAACTAGGTGAGGACAGGCAGTGGGAACAAGAAGAGTGAGGGACTGCAGTCTAAAGGAAGCCTAAAGCAAAGGTTTAGGCTAAAGTGAAATGGAAAAGGAAAAGGGATGCCGGGCTGGGGGTGATTAAGCAGGAACCAGTCTGCTGCCAAGGTAGCTGAGGAGCTGTCTAAAAGCAAGAAGGGCAAATCCCTTTCTGTTGAGAGGCTGGACAGTTGCATTTTCATGTATATTTGGAACACCTAAGAATGGTTCCCTTTGCAGAAGCAGAGATGATCTCTACTGTATGTGTTTCTCTGCACTACTGTAGCATCCTCCAAAACCATGTACACAGGAGTGTGACCTGAGGTCACCTGAAAACATTTTTCTTGTATTTATCTGAAATTACTATAGAGCTTCCATTACCCCTGTGAGAGGTTCACACTCTCATTGTTAATCTGTCTGTCTCACTCGAGCAGAATAGCACCTACTGTCCCCAGAGGCAGGTAAACCCAGAGGTAAACCCTCCTGCTTCCTCAGACCATCGAGTATATTAGTGCCAAGAGTGGGTGAGACTGCTCCCAGGATATAATGTCTTGTTTCCCCACTGCAGGAGGTATTTGATCATCATTCCAGCTGCACTGCCCTACCCCTCTTCCCAGAGAGTGTGCTTGGACCTCCGTGGGGTGGAGAAGCCTATTCGTGTGGCCTTAACTCTCACGCATCCATCTGGCAACCTCAGCCTCTACCGCAAGGTTGTCCGGAACAACTGGATCTTTGAGTGCTCCAGATTTCAGGTCAGTATCATCCTTGGCAGGGACTGCTAGCTGGCAGCTCCCAGAGTGCTCTTTTTGCTCACGACTCCTCTCACCAGAGAAATAGAAAATGAGGATGATGGGAGGAGAGAGGGCACAGAAGGAGTGACTGCAAAGTTGAGGAGAGTGTTTAGTGGGAGCCTGATATCTTTGCTCCCTACCGTTGTCTGCATGATACTGTTCCTGCTGGGTAACTGCCCAGACAGGCACGAAGGGACTGAGGAAGATGGAGGCACTTTGAAGCACCCAAATGGCAACTGCATCTCATTCTCTCCTCTGCGAAGGAAGCACTCTCACAGGGTGTCTTGTGAATTGTGATACAGGAAGACCCAAACCTTTCATCTCAGACAGCCTCCCATCATGTCTGCTTCCCTCCAAGCTTCTCTTTAAGGGCTGGAAAAAGTGCTAGAGAACTAGGAAAGATGTGAAGCGTGCATACACAAGACAGCATAAGTCTTTCTGATCTGCCAAACTCATTAAACTTATTTTCTTGGTTTGCACTGAATAACAGTGGATTTCAGCCTCTGTGACCCATGCATTCTAGGAAACAGATTTCTTATCAACATAGACATTTTCTTCCCTTAGGTTGTCTTCTCTATCTTGCTCTATGCAGGCTCTAACAGTAGCCCCGTGAAGGGGCAGACACAATTTCTTTGCCAGAACAGGCTCTCTTTTTCTCTTGTCCAAGATCTGTCTCAAGTGCAAAGGTGTTGTCCCCTGTGCTTCCACAGACACAGCCCTCAGCCACTGAGGGTACACCCTGTGCTGGCCTTCAGAGTAAGACGGAGAAGAAGCTGGCCTCACAGTGCAGCAGGAGCAAGGAGAAGAGCACTGCTCTGGTGCCATCTTGTCCTCTCTTACTGCCTGCTAACCTAGTGGCTCCTCTTTTGTGTCCTAGGTCCCCCAACCTGCGGGCAGCCAGGAGGTGGGCACTGTCCACATGCACATCTCCAACGGCCACTACTTCAGTGCAAATGAAAAGAAGCAAGTCCTGATCCGCAGGGCTGGCACAGGCACCTTCATCCAGATGGATAAATCTGTCTACAACCCAGGACAGACAGGTGAGAACTGCATGGAGCACCCTGACAGTTCCCCTGCCTTGACCTGCCTGGACTTTGTTCCCAATTTCCTGTGAGTGGTGTGTCAAGTGCTTTGTGCTGTGCAGCCTCCATGCGGATGAAGGGGGAAACTGTCTGCTGCCTTCTGGAGTGATGTGTCCACATACCATGTTCTAGGGGCGGGAGGGGACTGGAAGGGTCAGTTTTACATGGTCTGGGAGCAGAACGTGCTTGGAAGGGGGAGCAGACCTGAACGGGGTCTTCTTGGCCAGGGCTAGGTAGGACTGGTCTGGTCACACTGCAGATGAGGAAATAAATGTAAGGGTTACTCCAAATGTAGACTGTGGGAAAGACCCTAAATTGTGAGTCTGGTTGCTGTGCTGCTGCCACTTGTTTGCAGGGAAGACTTGGTGAGGAGGGCTGAGCAAGGGGCAAAGGCGGCTGCAGGGCAGGCATAGGGCTGCTGGTAGGACTGTGTAGGGACCTGTGATTTTGGGGTGAGGAAAGTGCAGGGAAAGTCCATTCCTGAGCACACTCCATCTCTATAATGTGTTCTCCATTTTCTTCCTTCAGTGAAATTCCGGATTGTGACGCTGACTGAAGATTTTGCTCCCATTAACACTAAGGTAAAGCCTGTCTAAATGGAGGTGAGGAAGTCTCTGGGCTTCTTCTGTCAATTCTGACTCCTTTGCCAGCCACACGCTGTGGACACTGGGACAGTCCTGATGTCATCAGCACCAGTCCTCTACTGAACTAGATTGGAACACCTGCTGACAGCTCTGCTGTTACCCTCCCTCACAGGATGGCTGCTGGCTGGCAGGAGGGTTGGTGCTGCTGATGGTATTTGGGGGGTGTGCCAGCACTCCTTCCTAGCTGAATTAGTACAGGGCAGCCTGGGAGCTGTGTGCACCCACTCCCCTACCCTGGCAAAAAAAAAAAAAGGCAGAGTTTCTGGTGACATCAGTGGGCTCCTGGCCATGGGCACAATTATCAGACAAGTTGGGTACAGACTCAGCCAGACCCAAAGCTCCCCTCCTGCAGCTCTGGAAAGCTCAGCACTTTGTGGAGTGTGTTGCACCTAAGGGTGGCAAGAGGGTCTGAAGCAAGCTGTAACACATCTGCAAAATTTTAAGAAAAATTAATTGATATGGGAAAGGATATGTATGAAGTGATCATAAAAAGAGATAAAACAGTATAACCAAATTATACTGATTTGCTGCTGGCAGCAGCTCGTTCTCCCCATGTCAAGGGAGTGAGAAGTTGCCAGAGACTTGCATATTTGCTAGAACAGCATCTCTCTACTATAAGTAAGTAATTATACCTGCATCCAGCAGCTATAGCTATTTCACACTCCTTTGTCTTCAAGCAATTTAAGGAGAGCCAACAGGAATTCATGCCATGACAGAAAAATACTGAAGGGCATATGTGAGCAGAGAGCTGGATCAAATCCCTCTAGACTGAAATAAAGGGAGAGATCCTTCTGGCTTCTCCATTGCTGACTTAATTTCCTCTTTTTTGGGTGATTGGTGATGCCTAGGATCACACGCTCCTTTCTCCTCCCAACAGAGAAGTAATATATTTTGTATTAGTTAGATAAGAGAGTAAAAAATACAATTGCTTCCATGCCTACAATTGGTTCATGAAGATATTTGACCATAAATGTTTGATGTCTATGTGTGAATATGAGTAAACTAGCATTATAACTGTTAATAATGCTGTGATGAAAATTCAAAAGAGGTCATGTTTAACCAAAGCTATTGTGAGGTTTGAGTGCACTGCAGCATTAAAGCTATAATATATAGTTTGTAAATTAGATGAGTTGGAGATAATAACAGGTGCTGTTCACGAGCACGAGCAGCAATTTTAGCATTGACATTGTATTCAAGTTATGAAAATAGTTAACCTGCACATTTTTTTTGTTTTGGTGAAAACTGAGCTGCCTGTGATAACTTGCGTGAAAGCTTAGAATGAGGAATAATGTGAATTACATGTGGTTTCTATTTACAGACCAGTTACTCTTCCAAGCCCTTGTTCCTGCCTCCTTATGCCTCTTGCTCCCAAATCACATGTCCTTCACCACTACTGCCTCCTGGCTGATAGCTGCAGTGATATAAGAACAGAGAATTAGTAGTCCCAGATGGGCTGAAGTATGTCTGCCTTTGTCCCTCCCTGTTACTGTCAGCTCCAGTCAGCAGTAATTCGTATCTCCAAGCTTTACCTTCTAGGCCAGGGATTTTACAGGAAAATGCAGGGTGTATTCTTCCTACAGGTGATGCATTTTTGGTAATTCTTGTGATTTACATTATGAAACTCATGCCTCTTAATGTTTGTGAACTTGGGATGGTGGTATTTGTGAGTCTCTCTACTTTTCTTCCTTTTTAAAATCATAAATTCTAGCTTCTACAGTTAAAGAATATCTATCAAAGTGGACCTTAAAAATTCAGGGATCCAAAATCAGATCCAAACAATAGTACAGATTTTTATGTTACACGTTTTCCTCACTATTTCAAAGCCATTCTCCTGGTTTTAGTAGTACCAAGCTCCTTGTATTGCAATGTTTGGGACTGCTGGCGTTGTCATAGCACATGGGCTAGGTGGGTAAGATAAGTTTATATGCAGGTTGCTGTGTTATGTCAGTGTCTGACACTGCTGTCTGTTTGCTTTGCAGTACTCCGTGGTGGAAGTCCAGGTGGGTGTTTCAGATTCCTCAGATGCTATGAGGAAAGGTACTTCAGTATGGATAATACCTAGGCCACTGTTTTACTGAGTCAAGTTACTTTTCTTAGGATCTGTGTATACACATGCATGTGCATACTCTGTCCACATGCTTCTTTTTAACAAGCATTGATGATCCAAATGGTTCAGCTTCCATCCGTTTCTACATTCAGGAATGCCAGCCAGTGATTAGTTAATTCTTATAGTTCATCTACCTAAGACTGGAGATTCTAAATGTCAGGACTTTTCATACCTTCTTTTTTGATGGCAGTACAGAGTAGAGTTACCCTGGGTGGGTTGGTTCACCTCTGTTGGTGCTCCAGCATTAAGGTCACTTCAGCAGCATCTGGGGCAAAACCAACAGCAACCTGTTAAATCTCTGTGAAACGCGTTTGAATCCAGTGGGCTCTGGGTAGAGAATAGAAGGTCTTGCTGAAGACTGCCTCTTCTTTCCTTCCTTTGGACTGCAGGACCCAAACCAAAACCGCATTGGCCAGTGGCTGGATGTGAGACCAAAACAGGGCATCGCAGATCTCTCCTTCCAGTTAGCCCCTGAACTCTCTCTGGGGACTTACACCATCAGTGTGCTGAACCCAAAAGTGTCCAGTACCTTTAAGGTGGAGGAGCGCGGTAAGATGGAGTATGGAGAACAGAGAATAGGATGGAAAAAGTTGCTTGTTTTTGTCTGTATAACATTATATAGCCAAACATTGTAAACTAAGATTTATTGTCTGAGAGCTAGGATTAAACACAAATCTGTGGAGTATAGAGTGGGCAATATCAGAAATGAACGCAAGGGAGATTGTTCTGGAGAGCCAGGCTCTTCTCTGTGACATCCAGTGATAGGACAAGTGGCAATGGGTTCAAGCTGGAACATAGGAGGTTCCACTTGAATATGAGAAAAAACTTCTTTACAGTGAGGGTGACAGAGCACTGGAACAGGCTGCCCAGAGAGGTTGTGGAGTCTCCTTCTCTGGAGACATTCAAAGCCCGCCTGGATGCGTTCCTGTGTGATCTGATCTAGGTGTTCCTGCTCCGGCAGGGGGACTGGACTAGATGATCTTTCGAGGTCGCTTCCAATCCCTAACATTCTGTGATTCCTGGAGAAGGTATCTGCTAACAGCTAGGCTGGCACAGAATGAGAATACACTAAAGATCTCTGCAAGACTGTTGATATGTTGGGAGAAAAGAGGGGATTCTTTCTTTGGTTTCCCTGTTTTGTAATAAGTCCTTGTTTTTACCTCATTAATATGTTCCTTCATATGACGCCAGCCTCACAGGAACACACTCTTCCTTTTTGTGATCCCATGTGTAGGTAGTCTGCTGCCTTTGAAGAACTAACTCTGTGGTTTTTGTTCCAGTGTTGCAAAAGTTCGATGTTTTCTTTGACGGACCATCTCAGATTCATGCTTCAGATAAAACTTTCCCACTGCGTGTGTGTGGCAGGTAAGGAATATGCTCAGGGGAAAGGGAAGAGCTCATCAAAACTGTGTCTCTCCTTCCGTATGTTTCCTAAGTCTCGAATCTATCAAGGAGAAGTGGCTCAAGAAGGGCCAAACACAGTTGTTCCTTTTGAAGAATCCCAAATAGTGCAAAAGTCAAACTGATGGGGTCTTCCTTGGGGAAGAGGTACATAAGCCACACTTGGGAGAGAACATCCAGCTATAGGGAGACTTATCGCAGGCAAGTGATAACCTGCTCTGGAAGCGCTATGTGTCCAGCCTCAAAAGACCTTATGTGGGGAAAAACGCATATCCGATATGGGACTGATCTGCTGAAGTAAAGGAACAGGAACTGGTGTTTCTTTAGAAGGTTATGCTATTCCTTCTCACTTACATGCTGATGAACTTATTACTTTCTCAGAAGCAGTTTTCTCTAGTCATGTAGTCATCAGCAAAAACTGAGCAGATGAGGGTGTGAAGGAAGGCATGACCTCAGTTGGTAGAAGCACAAAGGAGGAAGGAGAATGATCTGGAAAGCACTTTGTAGACAGATAAAGGGGGTGAGCTTATATGTACTTGGGGCTGGGATGTCCGGAGACTTTCAGTGTCTTTTTGCTGCTGGTCTGACATAATTTTTCGTTAATTGGGACATTTAAAATTAGACCAAATTAAGCTCTGGTAGAAAACAGTACAGCACTCTGCATCCCCAGGATGGGTGATAGATGTCTTCCTATTGCGAATACTGTCAGGAGCATTTCTCCAAAGGGAAAGCCAGAGAGGAGTCACAGCAGGGAAAGGCAGCAAGGCAGGCGGGGGAAATGTCCGCACTGACAAGGGCACACTTCTGTTGTACTTTGCAAAAAAATGCAGAATGGGTCTGACGGTGGAAACAACAGTCCAGATCATGAGATAAGCCGATAGTGAGGCAGGTCTGAGGTCACTCCATAGCTCTGTTACTGACATATGATGCACTTACTGTTGCTGTCTGGAGGAACAGAGTTTTCTGTTGCTTTCAGACCTGAGCTAGTATCTCCACTGGGTGCTGCTTTGTGCTGCTCATACACATTAGCTCCGATATCTGTGTCTGCCTGCAGTTCCAGAACAGCAAGCACCCCAAAATGTGAGAGCTTTGGAGAGTGTTGGTCCTTTCCTATCTGTGCTTTGTTTTTGTCTCTCTTGGACGCAGGGCTGTGCTATTGCACTCCCCAAGTACACAATGTGCTATGTTTTCATTTATGCCTGCCTACTTACCAGCTGCATTAAGACCCTCATCAGGAAGGCCACCTGTGTGGAGCAACGTGCTCAGCAAAACGCACAGAGCCTCTGCTTAGCAGCTCCTCTGGTGTTCCCCCTGCAGGTACAGCTACGGGAAAGCAGTGCAAGGGACCATGCGGGTGTCTTTATGCCAGAAGGCAAGGAGGCGTCCTCGAAATGCCAGCAAGGACATCTGTAGGGAATACAGTGGTCCAGTGAGTAAAATCCTGGAAGATAACATGGCTAGTAAAGGAGCACTACACAGGACTAAATGTCAAGGGCTGAGTAAACAGAATGAACTGTGGTGTTCCACAGGGGTCAGTACTGGGACCAGTGTTGTTTAACATCTTTGTTGGAGACATGGACAGTGGGATGTAGTGCACCCTCAGCAAGTTTGCTGATGACACCAAGCTGTGTGGTGTGGTGGACACGCTGGAGGGAAGGGATGCCATCCAGAGGGACCTTGACAGGCTGAAGAGGTGGGCCACTGCAAACCTCATGAAATTTAACAAGGCCAAGTGCAAGGTCCTGCACGTGGGTCGAGGCAATCCCAAGCACAAATACAGGCTGGGCGGAGAATGGATAGAGAGCAGCTCTGAGGAGAAGGACTTGGGGGACTTGGGTGGATGAGAAGCTCAACATGAGCCGGCAGTGTGCGCTTGCAGCCCAGAAAGCCAACCGTGTGCTGGGCTGCATCAAGAGAAGCATTAGCAGCAGGTCAAAGGAGGTGATTCTCCCCCTCTACTCTGCTCTCATGAGACCCCACCTGGAGTACTATGTTCAGATGTGGGGCCCCCAACATAAAAAAGACATGGATCTGTTGGAGAGAGTCCAGAGGAGAGCCACAAAATTAATCAGACGGCTAGAGCACCTCCCCTATGAGGACAGGCTGAAAGAGTTGGGGTTGATCAGCCTGGAGAAGAGAAGGCTCTGAGGAGACAGCCTTCCAGTACCTGAAGGAGGCTACAGGAGAGATGGGGAGGCACTCTTTACCAGGGAGTGTAGTGAGAGCACAAGGGGTAATGGGTATAAGCTAAAAGAGGGTAAATTTAGACTAGACATTAGGAAGAAATTTTTCACTATGAGGGTGGTGAGACACTGGAACAGGTTGCCCAGGGAAGTTGTGGATGCCCCATCCCTGGAGGTGTTCAAGGCCAGGCTGGATGAGGCTTTGGGCAATGTGGTCTAGTGGAGGGTGTCCCTGCCCATGGCAGGGGGGTTGGAACTTGATGATCTTTAAGGTCCTTTCCAACCCAAACCATTCTACGATTCTATGATTCTATAACTGCTGTGTAGGGAAGGTTTGTCCACTTCTGTAATGTACATGTAGACTAATAAGGAATTGTTTTTATTCAATTAATGCAATTATTGTTGCCCAGGTCAACTGAGAAGCCTTTATCATATAGAATCATAGAATCATAGAATGGCCTGGGTTGAAAAGGACCACAGTTATCATCTAGTTTCAACCCCCCCTCCATAGGCAGGTCCGCCAACCACTAGACCAGGCTGCTCAGAGCCACATCCAGCCTGGCCTTGAATGCCTCCAGGGATGGGGCATCCACGACCTCCCTGGGCAACCTGTTCCAGTGTGCCACCACCCTTTGGGTGAAAAACTTTCTCCTAATCTCTAACCTAAACCTCCCCTGTCTTAATTTAAAACCATTCCCCCTTGTCCTATCACTATCCACCCTCGTAAACAGTCGCTCCCCCTCCTGTTTATACACTCCCTTCAAGTACTGGAAGGTCACAATGAGGTCTCCCCGGAGCCTTCTCTTCTCCAAGCTAAACAAGCCCAGTTCCCTCAACCTTTCCTCATAGGAGAGGTGCTCCAGCCCTCTGATCATCTTAGTGGCCCTCCTCTGAACCCTTTCCAAGAGCTCCACGTCCTTCCTGTGCTGGGGGCCCCAGGCCTGGACACAGTACTCCAGATGGGGCCTCACAAGAGACGAGTAGAGGGGCACAATCACCTCCCTCTCCCTGCTGGCCACCCCTTTTTTAATGCAGCCCAAAACACAGTTGGCTTTGCGGGCTGCAAGCACACACTGCTGGCTCATGTCCAGCTTCTCGTCCACCAGGACCCCCAAGTCCTTCTCCGCAGGGCTGCTCTCAAGGAGATCTTCCCCCAGTTTGTATAAATACCTGGGATTGCCCCGACCCAAGTGCTGCACCCTGTACTTGGCCTTATTAAACCTCATTAGATTTACACAGGCCCACTTCTCCAGCCTGTCCAGGTCCCTCTGGATGGCTTTCCTTCCTTCCAGTGTGTCGACAGCACCACTCAGCTTAGTATCATCCGCGAACTTGCTGAGGGTGCACTCGATGCCATCGTCTATGTCATTGATGAAGATGTTAAAGAGCACCAGTCCCAAGACTGACCCCTGAGGGACACCGCTCGTGACCGGCCTCCACTCTGACACAGAACCATTAATCATAACCCTTTGGCTGCGTCCAGCCAGCCAATTCCTAATCCATTTTACAGTCCATCCTTCAAATCCACACCTCTCCAATTTAAGAAGTTCTTCTTTGTAACTTTGCTTATTAATGACAGGGACTAGAAAAGAGGAGTTTCACAGAAAGAGATTTAGAGTTCTGTTCTTTTCTGGAAAGAAGCATAACTTGCAGGAAATTGATGCAGTGCAAGAAACAATGATTAATAGAGCTTTCTCAGGTGCAAAATTACCATCTTAAGGTGAACCTATCCTGGAGCTGCACAAGGACACTAATGTATGGTGGAGAAATGGTTAATTCCATAGCCAGCTTAATTCCAGCTAATTCCAGGTTAATTCCAGCTCTGGAAATGATTCGTTACTTTGAATTTTCATTTGATTCTGCAGTTCTTCTAGCTAGATCTATTTAAATACTCATATATTTGCTCTATGATCCCAGTTAGTGCAGTCTGCAGTTTTCTGCTAAAGCTGGAAAGTTGCCAACATTGTAACTTTGATAAAACTGTGATGCATGGTTTTTAAAATATATTTCTACAATATGAATTACTCATATTCATGCATACAAAATAGAAAATGCAGAACTGAAAATGTGAAACAGATCTATTGATATATGAGTCTGCATTTTCACTTGTTGCAGTCAACAGTTATGACAGAATGACTAATACCTTGTACGTCTGACCCTTCCCCTTCTCCCCAGCCCCAAATAATATCTACCTCTTCCTATGGCAGACCATGAGCAAGGGGTGCTTCACCCCTTCTGTAAGCACATCAGTCTTCAACCTGGCTCCCAGTGAGGAAGACAGCAAGCTCTATGCAGAAGCCTCTCTCCTGGAGAAGGGCACAGGTACCCAGGGGCTCAGTAGAGAAGGTGCAAGGACAAGAGGGACCATTCTGGGGGTGTGAGGGTTAGCGTGGGCACACCTCTCCCTCTCCTCCACCTGGTGCCAGGACCGTCACAGGACAGGAGAGCAGCCCTGCCTGAGGAACTCACTGTGCCTGGGGAGAGCTACTCCGCCAGCAGCAGGTGGATGAGGTGTGGCTGGGAGCATGGTCCGTGAGGCCACAAAATGGCTTGGAGAAACCTTAACTAAAGAAGGAGCTGCTACAGGAACAGTTTTCAAACCTTGAATGGTGCTGGTGTCGGGAAAAATGTTTGAGACATTGCTTAGAGGGGCTGGGAATAACAAACTGAGATTAAACTGGGGTGCGGTAGTCACCTTGGATAATGATCCTGCTTCCCTTGCACTCTGCGTTCCAACAGGGGTGCAGATCAACACCTCCAGCCAAATTTTCATCTCCAGGAGAGCTGCAAGGGCAGTGTTTGAGACACCAAATGTATATTACATCCCTGGAATACCCTACAGGGGAAAGGTGATTTTTTTCCCTTGCTTCTTCCTTCCCCATCATTTGCCAAGGAACTGAGTGTCTAGTAAATTTTGCTGACCCAAACCATTTTCTATTCCTCAGACAGAATACTTTACCTTGCAGTGTGTCACATATGACTTGACAATATGGCTCCAGTTTCTGCATTTCAGATTCCCAGAGGTGTTTACACCTCCAGCTTCTGCTGAGAGCGATAAATAATGTCTCAGCAGGGATGCTGGGATGCAAGAATGGTTCAGCTGTTGGCTAGGAGATGAGCTCCTCATGCTGTAGTCACACACACCTTTTAGAATGGACAGGCTTTAATCACTCTCAGCTTAGCTTTAGAGATGCAGGAGTTTTATAGGTGTCCTGTCTTCCTGGGGCCAGACTGAAGTTAAGGACACCTACACAGGAGGCTCCATGTTTGTCAGAGGGAGGAGGGGGTTGGGTATGACACTGGAAGAAATATCTGACTTCGGCTTTCCTGCCTCACCCTTTTGGCACCAGATTAAGCTTCAGGATCACTATGGAAATGCTATGAAAAACAGAAAAGTTTATCTTGTGATAAAGTTTATGAGGCGTCGGTTTATCAAAACATACATCACAGATGGCAGTGGAATAGCATCGTTCAACCTGGATACAACTGCCTGGAACAGTTCATCAGTCTCTTTGGAGGTAAATCCCACTTCTGCATACAGGAAAACGAGAACCCTTGAGCTCTGCCTGTGCTCCCTACTCCCCTGCTGCAGCTCCCCTGCCAGCTCAGGCCTGGGCTCCCCACACAGAGCCAGCAGGAAGGCACCAAGCAACAGCCTTTCCAAAACCAAGCTGATGGCATCCTAACAAAGCACTGAAGCATGAAACTCTTGATATCTGTGTGTCTCTGGTCCCCTCTCAGGGAAGGTTCACACTGGAGGACCTCATGCCCACACCTCAAAAAACTGACTTCGGTTATACAAATGCTTACCATCACCTGCAGCCCTTCCATGTCACAACCAAGAGCTTCCTGGATATACACCCACTCACAGAAACACTGCCTTGTGGGCTGAAGCAGGATGTCCAGGTGACCTTCACGCTCAGTCGGGATGACCTGGGAGAAGACACCAGCCGTATAGGTTTTGCATATTATGTGAGTAAGGGTAGTAGAGAACCTAGGGGGAAAGGCTGCGCTGGGGGGACCAGACGCCAGTGAAATGTTAAGGGTATAATTTAGATCACCCCTGAAGGGATGACAGGAAAAACTTGTTCTTGGAGAACTGAGTGAACACTACACCCTGTAAAGCTCAGCCTGGCCACAGTATGATCCTGGTATCAGGGCCCTGGTTATCTCCATGGATGGGAGGAGGCTTCTGCCTTTGCAGCCCATCATCCCCTTAGCATCTGCCAAGGGCACAGCAGGAAGTGTCTTGTGCAGAGCTTGCTGTTAAACTCTTTTCGATTTAAAACTGGATTGCTTTTTCACTCTGGTTATCAAACAACTGTTCAGTGGAAATGACTTTTGGTCTGTTCTGGAGACCTGCCTACTAGAGGGGAAATACCTTAGCTATCTCTCATTTACCTCCAATGAACCCGCTACCCATCCATTGTCCTAACTGGACAGACCAGACCAGAATCTCACATGTTAAAGCTTCTCGTCCCACACTGTGATGTCTGCAAATCTGCTGAACCTGAGGTGTGGGGTTGGAGTGGACCCACAGTTTATTTCTGAGGTTGCTGAGGAGAGTGTGGCTGTGCTCCGGTGGCAAACAGCAGTCTGCTCATCCCATGTCCCTCCTCCCGCAGGTCACTGGAAAGGCTGGAATTGTTGTCAGGGGCCAGAGGAGCGTTAAGGTCGGGAAACTGAACAGTAAGTCTGCGACAGCCAGACAACAGGAGACAGTTGTGCCCAATGGGTTTCTAGGTCAAACAGTGAGAGCTGCTGGAGTTTCTTCCAAATTCCCTGAATCTATTGATCCTGGGCAGTCAGTGAACACGGCAGAGGGAGGCTGAGGAAGCAACTGTGTCAGCCGGAAAAGGCCAAAAAGACAGAACAAGGGAGATAATGATAGGAAAAGAGACTGGGAGGACCTGTGGGAAGATGGAGCACATGGGGTCAGACAACTGAGGGAGAGGGCAGACAGGACAGTGGGAGGAATTGGTGGGATTATAAAGCAGAAAAAAGAAGGAGGGCAGAAGGAGATCTTGGTGGGGTTGTAATGAAAACACTTTGCCTTTGCTTCCTCAGTGTTGCAGGGCTCCTTTTCCATCCCTTTGACCTTCACTGCTGACTTCACCCCATCGCCTTCCTTAGTGGTGTACGTCATCTTCCCCAATGGAGGTGTAACAGCTGACAGCATCCGTTTTGATGTTGCCTTGTGCTTTGAAAACCAGGTGAGACTCACTCCTATGGCTTGGGGAGAGCTGACAAGCAAGAGTCAGAAGGCCTGAGGAAAGGAAAATCTCAGATCCTTCAAAGAGAGAACTGGGGAGAAAAGAGGAAGGGGATGTCTGCAGCACAGTGCCCAGGGACCAGGAAAGCTTCAGCAGTGACTTCTGTTCATATCAGTGACTGGGCAGAGAAGACTCCAGCTGGTCTCCCTCTTTCTGTCTGTGCTTCCTGTCAGCCTCCTCACCCCTCTTTCTCTCTTTTTCATATTTCCTCTTCTGGTGTGCTGTTCCAGGTCAAAGTAGGATTCCCAGCTAAAGAAGCCCACCCAGGGTCAACAGTGCAGCTCCTATTGGAGGCAGCCCCTGGCTCCCTGTGTGCAGTACAGGCAGTGGATGAAAACATGTTCTTCATGAGACCAGAGAGTGAGCTGACAAGCCAAATGGTGAGTGTCTGTGCAACCAGCCAAAAAACATCCAGCCAGATGGATGAGCTGGGGGAGGCAGGCAGGGGATGTGGCAAGGGGAGATGGAGGCTAATGGATGAGGATGTCTGTGTGTGGAGGAGAAAGCAGCATCTGCCTAGGGACATGGGCAGGAACGGATATGTATGCTAGGGGAGGGTGGAGCAAAGCATCTGGAGGTATCTGCTCCTTGCCCAATTCTTCCTTGCCTGTGAGTTTCCCTAGGTCTATGGTTTGTTCCCTGCTGCCTACCAACACGGATACCCTGCCGAAATAGAAGAGCATTCAGATCACTGTGTTCAGCCCCAGTCCACATCATCTCTGCTACGAGGGAAGCCACAGCATTCCTTTCAGCCTGACATCTTTAACCTCTTCCGGGTAATTACCTTGTGACTTTTCCCAGCATTGTTGAAAAAATGAGCACCTGAGAAATCTTTCTCCCCAGGCAGTCTGAGAAGACCTTGCCTTCTCTGGACAGCCCTTGCTGTCTGTCCTGACCTAGCTGTGCTGTCTCAAGAGACATACAATCCCATTATTAGTATGAACACCTGTATTCCCCTCCGCAGATGTCAGATGGACCAGTGAAACTCAGCTTTTTGGGTTTGGGAATGAGATCCCAAGCTGTGTACTGTTTGTCTACAGTATTAGAGAAAAGAGAGACAGGAAGGGATCCCAAGAATTGGACCACAGCTTGTTGATGTGGCTTAGTTGCTAGCCTACCCTCTGGCATTGTTTTGGGCTGTTCCCAGGCGGATCTCTTGGTGTCCTTAAGGCAGATCTCCCCTAGAAAGGACTAGCCTTCATCAGAAAGGACACAAGACTGGCAGTGCCATTTGGCCTTGGACCTGGGGATCAGACCCTGTCGTCTTCTATTTAGCAACAGAGACACATCCTAGGAGGCTCTTTCACAGCACAGGGACATCTCTTGTGTTTGTGGACAGGCCCATGTCACAGTCCCAGGGGCTGAATGCGGGGTCTGCTCCCCGTCACACCTCTGTATAACTTCAGAGGGCAGATTTCATCCAGCTATTCCCTGCAGTGTGCATGAGGGGATGGGGCAGGACACTGACACCTCTCCTTTGTGCCCTTGCCACTGGAAATGTGTTGAGAAGAGCAAGACATCCCGGTGCCCTCCCAGAAGAGAGGTGGTGGTTTAGTGTCCTCCTGAGAAAGAAGGGATCGAGGAGGCTGCCTCCCTCAGCACCATGTCTGCTTGGGCCAGTGTTGCTCTGTGCTGCCCAGGCACTGGGCTGCCCTTGCCCTGATGGTTTTCAGAGTCATTCTGAAGAGCAGTGGCCACTCTTCCCCACTCAGACACTTTTCTGCCTCCCCTGCCCTCCTTCTTTTCCTAACAGAACATGGGGCTGAAAATCTTCTCAAACCTTGTAATCAAGAAGCCGTCTCAGTGCTTTCATCGGGTGGATAAGAAGCTGACCATGGGTGAGGTGCACTTTCAGCCTACATGAGGTCACCCAGGTGTAAGAGCCCTCTGATCTCTGGGGTTTGCTGCTGGTGGATATTGGCTCTCTGAGGAGTAATGAGTGCTGCTGCCACAGCCTAGCTGTCCGGTCCACCAGCCTCGGCAGGAATGACCCAGTCCCTATAAAACGGGCTCTGAAGAATGTCACTACCTGGATGCTCCCTGACATTAAAGGCTGGCATTCCCTTTCCTGGCACAGACAAACTCAAGTGTGGGCCAGGATCTCTTTCCCAGTGACTGCCTCACAGGTTGTGCTGAGACCTGGCTTCTGTCCCCACCTGCGGCTGCAGGGACAGTCACTTCCTTCCCCTGTGTCTCAGTTTGTGCTAGGTAATCATACTAAGCTGGCTCACGTGCCTGCTGATTTTTAAACCATTGCTTGCAGAGGGCTGTGAGTTTTTTGCAGACAAGCAAATAGTATTGTTATTCACAGAATTACAGAAGTGTTAATTAAAATGGCTCTCTGAAGGTCTTTGGTCTCTTTAGCACCAACTCCGGGTCAGGTCAGCAATAAGATTTGTCTAACCAAGTCTTGGAAACTTTGCAACCAGCTCATTGCAAGCTGATTCTCCTGTTACCACTTCCCTTTCCTTTCTTATTTTCCCTCTCCTACCAAATCAGCCCACTCTGTTTTCCTTTGCCAAACTCTTCCCACGTCTCTTTTACTGCTTGCTTTGCCTCTTGCTCCAGTGCTAGGCCGTCTGTCATTGGCAGGGTTCACCTGTCCCACTCTGGTGGGACTCCTTTTTCCTTCTTTTAGGGGCGCATTCCACAGAAGACCAAAGAATCAATAAGGAACAACCCCAATTTACAACCCACGGAAGGCTTCACCACTATTTCCCTGAAACTTGGATCTGGAATCTGTTCTCTGTTGGGTAAGTGATGCCAGACTTTACAAATGGACAGAAGGATGACCCCTTTGTTACTGAGTCTTGGCTTACTTGCATTTCTGCAAAAGAGTAGCCATAGGTGTAGAGGTCTGCATGTGAAATTTGTGGCTCTTCTCTGCATTTGTAGTGCATCAAACTGAAGGACTAGTAGACTTTCAGGTGCAGAACTGAAGTCTACACAGGTTTAGAGAAGAGCAGTACACTTCAAGACCAAACCGCCAAGTATCCTCTCTTCAGACATTGGGGCATATTCTACTGCTGAATTTGGTGGGTGCACCAGCTAAATTTGTAGCCCTTGTTGCCACAGTGCTTAGATTAAGACTGATGTATCAGCACTCAGGGGGATATAGTGCTGCTGCTTTCCTGAACATCATGCTGTTGACTGAGTGTGCAGAGCTGGAATGCTCAGGCAGTGTGTTGCTCGGGAGAAGGGTATAAAGCCATTACTGATGGCATTTAAGCAAGGTTTATGGCTTTATGGAACGAATTGCTGAGACCTGCCTTGCTGTGAGCCCCGCCTTGCTGTGAGCCCCTGGAGAAGTCACTGGTAATATAGCAGAGGTAGATCCGAGCATGAGGACCTGCATAGCCTGCATTGCCTCCCTCACCCAGGGCCATAAGCCCTCCCCATTGAAGCTGAGTGTGATGAATTTCTTCATGCAAGTGCTTTCTTCCTCTCAGCTCCAATGGCAGCAGAAGTGTCCCGGTCACAGTGCCTGCTGCTGCTGCAGAGTGGAAAGTCAAGACTTTCTGCGTGGCTGCGAGGGGATTTGGCCTTGCCCCAACCACGAGCCTCAGAACAGTCCAGCCCTTCTTTGTGGATGTGACACTGCCGTATTCTGTCATCCAAGGAGAGACCTTTGTGCTGAAAGCTACTGTTTTCAGCTATCTGCAGCAGTGCATACAGGTGTGTTCCTGTGCCACAAGTCACACTGTGTGGGACAGACCTACCACACCCTCCGGTTTTAGACTGTGTTGTGCCAAGCCATCTCTCCTGAGTTGCCCAGTCACTTGCCTGCATCTGTCATTCCCTCAGATCCATGTGGCACTGGCTAAGTCCTCAGACTTCCGGGTGGAGCCATGCTGGACCTGCAGGGACAAGGAGTGTCTGTGTGCAGAAGAGTCAAAGACCTTCAAGTGGAGTGTGACAGCAGTCCAGCTGGGTATGGCAGCAAAAATGAGAGCAGCGATGGGGAGTCCTAAAATGGAAGTGAGAGGGAGTGGGAGGTCCAGAGAAGCTGGCAGAGCCTTGCCTCCTCTGGTTCTCGAAGTTTGTTCTTAGTGGCTCAAGCATGCAATCCATCGGGTTTGCTTTCTTTCTCTCTTCATAGACAGGCTCATCAGAGAAGGCAGGAACTGAATGGGTGGCATGGAGAACACTTGAAGGGCTGTGGGACCATCTGGGGAGGAAGGGACTGCATGGATGTGGGTGGAGGAACTTGTATTGATGGCGCTGTGCTTCATATGCAATGGGAAGGGGACACTAGGGCCCAGGGGGCTGCTAGACATTCTGTTATTACGGTCATATCTAGTGCAATGAAGTAACTGTTGGTGAGGCATTACCTAGTTCTCTCATGCTTAGGGTGTCTGAAAAAGCCATAGCTAAAGGCTGTCTCACTTTTACCAGCTAAACCTCTGAGGCTATGAAGACTAGGCGCCTGAAGCATCTCAGACCACTATCAGTTAAAGCAAGTTAACTCCATTTGGCCACGGGTATAGGAAACAGGCCCTGTTGAATTTATTTGCTAGGGACCCTGAATATCACTGTGAGGACAGAGATACTGGACAACACACCAGGGTGTAGGGGCAGGAAGCCCTTGCCAGCTACCGTGAGGCGAAGGCATGTGCTGGTCAAACCCTTGCTGGTTCGGGTCAGTATGAGAGCAGGCTTGCTTCTCTGAGTATCCCTGCCCCTGGGAGAAGGGAGGCTGAGATGGGCTAAATGGTTTTCTCTCCTCACTTTTTGGCTGGCATTAGCATACCAAGACTGTGGCTCAGTTTGCTTTTTTCCCTCCAGGACCTAGCCAAGCCTATTCCCTTCTTGCTGTGCCCTTTCTTGAGCTGCATTCATACATCATGTCTGTGCTTCTCCCTGTAACCTTCCTTGCTCAATTGCCCATTGTACGTGAGCTTTTGTATATGCTCATAGACCAGAAAGCCCTGTCCTTCAGGCTTGCTCCTGCTCTCTTGAGCAGTGAAGCAGGCAGCTTCAGTGCAGACCTACCAAAGGTGAGGAGGGTGGAGTCCCTGACAGCCTGGGGACTAACCACTGAATTCAGACATGAACTTGCTCAGAAATTTTGCTGCTGTTGGGTAATTTTGTGTGTAATCTTGTTTCTCCTGTCCCATGTTCATGTTCCTGCCCTGGCAGCTAGAAGGTGTGTTAGTGGAGAAGACTTACGGCTCCCTTCTGTGCTTAAAAGGAGGTACGTGGACAGCTGGAATGGGTCCTGCAGCCTGAAATGAGACATGAGAGTAGGACTAAACTATGGGAGGCCTGAATGTTTTTAAATGATTTTTCACACGGGAAATTTCACTTCCTATTAGACAGGAAAGAATAAGAAATATTACATCCATATGTGCTGTCCTACTGAATTTGGCTCTGAGTATAAGTGGCAAAACCCTGCTCTATAGTCTCCTTCCCACACTGCAGCCCCTAGGCATTCCTCGGCCTTGATAGGCACCAGTGAAAGCTGCTCCAACCCTCCCTGCAGCATTGCAGCTCTCTTCAGGATGTCCCCCTGCTGAGTGATGACCAACTGTGATTCTTGTGAAGCTTAGTGAATTGAGTTGTGAAGCTTGGTGAGCACTCAGCCTGGCCAGCAGCTCTCATGTCTCTTCTAATCTGAAAAGTTTCCAGGCAATGGAGCTTGCTGGGGGGAGCAGTCTGTGTGAGTGGGATGTAGGCAGTGTTCCATTTATCTGTGCCAGTCTTGTCCCTTTGGGTAGATGCATTTGGCTTGATTTTCCATGCTACACCTTTATTCTGTCATCATCAGGAAACGTGGCTGAAGAGTCTGTGTCCCTTCGCCTCCCTTACAATGCAATAAAGGGATCTGCCAGGGCTTCCATTACCATCTCGGGTAAGTGAGACCTCTTGTGGGCTCACTGAATGGTGTTACAGATGAGCAAGGCTTAACTTGGTGATGGTGTCAGGGGATCAGTTTGACATGAAACTGCAAAAGAGAGGATGTTGTGTTTCTATTCTCTGCAAGGTTTGCCAAGACCAGGGTTTCAGATTTTTGGATTAGCATTTAGGCTTTCATGGCAAAAATAATCCGCAGAGGAGAATAATCCTTATTTTTCTAGCTAGGACTTTGGAGCAGAGACTCTAGGCCATTTTTTTTACCAGGACTTTGGGACCTTGGCTAGTTCTATATAGGTACAATCAGCAAAGCTCATAACCACCTTGTTTCCCTGTTAAGTTTCGGTCCTACAACAGAAGCTCCTGGAGAGAAGAAATCTTTCTCTGCATTACTAAATTGCAAAGAACACATTGGAGGAGCTACTGGGACCAGACGCACTCACTGTACAATACAATTCTTTGCACTGGGCTCATTTGCCCCCATGCCAGAATTGGTATGAAACCAGGCTTGCCGTAAGTAGCCGTGGATATTATGCAACAGAGCCCCAAAGGAGGAAACCAAATACAAGGCTTTTCTGGCTGGCTGGAGGACGTACGGACACCCTCACACCATCTGACTAGCAGCCCTGCTGGCTTACTGACATTTTGATGCTTGACACATGGCCAAGTTGACCAGGTCTGGCTAAAGACCAGAAACATCTCAACCTTTCCCTAAGTGCTTTTATATTTGTCTGTCTGTAGGACACACATCAAGCAACTGCAGCCCTGTTCATTGCCTTTTACAAGTAGTGCTTGTTATGGTTAGAGCCCTTCAGACTGCAAAAGCTAATAAGGAAAAGTTCCTTAGGGACTCCATAGTGTGGTGACCCTGGATCATGAATGCTAGACTGGAAAAAGGCAAAACAGTCACCACTCTCCATCCTGGAATCTGTTGTGTATTCCTCTTTCCTCCTCTCTCCAATGTTTTGCTCCCATGCTGAGATAAAGCTCTATTATCCACTGCCCAGCTGAGAAGCACCTCAAATCATACTTACACTTGCTTTGTTTCTTAAAACCTTGAGTAGGTGACCTCATGGGGACAGCACTGCAGAACCTGGACCGTCTGGTGCAGATGCCACATGGCTGTGGGGAGCAGAACATGGTGCTCTTTGCCCCCGTTGTCTATGTGCTGCAGTACCTGGAGAAGACAAGGCAGCTGACCCCTGAGATCAAGGAAAGGGCGACCGGATTCCTCCGCAAAGGCAAGTACAACAGACCCACCTTGCTCTTCTGCCTTCCCTTGTGTCCAACCTACCAATAGCTCTTGCCCTTGCACTCACTCTCTCAATGTTGCCCCCCTGCGTTACTGTGCTCTCTTAATCACTGTTACCATCTCCCCAGGGTACCAGATGCAGCTTCTTTATAGGTGCAGAGATGGGTCTTACAGTGTTTTTGGGCAGCAGGATGGGGAAGGGAACACTTGGTAAGCACTGCAAAGATCTCTCACTCCTGATTTTTCCTATCTGGGCCAGAGCAGCTAATATGCCTGGGAAAGATGATAAGATGTGTGTTCTTTCTTTTGGATGGAGACTTGGGAGCTCTCTGGCACAGAAACAGATGAAGGGACTTGAGCCACTTGAAAAAGCAGTGAGGCAGGGCAGCAGAGTTTCTGGGAAAGTGTAACAACAAAGATGTGGTACCAGGGGGCGAGAGGTCCCTTTTTGTCTCTGTGGCCCTGCTGTTACCCCACAGACAACACCAGATATTGCTGATGGTGTCCTGACAGCCAAGGGGGGTATACACTGACTCGAGGTAGATCAGGGAAGAGCAATAAAACATCATATCCTCAGGGAGGGTGTTGCTTGGGCGAGTTTGAAAGAGCTGCATTGGCCCAGCTTGACCCTGTGGTGTCTGGGCTGGGAGAAATGGAAAAAGGAAGGGAGGAAGAAAATGGGGAATTCAAGATTGTCGCTAGGTATTTGGGGGAAATGAGGTGCAATGGGTAAAAGTAGAAGGGATAAGAGATTTTTTTTCACCTGTGAGATGACTGGGTAAAGCAGTAGTACATAAGTAGCACATTTGTGGAGCTAGGCTGAGGGAGAGGAGCCTCTTGGGTCCTGTGGGCCACTTCAACTTTTAACTTGTTTTTCTGTATGTAAAAAGATTTTGGCACCCTACTATGTCAGTGTTAACTTCAGGTACAAGCACTAGGAGGCCTCTGACTTTCTCTTTGCCTTTTGTTTCTTTCTCTCACAACTCATCATTTTCCTAGGCTGACAGCTTTTGTAGTCAAGAGTTTCGTCCAAGCCAGAAAATACATCTATGTAGACGACAAGAACGTCCAGAATGCCCTACGCTGGCTAGAGCAAACTCAGCTCCCCACTGGCTGCTTTGCCACCAAAGGGAGCCTCTTTCACTCCTCCCTAAAGGTAAATGGGGTCCAAGCCAGGCAGCACAGCTGTGGAATGGCTGGGCAGATGCGTCAGCAAAAGATTGTGGGATCCCAAAGGATCCTGGAAAGTCACCCTGGCAGCCCATGCAACCATCCTTAAAGAGAGCAGGGTATGGGGCAGACAATGCGAAAGGAATGCTTTCCCTTCTGGGGAGTCACCACCTGTGCCCTCTGGAACACCACTTAGAGAGTGAAAGGTGCATTCCCTTCACAGGGCAGCGTGGATGATGAAATCTCCCTGGGGGCATATGTTGCTGCAGCACTGCTGGAGCTGGGTCTGCCATTGAAGGTGAGCATGCTCCCATTGCCTCCTTTTCTCCTGTACGCTGCCACACCTAGGCACTGATATGGGGATGTGTCAGGTCATAATGCTGGCAATCTCCAGGCCAGGAACTGGTAGGGAGCTGCTGGGAGGGAGCCAATGATTGGCCAAGCTGGGAGGTAATTCCTCAAAAGAGGCAGTGCTTTAAAACTGGCACATGCAATGGTGTTTGGTGGCTATGGCTGCCAGTGCATGCTGAGGCTGCACTGCCTGTTTTCTTAAGAGAATGTGCAATTTAATGTGTTTCTCTGGAGCTGCATCAGGAAGACATGTTTTGGCTCCCTCGACTGAGCTCCCCAGGCTGCTGTTTTGCTCCTGTCAGGGTTTTGGCACGTGTCTCCTCCCAATGCAGGGCAAGCTGATGCAGACGACCCTCCACTGCCTGCAGCAGGCAGTTCACAACATCACCGACATCTACACAGAAGCCGTGCTGGCCTATGCGTTTGCCCTGGCTGGGGACTATGAGACAACCCAGGAGCTGCTGTACAAACTGGAGGAACAGGCCATTAAATCAGGTGCTGGCTGCTGGTTCGGGTAATGCTTCTTATTCACCTGCTGGAATCTGCAATAATGTATACCCAGCTAGAGTGGTTAAAAATGACATGTATTTATTTATACATATTCCTTGTATTTGTGCAGTAACTGCACTGGATGACTGAAAATACAATAAATTATTTCACAGGCTGTGAGGGTGACTTGTCAGAAAGCGTTTCCTCAGTCTGGAGGATTTCAAGTTCCTCTTGGGGGAGGATGCAGGAATCTGTGGGCTAAGAGCAGATGACACCCTGGAAAATAAACTGAAGAAAGCGATCCTGGCCTGAGTACAGGGAATGAGCTGAAGGAGTACTGAAAGCACTCTGGGGTTTGTTTCCTGTGAATGCCCAGTTATATCCTCCCCAAATAGCCTGCATGCTCCTTTTCCTTCTGCAGGAGGACAAATCCACTGGAGCCCCAAGCCAAGCTCTCCGTCTTCCTCAGGCTTCTGGCCTGGTACTCAGTCAGTGGACATAGAGTTGACAGCCTACGTCCTCCTGGCGTACCTCTCTAAGCCACGGGTGCATGCAGGTGACATGACAACTGCAGCTGGTATTGTTGCATGGCTGACCCAGCAGCAGAACGCCTACGGGGGCTTTGCCTCCACCCAGGTAACAAGTAGCTCTCTGTGGATTGATATACTTTTGCATCCAAGGTTGGCAGGGCAGGTCCTCTTGAGGTCTTCCTGCTCCAAGTTGGCTTTACTAGAGCTGATGCTTTCAGAGGGGTGACTCTCTCTCCCTCTCTAGGATACAGTTGTTGCCTTGCAAGCCTTAGCAAAATATGCAGCAAGGACGTTCAGCACATCAGGCCAGGCACTTGTGAGGGTGAAGTCTCAGACGAGCTTTGAGAAGGCTTTCCAAGTCAACCGCCAAAAGCGGCTGCTGGTGCAGCAGGCAGCACTGACAGAGGTCCCAGGGCAGTTCCTGGTGCAGGTCCACGGCAGCAGCTGTGTCTTCACTCAGGTGAGGTGGTGGAATGAGTGTGGGAGTGAGGAGAGGTGGAGGACTCTGATTCTTCTCCCTGCATGAGATCATGCCTGGCCTGCCTTTTCCCCTCCTGGCCCTCTCCTTGCAGACAGTGCTGAGGTACCATGAGCCTCCCTCGCAGGCTGCTGTAACCTTCACTCTGCGTGTCAACACAGAGCTGACCAACTGTAGCCAGGCCAATGCACGTGTCCTCACTGTCCGCATCCTTGCCAGGTGACCCTAAGGGTTGTTTCCTCTTCCAGCAAGACCCGCTGTGCTTGGGGACAGCATCTGGGGAAAGCCTCAGGGCTGCAATGGAATGTAGGGACCCAACACTTGGGGTGGACAGGACAGAGGGCGGACTTGGTAGGTGGAAGGGGTGGGGAAGGAAGGTGCTGGCTACCTCCTGTGAGAGGGAGCCGTGGCTGCCGTGTCCCCAGTCCCAGATGGGCTACCTGGCTCAGGGTCCTGTGCACAGGATACGATGGTGTAAGGAAGCAGGACTGGGAGGGCACTATTCCCACAGAGTCAGACCCTCTGACTGTTTCTTCTTCAGTTATATTGGGAGCAGAGTCACATCCAACATGGTGATTGTGGAGGTCTCCCTGCTGTCTGGATTCATCCTGGCTCCTGAATCCAGGATGTTGGTAAGGACTTCAAAATAAAAAAAAAAAAAAAAGCGGCTGTGGTGAATGAGTCCCACCTGCCTGCTCCTGTTGAGAACTGTTCACTTCAGACCATGAGGTAACTAAATTAGCAGGGGTCCTCTGCTGTTGTAATTGAACCCAAACCTTTCCATACAGGCCCCTCAAGGGTTGGCTCTGAAAGATCAGAGGTGGTTCAGCTTCTTCCACTGACACTATTCTGCCTTGGGCCAGGAACAAAATGTGCTGATAGGTGTGCTAAACACCAGGGTTTGTTTTCCAGAAATTCTTTGATATGGTTTCTCAGAGACACTCTAGTTCTAGCCAAAAATATTATTTTTTCCAATTAAACCATCAAGCTGAAAGATGAATTATTTGCACAGCCCCCAAGCAGGTCTTGAAGAGCAGTCTAGCAGTCACTGAAATGAAGTAACAGGACTCTTCACTGGTGCCTGCACCTATTTGCTGACCAATGCATCAGTCCTGTGTACTATCCACATAGCTGTTTGTCCCCAGGGTGGGAGATTTCTCTAACTGAGCAGAGACAGCATAGTTGATCCCCGAGATACTCACAAGGGATGTCCAAAAGGGACTGTCAAAGATATAGCCACTAAAATGCTTATGTGTGAGAAAGACACAGGTCCACACCATCCCTTCAATAAATGCATCAGTGGGTCTCTCAGGTCAGGAAGCCCTACGGGAAGTGCTCACAAATTTCCTTGTGTTATTGTTTTCTATCCCAGCTGGAGCGCAGAACCATCATTAAGAAAACAGAAGTGAAAGCTGGTGTGGTCTACATTTATCTGGACAAGGTAAGTGGGAAGAAAAACATTTGGTTTGGTACGGCAAGAGCAAGAAACCAGAGGCCAAGGAGCTGTGTGAGAAGCCCAAGGCTGGGTTAGGTATGGGGAAAGAGCGCTGGCAGAACTGTGGGCAGAGGAATCTTGCCCAATTCCATTGTCGTTGGGTTAGCATTTGCTATTCTTCACACGTACTCTGTAAAATTCAGAATCTCTAATGGTGAGAGATTTAGTGCAGGACAACATTCAAGCTAGGGAAGATGAAGATGCAATGACTTCTTTCTCCTTTTCCTTGCTAATTTCTCTCCACCTCCACAAGCTCAATGATGAATCTCAGACTTTCATTCTGCAACTGGAACAAGTAATTCATATGAAGAACCTGAAACCAGCCATCATCAAAGTCTACGATTACTACCAGCCAGGTGGGTCGCAGATTCCTTCCTACTCTTAGGTTGGGAGCTGGGTTCCTAGTTCTCTGGCTGGGAAAAGACATTGTGCACTCTTCTTTGTGTGCATACATGTGTGTGTAATCAGCTTCCTCATTTCCTTTTGCAGAGGAGCGAGCCTTGGCTGACTACAGTGCTGTCTGTAGTTGAGGTAGGCAGCAAGTCCCTGTGTGACACAAACAATGGCATCAGGAAATGATGTGTCTTGCGTGGGAGAGAGGGATTGCCTGTGCTAACAAGGGTCCTCAGACCTGGACTAGTCTCCATTCCCTCCACCCCTACTATATTAGTTGCAGAGTAGGAAAGGAAGATTCAGGGAACCAAAGGAGCAAGCTGAAGCTGGGAAGATGCAATATTTTGTCTTGTGGGGTGACATATGCAGCTTCCAGAAGGGGGATGGCTTGTTAGTAGTAGCCTGAAACCAGGACAGGTCTGGAGCAGGCCCTTCTGGAAAGACAAGACAGAATCTTGACATGCTACATGCTGCAACCTGACACCATCCCACAGAGAGAGTGCTGCCTAGGGACCTGCCTAGAGAGCGACCCCCACTACTAGCCAAGACAAGGCACCTTCCACAGCCTGATGATAGCCATGGAGGGATTATGCCGTCCTTGTTTGTCTTACCTTCTGTCCCCACAATTGCATATGGTTCCTCAGAAAGGGGTGGAGGAGCTTCCAAATTTGTTTAGAGGAGAGGAATGTCACACCATGACTCCCATCTTTGCCCAATATTTCAGGTTGGGCACTGAATGGAAGGAAATGCTCCAGCTGGGACACAGCCCACATTAAAGTTGAGCCCATGTGATCCTGTACCTGAGGGAATGGATCACAACAGTCCAGCAGTTGTGCCTGCCCTGTGAGGGCCTGGGCTAGGGCAGGTGGGGGTGTCACATATCTGGTACACACCTGGGAAGGAGAATTAAAGTAAGCATGACCCCTGGCCTTGTTGCCATTGTGACAGTTGTTGATGAACTACAGGCTTAGCCCATGGCCCATGAAGATACCATTTCTGCCATTGCCAATGTACAAACCTTCTAGCTCCTCTATTGCTCTCTCCTCATGCTTCCCATGGTTTCTCCTAATCCTTCCTGCAGTAGGACTCGGGCAGCTTCAGAGTGCAAGATGCAATTGAACATGCTGTGACATCTGTATCTTCTGTGCCCTTCCTGCAAGCTCCTGTGCCATCAGCTCTTCTTTGAAGCAGTCTCCAGATAGTAATGCAGTGCACCTCCTCACACCCCCTCAGCAGTACAGCCTTGACAATTGCTCTTGATAAAGGTTTCTAAATGCAACTGTTGGCCAAATGAACTGTTGAACATATCCCAGCCCTCCCTTGCCTTCAGCTTCATCTTGTGTGATGGCCACCTCCCCAAGGTACCAATTCTGCCTTCGTGAATTCTTTGTCTCCTCCTGTGCAAGTCCACTATTGGAGGGGCAGAGTTTTGCACATGTCCATGCACACATAGAGAGGAAGTGAAGAAGTTCTTTTCCTCAGGTACTCTTAAATGCAATTTTCCTGGTTTGTGAGAAAAACAGTAAACCTGAATAATGATTCAATCACACAGTTCTAGTCCCCTGACTTTTAATAAGACGCCAGGAACAGTCTGAGCCTTTCAGAAACTAACTGCTCAGCAGAAAATTTCAAGTATTTTCTCTTTGCTTCTCATCTCGATGTGGTGGCTGTTGGCGTGGGTGACAAAAGACTGATGGACAGAGACTGCAGAGGATGGGTCTGTCCCTGTTCCTGTGAAAACAAAAAAGGACAAAAACAATCCATGTTCCTGCAGTATTAAAACCAACCACTGGGGGCTCAGGGAATTTTTTTGCACCTTGTGAACAAATGGAACTGCTAAGCCATCAAGGACAGGGCTCTCTGACTCTAGCCTTACAGAGCCTACAGCAGAATCTCCACCAAAAAATGTGGGGCCTGTGTGCCTCCCACAGGTGACTCATGAAGCAGGTGGTTTCCTGCATCTTGTGTGCTGTGGCCAAGGAAGCATGCAGATGCAAGCACAGTTTAGAACAGTACCAGGCACTGGTCATGTTCAAGCTTTGCCTTTGCCCAGCCTGGAAACATGCCCATTCTGTAGCATGGATCAGAGGCCAGGCTGAGACTGTGAAAGGCTTGGCACTGAAAAGGAGTCAGGCCCTGCAGTAAAGATGAATGTGGTGTGTTGTGTGCACAGGGCTGGAGGGCTGTGGAACTGCAGGGGAAGTGCCAGGAAAATAAACTGTGTTGACTTGAGGAAAGTACATCTGATGTAAAGTGCCAGGACTGGTGGTAAGGCTCGGGACAGGCAGCCCTTGTTTTCTGTAACATGCCTCCAAGTATGTCATGAGCTGGACACCTCAAACCTTCCATTTTGGTTGTCCTTTTCCCTCAGTTTAACCAGTAGGATGCAGGAACTCACCCTTACTTAGCTTTGCTAATCACTTCCTGCCCTGCCCCTGCTGTCTGGCAAGTTTCTTGACCAAGGGCCCTTGACTGCATCTCCCTCCCTCTCTGCTCTCTTCAGGACCATGCCTGTGATGACAAAAGAGATGTTGGGCCCTCACCTCACTTACACGGGGCACTGTAGCTCGTCACTGTAGTTTCTTCTGGAGATGAGAAAAAAAGTACTGGTGAGATACACTTGCCGAAAACTCAGTAAAGCAACCCAGCATTGTGAGAGGAGTTCCCTTAGCTTACAGGACATGACTCCTCTCTGCTGAGACACATGGAATCACTGGTATGTGTCAAAGCTAGTCCAGATGCGTGCAAATCATGGGGCCTGCAATCTCTTGAAGCCCTAAGTCCCAAACAGCTCCATTACAGTTATGGATTCCTCACTTTCTGAAGCAATATCCATCCCTGACACACTTCTAGCTTTTACTCCCACTAGGGACCCCGGAGAACAGAGGAGAAGTTGTTTTCAGTGTCTCTTCTAAGAAGGCCTTCGCTCTTCTAGGCCATCCCCTCATTATGGTCCCTCTGCCTTTGTCGCATCCCACAAAATTGTGTACAAAAGCAGGGCTCTGAGCACCTTGCTCCCCTCTTTTTGGCCATCCCCTCATTATGGTCCCTCTGCCTTTGTCGCATCCCACAAAATTGTGTACAAAAGCAGGGCTCTGAGCACCTTGCTCCCCTCTTTTTGGGAGAATTAGATGCTAAGTGGATCTACATGCTAACTATGATCTTAAGGGTCTTTTCCAACCTACATGATTCTATGATTCTACGAATTTGGAAGTTCTGGGGCCAGAGAAAAAAAGACCACTTTGAAACCCAAGGGGATAAGTCCATCACTAGAGAGCTTTTAAGGGGCAGTTAGACAAACACGTCAGTGATGGTATTGTCTTAGACTTTATTTCAGAAAAGTGGTAATTTGGGTGGTTTCTCCAGTACAGCATCTAAACTCACCTGGCATGTAGTAGTCATAGACCTTGATATTAGCTGGCTTATGATCCTTTATTTGTATGTCCTGCTGCACCAGCAAAGTGTAGGTGTGAGGCTGTCTAGTCAGCTAAGACCAAGAGATGCAAGGATTACAGACAGAAAAAAAAGTCCTGTAAGACAATCTCTTCCACTTGCTCTCCCTCAGGCTCCTGTGGAGACCTCACCATTTTGAGAGATCTGTTCTGATTTCCGGTCCATCTCAGAAATGTCTTTTACTTCACATTTTGTGGCCATCTCTCTTTTGGTCACCAAATTTAACTCAGCTCATGAGAGACATCAAACCCACACAGTCAATGTGCATTAGGTATCTAAATGTAGCACTAGTGTTCCCAACCAATCCCACATTCCCATCTGTCTCTGAGCACCTTCATGCATCTTGGCTCAGTGGCTACTTTCTTATACACAGTTCTGTTCATCAGCTCATATTCTCCAGTTATACACAACCCTCATCATTAAGCAGAAAAATGCAAAGTATGGATGAACATCTGCTGGATGGTAGTGGTTATGTGACCTGCTGTTCGTTGGGTTCCACCTTGTGCTACCTGGCAGTCTGAGCTGAAATCTTTCTCTGTGAGGCCTTTCTGCTCTGTGCTGTAGGTATAATGGAAGCAGCACCTCTGCAAGTCTAGCACATCCACACAACAATAACCTGCCTACTATGAGGCTAGTTTAGCTTGTTGACAGCTGGGGATGAAGAACCACAGAAATGTAGAAGTGGTCCTTGGAAATTCAGAAGTTTTAAAATTAATGCTAGATCTTGTTTCTGGTGCTGTTTAGGTATACATATAGCTCGAGAAAGGCTGGACTGGTTGTTAATCCATTGACTAATGAGGCTGTGGGTCAAGTACTGCTGCTTACACAACCATCTGGTTTAATTTTGAGTGATCTTGGCAAACTCCATGAGCAATCTTGGATGCACCCTGCATCCCTGCTGCTTACGGGCTTTCTGAGAATTCAGGCTTGCCTGAATTTACTAGATGGATTCTACTGCTACTCCCCAGTCCTGATCAGACACTGTATATGGACTTTCAACAGCCTCTGAACAGTGCCAACAGGTATAGGCTTAACATCAGAGCTAGACTCATTTCTCTCAGGTTAAGTGTTCTTGTATACAGGCTCTACAGCTGTACTGCAGGCTGACACCACACACTTCTCCAGGTCAGCAAATGTGGCTGGTATGCAGGAGCAACAGCTTTGGATACTTAACACAATACTAGAACCAAGGTACAAGAGTAAGATAAAAGCTATCTGACAATCCTTTTAACGATGGTATTAGCCTAAATTCCACTCACTTCCTCCAGGTAGAGAATGACTCGGTCAGCTTCACTTTCAACTTTCTTCACTAAAGGCATTTTCTTTAGCTGAAAATAGGGAAAAAATGTTAGAAATACCCTAACAGAAAGAAGAAGTATTCAGGGATATTTGTTCTTGTGAGGGCATGGGCAAAACGTTCACATGGCCAAGGGAAGCTCTTGGGGTGGGGGAAGGCA
Source organism: Pterocles orientalis (assembly GCA_011057875.1). NCBI lineage: Eukaryota > Metazoa > Chordata > Aves > Pterocliformes > Pteroclidae > Pterocles > Pterocles orientalis. Next base: position 161,533 of record WKFP01014890.1, on the reverse strand, counting down.
AGGTGTGGCCTGGAAGAGACCTTGGGTATAAAGATTTTTTGGGAAGAAAAGAAACATGTTTCTCTACACACAGGAATGGTCACATACAATCCTGCATGGTGGACATCCATCACTGTTCGCATCCCAGCTGGACACAAACTCATGGTCTCACCTCTTCCAGTGAACTTGCCACGGGGCTGTATCCAGACAGCAGCTCCACTTGAATGAGGACCATGTTGGTGGACACACGGTTCCCTGTGTAGCTGCAGCAGGAACCCAGGGGACAGCATTAATGTTATTCTTTGAGCCATGATCTCCAGATACTCCAGCCTAGCTTTGGTTCTCAGGTGGAGGAATCTGCTTTTCCTTCCAGTGTTTCTCCTGTAAGCATACCTGCTCCTATACTGTAATAAAACTTTGTGCTTCTCCTAATTTCTTTTTTAATTGTGCTGAGATGAGAATAAATTCCTTGGAAAGCTTCTGAAGTTACTTCCTCAGGGCATAGCAGGGCATAGCACATCCTCTGCCTGCTCTCTTGGCAGTTTTGTCCCAAGTCATGAACAGGGGTACAACAGAGGAGAGTGGTGTGACAGTCAACCAGAGCAGAGGAGGGAAGACTTAGGAATAAATGTCAGCAGTCAGTCCCACAGGACCTTCACATCACGAGTGTTTTGAGACCTAATCCTAGATGGAGGTGAGACCCATAGACCTTGGGAGAACTTGGGGTGACTGGCATGATAACAAGATAAGACTATAGCCTGTGCCATCACTCTGGGGTATTGTACCTTCCACCCAGCTGAGGAGACCATAGTTAAATCAATGGGGACATCTTAGCACTTGGACCTCATGAATGAAGGGCAAACCTGGCCATTAAGAGACTGGTGTGGTGCCAGAAGCCTCTTAGCACAGGGGAGGCAAGAGGCAACAGAAAGTCTCCTACCGAGCAAGAATGGTGACAGGGAACTGGGTGGCATTGGGTGTGGTGCACTCCGTCTGCACAGACACAGCAAAGGTGGCATCACTCCTCGGCAGAGGGATGTGGTACCGCAGAGTGGCCTGCCAGGATAGAAAGAAACTAGTTGTTAGAGAATAGCAGAGGTTTCTGTGCTGGTGAGTGTCCTTGTCCAGCATTTGGCTGCTGTTTGATGTCTTGCACTTCTGTGGTAGAAGTAGAGGTTCTAGTAGTGCACTGCTCCTGGTAATGTTCAATGGACTCCTTGGAGGAGAAGTGCAGCTCTGACTGGGTGGAGGTTATCCAGACCTCATTTTTCAGTCTTGGCCAAGTAGCAAGGTGAGAGTTCCCTGACTTTCAAGGCTTTTCCCTAGACAGACCTTTTGCCCATGGCTGGTCTTACCTGCAGAAAGAGGCACCCACGGCCCTCTACATTCACAGTATAATCTTGGGGAATGGCTGGCAGCTCCACTGTCTGCAGCAGGAGGTGGTTGGTGTTGTCTACTCGGATGTTTTGATTGAAACCCTCAGAGGAGAGAGAAGCCTGAAGATCAGGGCCATCCTTGCTGAAGGTCTTGGTTGCATACAGGGCTAGGGCTTCCAGTGCAACCACTGTGTCCTGAGGAAAAAAACACACATTGTGCAAAATAGGATCCCTGCTTCCTGTGCATGCCTGTCCTTACTTAGCCTTTCCCTCCCTCATACTGCAGCTACAGCACAGTAAGGGTTGAGATTTCCCGTTGGACTTTTAGCATGAGATTAGCTCAGAGAAATACAAATATTCACCCTTTCCCAACTCCCAGGAACTGTAAATCCATAAATCTTTTCTTCTTTTTCCTCTTTTGCTATTGACTCTGCTAGAAGCCATTGCTCTCACAAACAACAGCTTGATGGCAGGTTCTATGCTGATGATGGCTCAAGGGAATTACCTGTGTTGAAGCAAAGCCTCCATAAGGGTTTTGCTGCTTGGTGAGCCAAGACACAATCTGGGATGCCTTTCTGATTTCATCTGAAGACAAAGTTGACTTTGAAAGGTGAGCCATGAGGATACTAGATGTCAATTCCACATCAACAGATGGAGCCTGATACCAGTATAGGGAGTCTTCTTCCTGCTTGGACTGTTGACTCCAGAATATTTGGTCATCTACAGGTGGAGTGAGAACATTTATATGTGGATGTATATATACACTTATTATGGAGTGTGTAGCTGTATCTAATGACCTTGGAGTCCTATTCAGCCCCTGTGCCTAGGTACCAAGTGAACATGTACATTGGGACAAGATCTAGGTGCATATCTCCCTATTTTCTCCCCACACCCTGCTTTTCCCAGTAAAAACCTAGGCCTGCAGCATGAGAACAAGCTCTACAACATCCATGAAGTTCCTCTGGTTTGGATGACCGGGAGACCAGGTCTGTGAGATCACCCACAGAGCAAGTTTGTCTCACAGTATGGATATAGCCTATGACAGCTTGTCAAAGAGAGGTTATCCAAGCCTTGGGCTCCCTACAGAGCTCTGCCATTGCCCCCCACTCCTGCCCTCCCTTCCCCTGGTTGTTGAGCCCTGGTATCTCCACAAAATTCTGACACTGACCCTCTCTCCTTCCCCACAGTCTTTGGTACCTGATATGATAGCAGCCTTATCCAATCTTTTGAGGATTTTCTGCATGAGGGCCTTATCACCTGCTACTGCAAAGGCATTTGCAGCTAGTGCCAGGCTGTAGAGGTTGGAACTGCCAGTAGCAGCATTGACCAGGTCCTTTATACATTTCAGAGCTTTCCACACAACAGGGTCCTAGGACACAAACGAAAGCACAGAAGTTGCTGGCAGGGTGTTTGGGGAGGGAATGCAGCCTTGATGTATGCAGAAGAGGGTGAAAACAGGGACAGGACACATGGGGAGAAAACTGTTAATCTACCCCTGTGTAGAAAACGGCAAAGTGCCCATGCACAGCCTGTTGAGATGCCCACGTACGATGCACACGTAGCCCATCCCTGATGCTGATACTCACAGAGTGTGACATTCCTGAGTGTATGAGAGCTGTGATGATCGCAGAGCTCAGCCCCAGTCCTTCCTCCACTGCACCCTGCAGCCACCACAAAACAGAGAAGAGAAGGGCTGCCTTGAGAATGGAGCTGGGGAAGTTTTCCAGTGCCTTCTGCTCCCTGAGCAAATTTCAAACCAGTGCAGGCAACAGTGCTGGTCATACTCCTCTGCTAAGGAATCACCAGGGCTAGTATCTACTCTTGCAGGTCCTGCTTGGTGAAGCACTTCTCAGCCACAGTGCACCAAGCTCCTCTGGGTAGCTGATTGCCTCCCTCTGCTGAACAATGAACACATTTCCCTTTCCCCTCCCCTGCAAAAGATTTTCAGTAGCAGATTTCACTGACAGGGGAAAAAGTGCCACCGTGACGAAGCACAACCTTGAGTGTCATGTAAGGGTGACCTTGGGCACATCAGAGCCTCCCTCCTGCAGTAGGGTTCATTTGTTCTTGGCACCCAAGCTGGAGGAGAAAATGAAGGAGCTCTGAGATACCTAATAAACAGACAGGATGTGTCATACCATCAGACCATTGTTGAAGAGTTTCCCCAAGGTCTTGAAGCAGCCAGATGGAGTCTGACTTTTAATCAGGGCACTGGCAGCATCCTTTATATTCTGCTCATCTACGTGGATGAAGCGCCGGGCTTGGCTGAAGGTCTTGAGGACCAGGGCAGTAAGCCTAGAACCAAGGAAGGGAGAAGAAAATCAGACTGAACCAGCCACTGATGCCCGTCTCTAATAGGAGACAGGCGTCTCTGTGTCTTTCACTATCTCATCCCTGGAAAACTGCCAGTAGGTCAGAGCCTCTGTGTAGATGGAGAACTGGAAGCAATGCACATCAGCTAGATGCTCCAGAAGCTCGAGCTCAGGTCCATTTACAGCGAGAGAAAAAAATCCACCAACAGTTCAGTGCTTCCCTCAGACCTCTCACAATTCCAACAGGGTGCACTTGTGTGATTTAAAGCTAGGAGGGCTGATATTTAGTGAGCTCACTCAGTCCCTTTCCCAATCCTGCTTGGGCACAAAGCACTGTGGGAAACCTGGGAAGGAGAAAGCTTTGCAGCCAAGTTTTCAGAATCAGCCTCTGTTGGGGTTCCCAAGCACAAACAATCAAACAGGGGAACCTCAAGTCAGCTCGTTGGCAAGGTTCTCTTCTAGAAAGTCTCAGGAGCAGTTTTTGTTCAAAATCCCACATGTCCAGACTCCCCCAGTTTCCCCAGGCCAAAATCCAAGCCATCTTGAGCCTAACCACATCAAGCTTTTGTTTCTCAACTGTGTCTGGATATCTCTGCTTACCAGGTATTCCCTGGCTCACTTCCTTCCCCAAAGGCACTGTATGAGCCGTCCATGTGCTTGTACAAGAGTTGCCGCTGGTATCCTGTGGGAAGAGGCTGGGGGTAGTGAAGATGCTCTGGGTCTGTCATGTTCTCAAGGTGACAACCTGCCCCACCAATCCTGCTGATCATTATAGACCACATCATCTCTGAGGAAATCAGCAAAGGGCTTCCAGAGGGGTGCCATGTACCCCTTGTTCATCTGAGACACAGCAGCCTGATTTACATTGCCGTAATTCCCATGGTATCGGGCAAGTGACACTGCACAAATCCTGCTCAGCACCAAGCCTCTGCTGATATCTCCACTGCACAACCTACTGTAGTAGACATCACCAGCTTAATAACCCAACATGAGCAGGAATCCACTCACCACTTTGCAGATAGCCAATTGCTTTCTGTTTGATTTCTGGAGTCAGTTGTCCGGTCTCTTCAAGGTATCGTGTGATAAACACATTGGGGGCAAAATGAACCATGTTCTGCTCACCACAGCCACTGGGCATCTGGAGGAGCTCATCTATGTTATCCAGTGCTGTCCCCAAAATGTCACCTGTGGGACAGAACCACAGCTTTGGGAGCTGTCCTGGGTTAACCTGAGACAGTGTTAACTTTCTTCAAAACAGCTAGCAAGAGGCTGTGTTTTCGATTTGTGCTAGGAAGAAAGCTGATGACAATGATGTTCACAGCTGCTGCCAGGGTGGCCCAAGGTCTTTCATCTTCTCTGCTGTCTGCAGACAGGAGAAGTTGGGAGGGAGCATAGCCCCAACTACTAGCTTAGGATTTGATCTTAGGTTCGGGATTGAGACCCAAAATGGCCAAGAGTCTATTCCATAACATGCACGTCATGCCCAGTACATAGGTGAGGACCCTCCAGAAGCTTGTCCTTTTTTGTTCCAGGTCCCTTTTGCTCCAGGTCATCTTACTCCAGATGGTTCCCTCTCCCAATACCTGCTCCCTCCCTTGGTCAGCTCTTGGGCTGGAATGCTCAGGCTGTTATCTCCGTTCCATGAGTGCGATTTTGGGACTCTGTCTGCTCCAGGATCATTAGCCAGGAATGGGCTGAGCCTTGGTCATTGGCCGGCGAGAGTATCACTGTGTATCACTCATGTCTATATTTGTATATAGTATTATTTTCAATATTATTGTAGTTTATTTATTAAATTGTCTTAACTCACGAGTCCTTTTTTCCCTTTACCCCTTTAATTCTCTCCCCCATCCTCAGCGGGGGGAGGGGTGAGCGAATGGGTTATGTGGAGTTGGCTCCCAGCCAAGGGTAAACCCCTCGCAGGAGCTTAAGATATTCTCGCATGTAAATATTTCTGTGAGCACTGATTCTCCAGATAAACTGCTAAGACTAGTTTCAGTTCACCTCTGCTCACACTAGGGTGACTTTAATGTCTATAGAGTCGTGTAGGAACAGTGATATGGTACTTGTTTATCCTTCCCTTGGCTGGGTGAAATTATAAGTCCATCTGGCCCAGTGTTACTTGTATAAGGGAGATGGGATGTTTCTCTGGAAGACATAGGGGCTCAGTATCACACCTCACAGTATACATTCCCTCTTGTTACTCTGTTTGTTAGTAGACACGGTGGCACCAGAGGAAAAGACTCCTGCAGGGAACAATTTTACTTTCCATGACCCCCCTAAATCTCACCTAAGAAAGAGATGTGGGCTCTCCCAGACCCAAGGACCACATTCTCTGGCATAGTGAAAGTGATTGTCTCTGAAGCTGAAGTTCCTGCAAATGGCAAAAGCATCAGAACAACAGGCAGGAGGGAGATGGTAGACCCACAGGCATCCTCAGGAGAAGGTGTAAACAAGGCTGGGATCACTTCAACAGTTAGTGCAATCAGCATTCAAAAGAGAGAATGACACCCACTGATAAGCAACTGTGATGTGGCTGGTGGCAGCGACTTGGTGCTGCTGAGAGCTTGTAGTAATTGGTAGAGCTGAATGGCTTTGCCTCCTCATAAAATCTCCAAAATCCCTGACTTTGCCCTCCCCATGTACATACCTCCAGATTGTCCTAGAGTTGTTCACACACCACACTGCTTCTCTTTGTTCTCCTCACTCTGTGCGTGTGTACAGCCCCAGTGGTAAGACAGTCTCTGTCTCTGGGGTATCTGCACCTACCTTTAGGGCATAGGAGTGAGGTTCGAGTCTTTTCCTCCAGCAGCCCCTCTGCCTGGTGGGGAAAAGGCTGGTCAGTTCAGAAGGGAGAGCAGTAAAATGAGATAGCAGCTGTGCAGCACCGCACCTTGCTGCAAGCACCATTTCCATCCTCATGGGCCGTGCAAGGGCCTCACGCAGACAGCAGGGATATGCGTGCTGACAGTGAAGTTTCGCTGGGAAGCAGGTTTCTAAAGCTCCTACATGGCCTTTTCCCCCATCACCCTGCTAGCAAGCAGTTCTGACATCTCTGTCCCATCAAGTGGAGGTGCTTAGCTCATGCCCTGACCCAACGTACCCTCAGAATCACTCCCTGACCAGCTGCTCTGAGAAATGTGCCTACCTGCCCGGCCAACTCTCCCTTCTCAGAGCCACCCACCAGGCCATTTTGAGCCTGACCCAGTTCTGACCTCGCCAGGACCCTGAAGCGTACTCTGACCTTCACCAGTAGGTGTTTAACCACTGCGTCCTTCCCTCCAGACTCCGGCACAACAGCTCTACTCTCAGTGCAAACATCTTCCTGCTCCATCACCTCAGCAGTGACAGTGAAATTCACCTTCCCTAAAGAACAAAAGATCAAGAGGCCAGCTGGCACATGTTTTAGTTTGCTCAGCTTAAGGCTGCTCACTCATGCTTCTCATAATAGGCCACTCTCCCTTCCAGTTCAGCTCTGGTTTCCTCAAGCAGTTCTGCCAGTGCCTCCCACTCCTGCCCTGCCCTTGCCCCTTACCTAATTTTGTAGCCTTCACATCCCAGAAAAATGTTTTTGCTGAATCAGGACACAGACAAACAGTGAACCTGACATTTGCATGCACAAATTCAAAATCCCTGGAGTCCGTTAGGCTAAGCTGGAGCTGGAAGTGAAACAAAAGGGAGTTCAGGTTACAGAGCTGCTGCCCCTTTTTTCCTTTCAGCTCCTTTATCCAAATGTCAATTAAGCCCAGAAGCCCAGGATGAGTATGATGATGGCCCTGTTGCAACATCTCTGGGCAACTAGTAACCCACGGACATCACATTCGTGTAGGGTTGAGCTTATGGGAAGGGATAAGCTGGGCAGAGATGGCTCTGTATGGGGCTTTCTGAAGAGCTGCTTTTCTGTCTTTTGCTCAATACCTGAGGAGGCAGCCCCTTGTCTGGGTCTCTGTCAGTGAAGTACTGTTACCACATATCCCTCTGCCCAACAACCATCATGGAGGTAGCCACTCACCACCATACATTGCTTCAGGTAGCTGAAGACTTTGACTTTCAGGGGAAATGACTCTCCTCGGAAGACAGAGTAGGGCAAGGTGGGTTCCACGATGAAGGGCTTGAAGCTCTGTATGCTGGTGGTCTCTGAGATTCCCAACCCATGACTCTCTGAGGTGCAGAAAGTCATGGCTCTCCAGTTTGTGATACTGTCAGGTACTGTGACAGTTAGCTCAGCAGACCCTGAATCACTGAGGAGAAAACAGAGTGGAAGGAGTTGTCCCCATCCCTGCAAAGATTTCTCTTGGGAAGACAAAAGCAGAAGGAATGTGAACTGGAAGTGCATGTGATGACGTGGGGATTCCTAGGAAGTAGGACAGAGGTATGGGAAGAAGAGCAAATAGGTGGGGCGAGGAAAGACTGAGAGGCAAATGCAAATAATAATAGGATAATAGGAGAGAGGACATCCTCAGCAAGATTATCAGATTAATGTGCTATGTATTAGCAGACTATACCTTGTTAGGGAGAGGTTCCTGATATGCTGTAGGGAAAGGCTGCTATTAAAAAGAACCTTGACAAGCAGGAAAAATGGGCTAGTAAATGGGCAAACACAAAATTCTGTATCTGAGACAGAACAATACCATGCAACAGTACAGGCTAGGCAGTCACTGGCTAGTAAGCAGCTTTGCAGAAAAAGAGGTATCAGTCCTGGTGGATAACAAGTTGAGAATGAGACATCTCATGTGCCCTTACAGCAATGAAGACCATCTACTTCTAGACTGTATTAAGAAGACTGCAGCCACCAGGTTGAGAAAAGTTATTTTTCCCTCTATTCCTCCCTTGTGGGCCCACATCTGGAGTACTGTGTCCCATTTTTGCCTTTGAGTACAAGAAGGATACTGACATACTTGACTGCGTCCAGTGGAAGACTACCAAGATGGTGAGGGGGCTGGGACATTTGATGTACAAGAAGAAGCTGAAAGAACTGGAGTTTTCAAACTTCAGAGGTAAAGGCTAGGGGGAGATCTTTCTGCTTTCTACAGCTACCTAATGGGAAGGTGTAGAGACAATGGAACCAGTCTTTTCAGAGGTGCGTATTGATAGGATGAAAGGTAGCAGGCACAAGTTGGAACATGGGAAATTCTGACTTGAGATTAAAAAAGAAATACCATAAGGATGGTCAAACACTGAAACAGGTGCCTAGTTAGTTTGTGGAATCTCCATTCTTGGGGATATACAGAACTTGACTACAAGAATCTGATCTAACTAAACCTGCTTTGCCCAGTATGTTGAGTTATAGACCTCTGGAGGCCTCTTCCATCCTACAGAATTCTGTGATTTTCAGTTCCCCAGAGTCATTTGGAAGATCTCAAGCAGAGTCAGAAATGGAATCAAACCTCCATTCTCCTTATCCACTTCTTCACACCTCCCTTTTCTTTGTGGGCACAGAAGCCAATAAAACCCTGGCTCTGCTCTTGCCCATTCCTTCTCCACTCTGGCTGGTAGGAAGTCTAGATTAATGTGGGGCCACAGCCCATAATTACTCACTTGATGGGAACCAGAGTCCAGATGAATGTCTCTGGAAACCAGATACGTACTGGCCCTGCCTTGCTACCCAGCTCAATGTGCTCTGACTCATCATGTTCAACAGCAGCATCTGTTTCTGGGTCCAAGTTGTCCAAGTCTGCCAGGTCACCATAAGCTATTGGAAACAGAAGTATTCATTCAAAGGCAAGAGCAACTGTGAGATGAGGACAGAGTTCAGCTGGGAAAAGCTCAGCTCTCCATCCCTCCTGCTCCCACTTACATCCCCCTTGACCTCTCCAAGATGCCCTCAACCTACTTCTCTATTATCTTCCACAAGACAGCCCAGGAGACCATGGGGTTTCCAGCATGTGTGTGCTCCGCCACAAGGAACTCTACCAGCTCACACTTTTGCTCTCTCAGCCCCTGCAGAAACACCTAGATACTTCCCAGTGCCAGTCTTGTTTCATTCTCTGGTTTCCAGCAAGACCTTTCCTAGTCTTACAAACACGTGTTCCTTCCTGAGACAGCTTCCTCATTTCCCCCCTTGACCATACTGTTTTCCTGCCTGCCAGCAGAAGCTTCCAAGCAGGTTCTTCCTATGGAGCCAATGCTGTGTCCCTTCAGTGCACTGGACATACAGACATGTCAGGACCCTTCCCCTCTTCCTGTGGTGCACATCTCCTGTGCTACCTCTCACTCATCTCTGGAAGCCATCCTCAGTTCTTCAGCACACTGCTCATTCAGCTGCCCTTTTTCAGCCTGTGTGTTACCCGTGATTTCCAAAGAAACAAGATAAATCGAGACATACACATGTAGTCGTAGTAGAAAGTGGTCTGGGTACGGCACTCAATCGGAGACTTGATTTTAAGGCTGGTTAAAAATGTTAGACCTGAATTCTGGAGGCAAGAAGGGGAAGAAAAGAAGGAAAAATTCAGTGGAAAGGGCAGTGCATCTAATGGTCTGTCTCTGCCCCCACCTCCCAGCGTATCAGCCACCCCATTTTGTTGCACTTCAGATGGACCTGCAAATTTAAACAGGGAGAGAATGCAGAACCACCCTTCTCCCAAAGCCCGGTCCTGGCCCCTCAGGTCAAAGGAGATTCTCTCCAGTCAGGATTGTGGGGTTGACCACTTGCGTGTGCATGCCCACACACGAAGTTTTTATTTTGGCACCACAGTTTGCTGCCCACCCTAACACAGACTTGTTCTCATCTTTCACCTGCTACTCCTTTCTACTATTCTTTCCCTCCTTTCCCCAGTACCCCTTTTCTCCCAGATGCTTTGCTTTTCCAACCTCCAATTTTCTCTGCCTCAGTCTGACACTCTTCTCTCCTTCCAACTCCTAGAAAGTCTGAGGGCCTTGAGCTTGGGATAAATGGAAAGCTTGGTTCCTAGGGATCTGCCTGATTGATGGGAATTGATCAAGCTGGGAGCATGGAATGACAATATCTCAGAGTTCAGAGGCTTGGCAAATTCAGAACCTGAAGTTGCCAGTGTTTACGGAAAAGACAATCTGTGAAGCTAACCTGGTATACAAAATGGCTGAGCTCTGATATTTCAGGTTTTCTGGAAATTAGATTTACCTTCAGAAGTTCATAAACATCTGGTTGGGACACTGCATAAGAGTATCTGTTGTACATGAACGGTGACATTGTTCCCGGTGGAAGGGTGGTCTGAGGGGAACCAATGGTTCCTGGGCTCTTGTGGATAGTACAGTAGTCACTGTAAGAGTCTGTGAGCTTGCTGGGGTGCTCTTGAGAATAGCTGAACATATTGTACACCTGCAGACAGAGAATTAAAACAGTCCAGGTCAGTGTGAGAGGGGGGGGAGTTGCTCTTTATGTGAGAGAACAACTTCAATGTATTGAGTACTGTCCAGGGGTGGGTGACGAGCGAGTTGAGAGTTTGTGAGTGAGAATTAAGGGACAGGCTGGCATGGGTGATACTGTTGTGGGTGTCTATTACAGGCCACCGGATCAGGACGAGGAAGTTGACGAGGCCTTCTACAGGCAGCTGGTAGCAGCCTCGCAGCCACAGGCCCTGGCTATTGTGGGTGATTTTAACTCCCCTGCTATTTGCTGGAAGGCCTACTCAGCCAGCCATCCGCAGTCCAGGAGGTTTCTCCAGTGCATTGATGATAACTTCCTGATGCAAAAGGTGGAGGAGCCAACTAGGAGAGGAGCGCTGCTGGACCTTATTCTCACAAATAAGGAGGGTCTGGTTGAAGAGGTGAAGGTTGAGGGCAGCCTTGGTTACAGTGACCATGAGGTGGTGGAGTTCAG
>WKFP01014890.1:131185-149094 GCA_011057875.1 Pterocles orientalis | reverse complement strand
CACTGGAACAGGCTGCCCAGAGAGGTTGTGGAGTCTCCTTCTCTGGAGACATTCAAAGCCTGCCTGGATGCGTTCCTGTGCGATCTGATCTAGGTGTTCCTGCTCTGGCAGGGGGATTGGACTAGATGATCTTTCGAGGTCCCTTCCAATCCCTAACATTCTGTGATTCTGTGAGATGGGAATTTTTTAATTTCTATCCAGAGATTTTCTGTGACTGCAGAGGCAGAGCTTGGATCCTGTCTGCAGCAAAAGCACAACCCCAAGGGTTTTTGAGCTTCATGGAGCTCAAATTTTACAAGTTTTCACAAGTTTTAGATGCCAGCATCAGAGATGAACATGAACCCCTCTGGGGCATGGCTGCATAACTGTGGCCACTTCTAGCTCACATTTTGTACCTGAGAACTCAATGCAAACAGTGAGGAGACCTTCCCTGTAAGAGTCCTTAGATGGCTTCTTGTCTAACTGAAGACACATCTTGGATCCACCAAGACAGTGTCAAGAGGCAATTCAAAGGTCCTCAGACCCAATGCCTGCCAGGTCTAGGGAAGAAAATGGACCCTTCCACTGCTGAGGCACCACTTACAATCCAGTCTTGAATGAAAGAACTGTCTGGTTCATGTGAGCTGGAACAAAGACATGGAGCCTATCACACAGTGGACATTTTTTTTAACATAACTTTTTTTCGGAGCACTTTCATGAGTTGATTCAGGAGACAGAAGTCTCCTGCCACCTGATTGCCACCATGGCAAAGGACTCTAAGTTTAACAAGAATGTGACTTTGGGCTGTAATTGGGAATGACCATGGATTATTCCATTAAATCCCTCTGTAGTTACTGGAAATTTTGACTGGTATTTGATGTTGGCCTTCATTTTTTTCTCATGAAGCCATGTCCTGTCCCCATTCAAGTACTTGTTGGTATACCCACTGTGCCTTATTAACCAGTACCTGCACCCAGATACTCAAAAAGCATCTCTTCAATATTAGCAAGGCTCAGCACTAAAGTGACTCACGCTATCCCTGGAGAGCTCAGCCTCTGGCCTCAGGAGAAGGACACTCTGGTCTACAGCACGGATGCTACATAGGGAGCCTGGTGCAGCCTGCAAATGGAGACGGACAGCTGATCCTGGGAGAGCCACTGTGTCTGAGAAGCCAAGCATCACCTGAAACAGCAGAAAAAAGGAGGACTGAAGATATTGACAGAGGAAGGAAAGGGGAGACTGTGGCTGCTGGATTCTGCTGGACATCTACTGCCAATTTGCAGTTAATTAGCTACCCTCCAACCTTCACACCCCCTTATGTTTTGTACACTACTTACATGGTTCTTGAAGCACTTGGAGACTTTCAGACTGAAGGTGTCAGCTGCCACTTGTCCCTCAGGGAAAGCCATGTAAACAAAGAGGGTAGCCATGGGTGAAATGAGGTCAATGGGCAGAGTGATATTGAAAGCCCCTCTGTACCAACCTAAAGGAAGAAGGAAAAATAGAAAAGGTATAGGAAGAGGCAAGGAAGTCTGTCTCCAAGGATTATGGCAGCAACATGCTCATCCTCTACAACACTTCTGTACAATTACTTGGATAAAAACTATTCTGCCTTGCTTCTGAGGAGGCCACAGCTAGACCAGAATGTAGGTTAGTGCCATGTTGTATCAGTGACTACATAATGAGGGATCTTGGCAACAGTATGCACTTGGAAGAGAAATTACTTTCCACCTGAGTCCAGCAAAAAGATTCCGTGTGTTTTCTTGGACGTCTCTGATAATTCCTGCTTGGCAGATAAACTCTGACAATTGCACCATTTGATCAGAAAAAAAAGATTAGGGAAATTAAAAGACAGAGGAGAGATGGCATATTTGCCATTTCCTTTTGATTTTTTTGTGCCAGTTCTGTTGTTTCCTGTTTTCTCTCCTTCCCCATTTAGGCTGGAAGGGCTTTCCCGTTGGGTCCTTAATCTGTTCCTGATATTTAGATGCTCTTACCTAATGGTGGATCAAGAAGTACTGCTGTTTGCCCATGATGCACAAGGGATCCTCTGGCCAAAACCTAAAGGGTGAACAGAGTAAGGAGTTGATAGTGCCACTGCTCCATGTCACTGAGCTAGCAAAAGGTCCTGTGCTGACCATGTTGATGGTACTGCCCTACACTCACCAGGTAGTAGAAATCTGCTCTGGAGGCCCCATCCCTCAGCTCTGTGGCCAGGATGCGATAATGCACAGTGACTTGCTGCACATCCTTGCAGGGCAGCATTGAATGCACTGGCTGGATCCTCACAGAGCTGCGGCTGGAAGAGTAGAAGGCCCTCAGTGTGAGGGATGCAGTTCCATAGGACACCTTCACATTTCGACCACTTAAGTCCTCCGGCTGGGTCTTTGCCTGTGGCACAGAAAAGGTGGCTCAGTGTCTGAAGACTTCTTGCAGCTCTCCCCATGCCAAAACCAAGGCTGACTGGACAGTGGGCTCTGAGGTCTCCCAAGGGTAAGGTGTCTATTTCCACCCAGGACAAGCTCAGCCAACCCGTCTGTGGAGCCTGGCATTGCCTGCTCCAGCATGCGCTGGGATAACTAGCACCTGAACAGGGAGCTGTATACTACTGGGACTTGGGCTACAGCCTGAACTTCTGCAATGCTGCTGCTACCTTGGGAGAAAGCCAGATCATTAGATTGTGTAAAGTGGCTTATTAATCCCTTGATCAAACCACTGAACCCTTTGCTTCTGCCTGGTATGTATGGGGAAAGTATCAGCATGGATAATGTATTTCACTGTTCAGTGTTATTCCACTTGCACACTGTATTTCTTTTAGCACTTTCCTTGATCCATAGGGTAGGGGTGGCAGGGGACAACTGAAGATAAATAGCTTTGTTCATCTTTGACCTATGGCCTATCTACATTGAGCCTACGATATTAACATCTTGTGGACTTCCAGCAAGGTCAAGATCCATCATCTAAAATACTGTATGCACTCTGATAAAGACACAGGATTTACCTCAAAGTGCCTTCACCTTGAAGTTTAGATAGGACAGGTATTAGAAACCTAGCCCTATGACCAGACAAGAGAGCCTTCCTTGTTCATGGGAAAGCAGATGCAGAATTTTTCTCTGTCAGTTCCCTGTAGTTGGAATCGCTGTTTAGCTCCTTACATCCTGGTTACCTGCTCTGCTCCAGACTGGCTTGCAGCAACTGGTTCCTTACTAGCTTTTTTTTCTCTCCTAAGGTTTCTGTCTCTTATATCCCAGGTTTCTCCTAACTCTGAAATATATTGCAAACTGGTCACCGACATTTTCTTCTCCACATGTACTTTCCTTAGCTCCTTTCCTATGTTCCTGTTCCACACTATGTGGGAGCCCTTCCTTCCTCTCTGTCCTTGCCCAGCCCCACAAAGCCCTTTCCACCTCAGACAGAGGGGCTATGTAGGTAGACCTCAGTCATGACTTCATGGGGCTTCTATCCACTGTCCCATCTCTCATCATGTCTCCTGACTCCTCAGGGACTGTGTGGCACCAGGGGAGGAATGCCGGCAGTGCTATGGGCTATTCCTCTTCTTTAGATATGTAATTTCACTGCTCCATGCCCCCATCTCCCTGGCTATACTGAGACAATGGCATAGACTGTAGTCTAAAAGATACATTGCTTAGAGCTAGACAAATGTAATGTAATTGTTGGGCTTAACCTGTAGCAGAACTTTACTGCTGTTGTCCCATGCTGATGTCTCCAAGGTGAAAGAGACCATCCCAGTGTCATCTGTGAAGTAGGTATTGGTCTGCTTCTTGCTACCATAGGAAACAGTAAGAATCACCTGCTTGTTCTTCAGGTATGTCTTATTGGCACTTTTGAGTTCCAGCTGTAAAGATGCAGAGAAGAGTCAGAGAACTGGAGGCTTCAGGACTGAAAATCTCCTTCCTAAAAGAAGTCCCAGTTCCCCTCCCTGTAAAGGGACTCTCAGTGTGACCCCTAACTCCTCCAGCTCCTCCCCATTTATGCAGCAGCAATCTCACCTGGCAAAGCCATGCACCTATCCTGTGGTCACACCTTTGGATTACCTCCCAGTAGAGATGTCAAAGGATAGATTGGGACAGGGACTGTGCTAGCAGCTTTGGGCATCTCAGAGCACGGGGACTCCTCAGCACTTCTATGCCTGCCATCCCCTTGGGTCCAGCTGCTGAGCTTTCCATGTTTCTGTCCTGTTCACTTACATTGCCGTAGTAGGGAGCTCCTTGCTGATAGTAGTAGCTTGTCCCCCAGAATTGGAGAGTTGTGATATCAAAAGTGACCTTGCAGTTTTCAGTGGTGTTGAACTCTACCCCTAGGAAAGACAGGAGGTGCATGCAGGTGAGTATTGTGTCTAAGCAAAGGCAGCAGGATTGGATGGACTGAGGTGAAGGATGGACTATCACTCCTAGGGGATTGTAGTTTCTCCATGGAACTTCAGGAGTCATTTAACACACATAGTCGGCAATAGTGCCTCCTACATTCTGACCTGCTGGAATGACAGCAGTCTACCAGGAGGTCTCTGCCAGACAGTTTTCAAATGCTCTTTCTGACTTTGTTTAAGATGGCCCTACTGCCAATTGTCCACTTCCATTCACCTCCTGTTCTCACAGCCGAGTCACTAGAAGACAACATTTTTTCCTTGCCTTCACCACATTAATTTACAGTTTGCTGTCTTGCCATGTGGTGCCCATCTGAAATCACTGTAGTTTGCTAAATGAATGTGTGTCACTGCTTTCAGCAAGGGGATGCAAAATATTTTCTTGTAAGGAAGGGTTTGTAAAATTTTGGAAGAGAAGAAACCTTACAAGACAAGATATTTAACAGTAGCTCTGGACATATCCCTGTCTGGCATGTGGCAATAAACCTGACCTGTATACAGTCAGGGCCTTGGTTATCACTGGTTGCTGTAAGTCTCTCCTCATTCCAATGGACTTTCCTAAAGTATGGTTTAAGAACAAAAGAACCTGGCCTGGCCCACCTCTGTGCATGTTTCTACTGTAACCAGAAGACAGGAAAAAGCAGCTCTTGTTCATCTTTGCCAAACCAAGGTGACTGGCAGAGCTGGACCGGCCACAACCTCTTGTGGAGGAGCAAGAATACTGGTAAAGCCCATCCTGCATCTGGGAGAACTCACATGACCTGCGTTATTCAGACCTGGGTGGTACGGTACACTAGAACATCCATGCTGCCGTGCAGCTCCCAGAGAAGACACAACACTCTCTGAATGTTTGGCTCCATGGGAGACAGTACAGAAACCTCCAGTGGTTTGATGGGAGGACACAAGTATCCATAAGGATGAAACCCAGATACAGATGAAAACCCAAAGACAAGAACGTTGTATGAGTGTAAAGAAAAATATTTTCCACAAAATTGTAGAATCAGTTTTTGCTACCTGTTCCACTTTCTTTCAGAAAAGCCACAGCTTCCAGGTTGAAATCGTAACTGTCACCACGCTTCAGGTGGTAGATCTTAATATTCACCTCAGTGCCAAAGCAGCCGTCCTTGTTTGTCTGGAGATGTGAAATTGTATCTGTTAAACAATCATGAATGCACTAATCCCTTCTGCAGTGCAGATAAAGCCCAGAAGTCTAAAAGTACGTGACTAAGACACCTGAGTTAAAGGAGCAACTCCCATACTGGTATGAAAGGTATTTCTTTTCTGTGGAGTAGTCACTAACAGGAGATGCTGTTTCACACATGGCTCATCTTTACACGCTCACATGTGTGCCAGTAACAAACACAAATTGTCATATCTCCCTGACAACATGATTTCTTCTGCTGGGGCAGGATTTATCTTTAAGATATGTGCTGGGTTACTTAAAAATACGTAAACAAATATAGATACATTCATTCAACCCTAGAGATGAATAAGTAAAGTCTGTGCTGAACTGCAATTGCTTGCTTAGATGTAAGAGGTAATTTCTGTGTCTCCAAAACAGCTGTTTCTGGGAAAGAGCACATAGGTGTTTATACGAAATTAAAAGGTGGTACTGAAAAGCATCCAGCAGAAGTGAATTGATGTGGACAGTGTATTTTTTTTGTCCTGTCACAGTACCTGTTTTGTAGGCAAATCTACAATAGTTTGCCTGCAGATGCTTCATCCTTCGAGTGTATCTAAATGAAGTTAGAGAAATCACTGAGAGGGCCTAAGATTGCTGCACTGGGGAATTAAGGACATATCAGTCATTCATCCCCAAGCAAAGAGCATGGTGTTTCAACAGCTGATGTCTGTCCCACTCCTTCCTTTAGCATTCTTCCTTCTCTTTACTCCCGTTCTTCTCTTTTGCAAGAGGAGTGGATGTTCCATGTGCTCACCTCACCAGTGTAATCCTTACAAATACTGCCCTTGGGTCTGGAAGACTTCCGATTATAGCGGATGTGTTTACGGCACACCACAGCCTTCACACTACCTTGGACTGGTTTCCCATATGTGTACCTGGCAAACATAGCAGAGAAGACTTACATGTAGAAACACTAGCTCAAAGATGAATAACACCAGCTTTAGCCTGTGTATTGCAGCTATACAACCCAGCAGCCTGCAGTGTCTTCATGGTTCATGAGCTCAGCAGAGGCCAAGAAGTTAAAATGACTTCATCAGATTGAGACAGAAGGCAGTGGTGGATGAGTTCTCTTCAAGTCCACACTAGTCCCACCAGGCAGTTCTAGGGGACATTGCACTGCCCACAAGATGAGTCATTATTCCATCCATACTGGCACTAATCAATGCAGCAGAGGTACTGTACTGTAGGGCACATGCCCCACTGAGGGAATCCACTGCCACATTTTCAAACCCACAGTGAAAGAAGCAGGGAGAGAGGCTATGGAGAAAGGTAAGAGTCCAGAAGAATGTGTGGGGGTGGGGTTGGCAGAGAACGTTTTGAGCTCAGTTATTGATAGGTGTGCAGTTTCCGAATCCGTAAGAATGCACCTTCTGCCATGGTAAATCAGCTCACATGCCACAGACGTGGAGACGGAAGTTCTCCTCCAAGATGGTGACCACCTGAGGCATCTGGATGGAGACACTGAACTTGGGCAGCACTGTGTGAAAGCAAGAGAAACAGAATTAAATTCTAAATATAGGGAGAACTCACTTGTTCCAATCCTCCCCAAATTTGTTGTTTAGAGAAAAATCTCTCTTTTTATTCCCTGGCTAACAGTACAGGGCCTGGTAGTAATGCATTAGCAGCCCAGCCAGGAGAGTGTGGGGCGAGTAGACAGCCTTAGTCTCCTCCACTGAGCAAGGCTGTGGGACAGTGGGCCTCAGTCCATTCTCAGGATGTAGGGGAGAAGAAAGCCAGTAGGCCTTAGTGAAAGTCAGTGATTATACCTATTGGCAGGCAGTTGGATATCTCAGGTGCTGGCACAACTAGCACAGCTGTTTACAGCTGCATGGCCCACTCAGCTCTGTGTGAGAGAGGGGGCTGGAAGCAATACATCTTTCTCTGCTCCCTTCAGCTCCCTGAGACTCTTACCATACTCCTCCACCCTGAAGGTATGTGTGCGGTCAGGCATTTTGATGGTGTACTCTCCAACCAGTGCTTCTGCAGCCAGAGGGAAGGACAGATCCACAATGCCTCCCACAGGTGTAACATTCAGCCACTGTGCAATTCGGTTCCCTTTCGGGTCCTGTGGAGGCAGTAGCAGAGTTATTTCCCAGTGCAAAAAGTGATCTCTTGCAGGATGTCCGAGCTATCACAGCACGGTCTGAGCACATCCCCTTTTGTCCTGAGAGCCCAAGTCTATGACACAGCTTCAGTGCTCAGGTGAGTCCAAGCTCAAAGAGGATAGGGCTTTTCTCCCTATCTCATTGATTAAGTCAATCTATTATGTTATTGCTCTGTGGTGGCACTGCCGTCTCACTGCTGCAAAACTGTGGTTTACTGCCTGCCTGTCACACCAAGAGATAGAAGTGGTCCCTCTCAGAGACGTCTGTGGTGATCTGAGCTGGCATAGCGCCCAGGTGAATCCTGACAGCACATGCTGCCTGAGGCATGAGCTACTTGGGAGTGATTACTAGGGAACCTGATGTCTTGAATCCCCAGGAAAGTCTGGGTAAATGAGTCCAGGACTTCATGCAGGAGACCATGAGGCCCACTATAGAAAGGAGCATGTAAAGACCTGGGATGCAAGGGCATTTGGAGGCTTTGTTTACTGTTATGATTGGTCCATGACAGACAGTGGTCTCCCACTGCTGGTTCTTGGGAGGGCAAGATGCAGAATTCTGGCTATGGTCATGCTGTCCGGCCAAGAAGGACTTAGCAATGAGTTGATGGGTGCTTCATAAACATATGGAGAAAGCGGGAAATTAGTTTGAAAGGGTAAAGCTGCATCAGAGTATAACGTTCGTGCAAACTGGCATAAAGTGTTGCATAGGTGTCTCAGGAACCACACATTTATGTATTGATTAGTGGACATGGCATACAAATGTGCATTAGCTATGGCCAATTGCTAGTTGAAACTATGACCTCTGTGCATGGGTTATTACAAACTCCCTACCGCTTTCAGGTATCTTTCCTCAGCTCAGGTGACTGCAGTCCATATTTTAAATATTGTAATATTTAATTGTAATATTTAATTTTGTAATAATTTAATAATTTTGTAATATTTAATATTGTAATAAATAATACTGTAATATTGAAACTAACAGATTTTAAGGGCAATATCCTGAAAACTGCTTTAGAAAGTTTCTCTAGCCGTGTAGCCACAACATTAACTGATCAAACTTTTATTTTTCGTATGTTAAATATGAGACACTCCTTATAGAAACTTCAGGATTTTCACAAATCTTCCATGCACAGGCTAGAGGGACTAAAAGTCCTGTGACGACTCTAGAAAAGTTTGCTGGACAGCTGACTGGTTTTCAATCACTTACTGCAGGGACTGTGCTCGGTATCATAACACTGCACTGCCAAACTTGTGTGGATACTGAAGGAAGGGCAAGAAGTCAAGGACCATTCCCATTCATTCTGAGGTAACTGGCTTTCTGCATCCATATTTCCCCACCATCTGTGGGACACCAAACCTGTGTCTTCCCCAGGGTGAGAAGAGATCACCACTTTCAATAAAGTAGGTGCTTTACCTTCAGTTCCACCAGGCGGTGCTGTGGGAAGGAAACAACAGACACTGGTGGGATGCTTTCAGGTAAGTTACCATCCACCTCCCCAGGATTTTTTCCCCCAGCCATCCGTGAGCTTTCCCTAAGCAATTTTCAGGGACTGCCTGTGACCCAACATCATGAGCATCTCCAGCATTGCAGATGGTGCCCAATGCTGTTTATAAGCACCAAAAGCAACACTGAGACTAGCTGTCCACAGATGGATCACCTAGCTGGGCCTAGCACTGATCCAGAAGTCATGGGGCAGCCCATTGCATTTTCAGACTTACTAAGATTTCTTCCCTCTTGACTTACCATTTCATTGCTGGCAATAAAGTTCTGATCCAAGGTTACAGTTCGCAACTTGACTATAGAGCAAAAGAAAAACACGAGTGGCTGAAATGAAATCAAGTCTGTTAGTAATAATAAGAATGGATGGCTAAGATGTGCCCATGTGCTTCACTGAGAGGGTGTGGGCAGCAGCTAGCACCATTCACTCCTGGTCGTATGCCCAAAGCCCTGCTAGGGGCACTGACAGACTACTGTGGCTGTGACTAGAGCAACCATGAATATAACACAGTGGTATCTAAACCTCTTCTCACACATCAGCCAAACACACAAGCCCTGTTCACACTGACATGCTGTCTGAGTATGGCTAGTACTGGAGAAAGCTCATGCCATGCTGACATAGGAAAGAGGTATCCCCACATTCCCCAAAGCCTAGAAGGGAGATGAAGCCTGTGACTCATCTCCCTTGCAAAGCAGGCCCTGCTCCAAGTGCTAGAGGTTACCCCATATTTTGTGGCCTGAGGACCTTTCTTTCCATTATAACACATGGCATTCTCTCCATACCAATTTGTCCAGGTTTGTACGCAGGTTTGTCTGTCTGAATAAAAGTCTTCTTGTCTGCGTGCTTGATTAGGACTTCCTGTTTCTTCTGAAACTCTGAGTTGGCTTCCAGGACTGTGATAACAATAAAAGCCACTTCATCAGAGTTTCCAACAGGAGGAGGGACCTGCGGGTATAGTTGTAACCATCATTCAGGGTGGATCCCATTCATGGATCCACAGGCTTTTGGAATAAGGATTAGGATACTGCTTTTGTATTGCTCCAGTTCTTCTTGCCCTGAAAGACCTAACAGTACTTTTCAGAATGTTTTCTAGAAGAACAAAATATCAGTGGGGCTGCACAGCAGGAAGGACACTGGTAGACCTACACAGGCTGATGCAGAAGATTCAGTGTCTGATTAAGATGTGCCCATGGGAAGACACAATTCTTTGCCTTCCTGCCCAGAAAGAGCAGAACTCATGTGTTGTCCACCCTCCCAACAACCCTGGAAAATATATTCCTCACCTGGAAGCTTGTGCAATGAAAGAAAGTGAGCTGAGAGGTGGACTGAGTGATCAGAGTCTTGTTCCCAGCTCTGCTTTGTAAGATTACAGCCACGTGGATCGGGACGGCTTGTTTTCTGCTGAGCTGGAGGCACACTGTCTCTGAGAAGGGGTAGTAGAGCTGGGATGGTATTGCCACAGCATAATTTCTATTAAAAAAGAAAAAAAAAACCCTCAGGTTGAATTGTTTTTCTAAGAAGATAGATTTTGACTGTAGGATTTGAGTACTTTCTAATAAGACTTTTGGTCTCTTCATTCCACTGTCACAATGCCAGTGGGACAAGATCGCACTGTTCTCATCTATTGGTACTGCAGCCATTGACACTGCATCTGCACTATGTGCTGCATGCACATGTAAAAAGATAAAGCCACTGCTTCCAAAATGAAAGTCAAAATAAGGTGAAGAGACCTCCTCAAATCACCCAAGAGATCAGCAGCAGAGCTTGGCTACATTGCAGGTTTCCTGAGACTTCAGCCTTCACACACCATGTATCACCATCAGTCTGCTTGATTGGTTATCTGCTTTCTGTCCTATCAGCTACTCTTGAGCTCAGAACCAATGCCATGCATATGGGACACGGTGTCCTGGCTTTGTGTCTCAGACAGAGAGTCACCTTCTCCTCCCAACACTCCTGCCCTCCTTGCTCTTATTCCAGTTCTCACGCCTCTGCGGCTACTCTCATAGCTGTACCCATTGACAGCACCAAGAAGGTGTTCATGCTGCTTTGTTTTTTTAATCTTACATTGCAGTGCAGCAACTAGGACCAAAGAAAAACCAACATTCCAGCAGATTTAAAAACTCTTATCACTGACTTCTCCTGCTTACTGCCTCTGGACATGTTCAGCCAATAGCCTGTTTTCAGCAGCAGGAGGGCAGGGCCTGGAAAGATCAGAACACCAGGAGGCAGGTTCTCCTGTTGGCAGTTCCCATCTGGAGTCCAGCACCCTGGCAAGAGGGAGTCAAAGTCCTGCTGGCCTGGAGCCTTGAGTACTTTCACACTTCACGACTGTCAAGCTGCCTTGATCAGCTTCTCTGCTGCTAATAGTAGGGGATCTGATTTTGGTTTTCCTACTTAAAGTGACTCAGGGCTGTCATTCAAGTATCCCAAGAGTGAGGTTGGATTACTTTCTCATGAATTTACAAAACACATTGGCATAAAGGCAGGACAGCAGACAGCCCATTGAAGCAGGTAGTATTTCCATAAAGCAAAGCTTCCTCCCAAAGGTTAACAGTGGAAAATAGGCAGCAGTAAAGCATTATTTGAGCAGGAGCTGTGTCAGCCTGTGGAACATGTCCCAGAGGAAGATGCTGAACTCCTGCTTGAAGACATTTTTAAAACTAGACTTGTACATGCCACACCACACACGGCATGAAGGAACCCAGCTACAACCCAGTGACATATTTCCCACTGTAACATCTACTGTGTGAGCACAGCCCTGTTTCTGTTTACAGTTATGCCATGACTGCAAAAGCAAAGGCCTTCAAAAGGCAAGAGCAAGTTCACAAGCCAGTATATCATAGCAGTGCCTGCTGGAACAGAAGTTGCATTCCTGATAAAGTATATAAAGAGAAGCAGTGCTGGGAATTGTCCTTGCTAGAGGTTTCTTAGAAAGTCTGAGGGAGAAGATGGCCAGCTAAGCCAGAGTGAACACACAGCTTTACAAAGAGCATCCCTATTAGATTTCTTGGGCTCACATTTGCCCTGTTTATAAAGGCACCCAGCTTTGTCCATTAATGATTTAAATGGTGACCTCTGATTCTGGGGAGAAAAGCACAGCCCAAAAGGAAATATATTCTGGAGCAGCGTAGGAGATGTGAGATGTTGGCAAGTCAGAATTAAACACACGCAGAAAGCTGGCAGAGTTGCTCTGCCTGAGTCCTTGCAGAAGTACATGATCTACATCACAGGCACTACAGGGAGATCCAAGCAATATGGAGAGTGTGGCGGGGAGGGTGCATGAGAACCAAGTGAAACCTTGGGAATAAGAGATATTATGCCTCTTTGGAAAAACACTCCTGCTCTTAGGACTTCTGTCCTATTTCTGTCGCACCACCACCCCCCCAGGATCCCTAACAGACCAGAGTGCATATGTGAAGCATCTGAGGTTCTTACAGCATTGCAGGCGTTCTGGCCGTGCTAGGCAGGAGAAGGATGCTGCCCCACAGGAAAGCGATGCTCCACATAGCTGATTGCAGATCAAATACCTCCACGGAAAGCTGAGCCTCTCTTCTGTCTCCCCTTTGCCCCTGCTTCTGCTGCTTTCCTTCCTTCCTCTCCCCCTCATCCAGAGCAGACGGACTATGCAGCTCCTGCCTTGATAGGGTGCCCGTCTCTCTCTTGGCCTCAAAACCAAGAAGGTGGAAATCCTGCTGCGCATGGCTGGGGCTGGGATGTGGGCGGGTAGAAGGGGTGGAGAAAGTGCTTATTGCCTACACACCAAAGGCACTTGCCTCGAGCCTTTGTAAGGCTTTTTGATATTTATCTGGGAGACGTCTTGCTCAGCCTTTTTATGCAGCACAACTGATGGCAGCAGGAATGCTCAGTTACTGTATTTGGTACAGGGGCACAATTTTTATAAAGGTGCCTTTACTGGGATTTAATTGAAAACATCCTGGGGTAGACTCATTGCAATATCAGTGGATTTTGCTTCAGGTTTCTTCTTCTGTAGATCTTGTTTTTATGTGTTATTTACTTCTTACTGAAATGTCACTCCTCTCTGCAGCCTCCAGACAGACCAGCCCAGGGCTCCACACACAGCTCTGCCAGAGCCCCCACTCTTTTTCGGAAGCAGGGAAGAACTTTAGTGTGTTATTTTCTTTTTGTTGTCTATCTCTTCCCTTTTAACTTCAGAGGCAACCAGCTTGATGACTATTCGGAGATGCAGAGCCATGAAGACTGCTTCTGAAATCAGACAGAACTCTGTTTTTTTCCTGATAGGTTCGGCTTGAACTCAAAACCCTGTTGATTTAAGAGAATCAAATATGATCCCAGATCAGTGACATACAGGGCTTTAGACCTGCAGATTATCTGAATGTCAGTGCTAGGTTAAAGGCTAGTGTGCTCCACATCATACTGTGCATTAAGAGAGTGGGTGGTAAGCACAAACATGAGAACTGTGCCAAAGTAAATTGAGGGGATTGCTTCAGCTGGGACCAAAGAGTAGGTGGATGGCAAATTCACTCTATACTGTGTACCTTTGGTTAAGCTCTGCAAAAACACAGCTGAGTCCAGGACAGATGAGGACATCCACTTTCAAATGAGGTTGTAACTAGAGGGCAAACACATCCAATCCCTGTTCACTTCACTGCTGCCACCCAGAAAATGAAATACAAGGACGCAGTGCCTCAGAAGAGTCTGGAGAAGATGGGTGGTGGTGTCAGTGTACAACCACTTTATGACTGGAGGAAGCTGGCAGAAGACAGACATCTGATTTGGGGGGATGTGAAGTAGAGGTTTGCTAAAATATGTGGCGACTAAAAATATCTTGCTTTATTTGGAAAGGCCTTACAGTGGAGCTACAAGAAGAGTTGGCAGTGAGAGGCAGAAGCAGCCCTGGAAAGGTTCTTTACCCAGGAGGATCAGACATCCCTGGGATGGATGGATAGACAGAGGTAGTGATGCAGAAAATGGAGGTGAACTTAAAGGTTTTTACTTCAAGCTCTGATTAAATACTGGATGAGGGGAAGATCACTAATGATGCACAGAGAGAGTACTGAGGATGCTTTTTACAAGCTGAGGACAGTAGCTGGTGTGCAACTTTGGCTGTCATCAGAGGTTACAGCCAGGATCCAGGCCAGCCAGAGCTGAAATGAGTGTTTCTCCTAAGTTCCCTTCAGCCTGGGTTAGAGGTCACCCTCTCCACATCTCCCCCCAAGTGCTCTGGCATCTGATGGCCTGGAATACCATCTGAATGTAGACATGCGTGAAGAACTGCACTATGTGGCCTTTACTCTGTTGTTGGTGGAAGCAAGTAAATACTAGCTAATGTCATTAGCCTGGAAGAGATACTATCTCCATATGCCAACTCCCCCACTCTTTAGACTTAAAAGCATCTGAGAAGGGTATTTAGGATTGCTTCAGCCCATCAGTACAGGCAGTCCTCTCGTCCTGTGTGGATCTTGTCAGCTGTCTTTCCCAGTCCAAGCAATGGGAGCACCAGTGCTCCTCCTGGAGGCTGAGCAGAAGCAGCTCCTACTGAGTCCTGCTGGGCTCTGGGTGTCGAACATCACTGCAGGTGTAGTCCCTGTTGTTTGCTTGTGCAGGTGCTGCACCGCACACACTGTAAAGCTACAGAAGACACAAGTTTTGCTTCTGTTCATTCTGTGCTGGTGGGGGGAAATTTGGTGTGAGGACTGAAACCTTATGCCTCAGCCACTGAGTCTTTGGCTTCATCCCTCACACAGCCTTTCTCTTCATGTGTACTGGCAGCTGGAAGAGTGTACACTGGGCAGCTGTGTCCTGGCTGGTGGCAAGGTGGTGACAGACAGATATCAGGAGCCCTCTGGTTCCACACTGGGCATATTGCTTCTTTCTGGTATGCAAAGGGAGCTGCATCATACTTCCTTCACTGAAGACCTCCAGGCATTTCTGACCCCTGGTCTATTTCTTCATGAAAGTAGCAGAGATGGATTCTGGCCTGTCCACCTCAGCCTCTGAATTTTTTTTGAACATGTCCTGCTCTCTCCTAGTCATTATAATGTGGTGTTCCCTGCTGTCATTCACCATTCCCAAGAGGAGAAGCTCTGCATTCACCTCTGCTCCCTGACTAAGGCTGTCCACCTGGCTATCACCTTGGAGGTGACAACCCAGAATTACACACTGGTGGAACAGGATATAGAGAAGCCAGGCACTTTTCAGTGCATCACCTTCTGGGTGAGTGTAGCTGTGGCTGCTGATTTGGCAGTGGATGCTTTTACCTCGACTCTAGACAGAAGCCCGGTGCTTCTCTTGGCTTCCCTTTGCCCTGCCGTGGTTTGCAAGCAGGTTAAGTGTATTTCCCAGTCAGTGCCAGGCAAAATACAGCAGTGTCCTGGAGCCTAGCAAAGTAGGGAATCTTTCCTGTGTAGATAAAAAATTGTTCTTTTGATGTGTATCAGACCATTTCATCCTACTTAAAGTCTGTTGGAAAACACAGACTTTCAGTGTACTCAGTGTTTAGTCCCTAAAAATGCTTGTATGATGCAGTGCAAGTCAATGCATAGGGAATATGTACATCTAGCTCTGGAGCCCTCAGCACAGGAAGGACATGGACCTGTTAGAGCGAGTCCAGAGGAGGGCCACAAAGATGATCAGAGGGCTGGAACAACTCCCATATGAGGACAGGCTGAAAGAGTTGGGCTTGTTCAGCCTGGAGAAGAGAAGACTCCAGGGAGACCTTATAGCAGCCTTCCAGTACTTAAAGGGGGTCTACAGGAGAGATGGGGAGGCACTCTGCATCAGGGAGTGTAGCAATAGGACAAGGGGATTTAAGCTGAAAGAGAGTAGATTTAGATTAGATACTAGGAAGAAATTTTTCACTATGAGGGTGGTGAGGCACTGGAACAGGTTGCCCAGGGAAGTTGTGGATGCCCCATCCCTGGAGGTGTTCAAGGCCAGGCTGGATGAGGCTTTGAGCAACCTGGGCTAGTGGAGACAATGTGCTCTTTGAGGGTCGCAAGAAGGTTCTGGTCAAGTCTCAGAATAATATAATTCTGGTAGAGACAGACAAGGGCTTATACAAACCTGGAGAAACAGGTAAGGTAACAAGGTGCCATATAGAAATGGGGAGGGAAGGGTCAAGGTAGCAGCCACATCTAGGGGAAAGATTTCACCAAGTGCAGTGAACTAAATTTGTTGAAGATGGAAGAAAGAACTCTATTATCAGATGTTTTCAGGGACAGTATGGGTCAGGATATTCCCCTTCAAGCTGTGCTGTACCAAATGCCCAACCTGCTGCTCCTAGGTGTTGTTTTGGTGAAGTATCTCTGGTGAGACCTAAAAGGCCTATGACTCTGTGATAAACCTCCCAGATTAAGTCCTCTGGGGTGGGAGATGCTGGGGAGAGCTGTTTGGGGAAAGACCTGAATACCTCTGAGATAAACAGAGAGACATGAATAATGGAGCACAGAAAAGGAGAAGCAGATTTGTGCAAGGACACGTTGTAGCCAGAATGGTTTACTGTCCTTTTGTCTCTCCAGTGAAATTTCGAATTGTGAACCTTGATGAGGACCTTAAGGTCATTAAAAATGAGGTATCACCTTGTGCTTTTTTAAAAGTAGGAACCTCAGCATGAGACACTCATGAGGCTCATAAGAGAGAACAAATGATCTTTGAAGGGATCAAAGAAGGACCACTCATCCACTGGCCCCTTGGAGAAAGTGTAAGCTAGCAGAGGGGGAAGAAGAGACCTAGTGTGGGGTCTGGATAGGGCAGAGGCTCATGTCAGGGAGTGTTATTAATACTGATTCAGATGGACGCTGTTTTGCTCTGTAAAAAACTGAGGTTGTGTTTCTCTTGTTTTTACAGTATTCCCAGATATGGCTACAGGTAAGTGACAAGGAACTGACCAAAGGGAGATGTCTGTCTCTTCTACTGTGCCCTTTCTCTCCTGGACAGTCACAAATGTAAACTCATAAGGTTATGGTTATGGTTCACATTCAGCTGAAGTCTTTTCTACCTGGTCAGCCTGGGTTCTTCATTCAAACCAGCACCTCTGTGATGCACACAGCTGAGCTAAAGGTAGGGCAGTAATGAACCTTTGCCCAATACTTTGTCTGCACAGAGCAAAAAGCACAAGGCTAAGTGCTCAGCAGATGTTCAGCTAAGAAGCTCAGCACAGCTGCTTCTTCTTCCAACAGTGTTACGGTGTTACCACTTCCCAGTAGCTTTACTTGTTCTTGGCAGTCTTTGCAATTCAAGTGTTCAGTAAGAGGATATTGGAGGGAGGAGAAGGAATCTCACCCAGTGATCTGGCATCCTCTCTACTGGAGACAAGCCCAGAGAGACTAGATGACTGTTTAGTTACAGATAGTTACACTCTAGATGCCTAGAAGTGGCCTGAAGGATCCCACCCACAGTGTGACAGTTTGCAGTGTGACAGCTGCAGTTGCCAGAGCTAGGTGCCCATTAACACTGATACTGAAAACCTACTTCCTTGTAGTCAATATTGTTTCAGACTTGAAGGGAGCAGAATAGGATTCCTCAGAGCAGGAGTCACAGAATCACAGAATCACAGAATGTTAGAGATTGGAAGGGACCTCGAAAGATCATCTAGTCCAATCCCCCTGCCGGAGCAGGAACACCTAGATCAGATCACACAGGAAAGCATCCAGGCAGGCTTTGAATGTCTCCAGAGAAGGAGACTCCACAACCTCTCTGGGCAGCCTGTTCCAGTGCTCTGTCACCCTCACTGTAAAGAAGTTTTTTCTCATATTCAAGTGGAACCTCCTATGTTCCAGC
>WKFP01014890.1:104710-131165 GCA_011057875.1 Pterocles orientalis | reverse complement strand
TACTTCCCAACTAAATCATATCCCTCAACACAACATCCAGACGTTTCTTGAACACCCCCATGGTCGGCGACTCCACCACCTCCCTGGGCAGTGCATTCCAGTGCCTGACTACCCTTCCCGAGAAGTAATATTTCCTAATGTCCAGCCTGAATCTCCCCTGGCGCAATTTGAAACCATTGCCTCTAGTTCTATCACTGTCTACACGAGAGAAGAGGCCGACCCCTAGGTCACCACAACCTCCCTTCAGGAAGTTGTAGAGAGCAATAAGGTCTCCCCTGAGCCTCCTCTTCTCCAGGCTGAACAATCCCAGCTCCCTCAGCCGCTCCTCATAAGGCCTGTGCTCCAGACTCCTCACCAGTTTTGTTGCCCTCCTCTGAACACGCTCCAGGGCCTCAATGTCTTTCTTGCAGTGAGGGGCCCAAAACTGGACACAGTACTTGAGGTGCGGCCTCACTAGTGCTGAGTACAGGGGAACAATCACCTCTCTGCTCCTGCTGGCAACACTGTTTCTGATGCAAGCCAGGATGCCATTGGCCTTCTTGGCCACCTGGGCACACTGTCGGCTCATGTTCAGCTGAGCATCAATCAATACCCCCAGGTCCATTTCCTCTACGCAGTCTTCCAGCCACTCCTCCCCAAGCCTGTAGCATCACCCGGGGTTGTTGTAGCCAAAGTGCAGGACCCGGCATTTGGTCTTGTTGAACCTCATCCCATTGGCTTCAGCCCAGCTCTCCAGCCTGTCCAGATCCCTCTGCAGGGCCTCGCTACCCCCAGGCAGATCCACACTCCCAGCCAATTTGGTGTCATCTGCGAACTTACTGAGGGTGCACTCGATGCCTTCATCCAGGTCATCAATAAAGATATTGAAGAGGACAGGCCCCAGCACCGACCCCTGGGGAACACCACTCATGACCGGTCACCGGCTGGATTTAACTCCATTCACCACCACTCTCTGAGCCCGGCCCTCCAGCCAGCTCCTTACCCAGCCAAGAGTGTACCCATCCAAGCCACGGGCTGCCAGCTTCTGCAGGAGAATACTGTGGGAGACAGTGTCAAAGGCTTTGCTGAAGTCTAGGTAGACCACATCAACAGCCTGCTATGATATCATGAAATCTTTTCAACATTCCTTTTTCCCTGTTATTCATCATGGGTTTACTCTCTTCACTGTTTTCCCAGAAATTGAGCATGAAAATATTAACCAACACTAGAATCAAGAAACCAGTTTCCTGTATGCTACCAGGCTTTGAGAAAAAGATGCATTCTAGAAAGACAGTGTTGTTGGTAAGGAACAAACAAACATGTCCATCTCCTTGACAGATGGGGCTCTCCTCTCCCAGTTCTGGCCAGCCTGTAGCTGAGACATCTGACTTCCATCCTGCCGTGTTTCTTGTTTCTGTATGAGAGGAACGAAGCTCGTGTCCAATTCAATGGACCTGATTTATAAATCACAGATAAAAGCTCAATTCTCTGTGCTTTATTGGCTGACCCTGTGTTCTGTGCTTTTTACAGAGAATGTAGTATGCTGTCCACCAGGACTTTCACAGATTATTTAAAAGAATATTACTCCATTTGGGCATTCTGTCTCCTCTGGATCCAGACAAAACTTGCTGGATCTGTCAGATGAGCCTCAGGCTAAACTCCATCCCACTCTGTCTCCCTAAAGCTGTGTTCCCCAAAGATAAACACACTGTGTCAGATTCTCACTGAAACGGTAACCCATGTTCTAATGCTAACACTCTTGCTTTGTGTCACAAAGCAGTTACAGTTTGTGTTAGTTTGTCTGTGAACGAAGTACTAATTTCACCTGTAGCTAAAAATGCTGTTTTCTGATGTATCACTTGCTTTCCAGAAGACCATCATGTTGCCCATGGTGGTTCTGCACCTCACTCTGATGACAAGAAGAAGCCAAAACCACGGACACTTTTCCCAGAGACCTGGATTTGGGATTTGATCTCCATTGGGTTGGTAACATCCTCTACCTGCCTTCCCCAGGGAGCACCCTGGAGACTTCTGATTGCTTCTGAGCAAGTTCTCTCTCTCTTCCTGCTGTAGGGATGATGGGCAGGTGTCTCTCGAAGTTGCTGTACCTGACACCATCACAGAATGGAATGCCAACACCTTCTGTGTTGCTGATACTGGCTTTGGGTTGTCACCTCTGACAACTCTTAGGGTCTTCCAGCCTTTCTTTGTGGATCTGTCACTGCCATACTCTGTGATCCAAGGAAATACTTTCAGTATAAAAGCCACTATCTTTAACTACCTCAAGGACTGTATCCAGGTGAGTATTCTCTCAATTACATGGCCTCTGTCAGAGCAAAAACTTGAGGTCCAAGGCAAGCTATGAGCTTCTCAGGAGCCTTAGATACTGACATCTAGGTCCCAAAGCACAGCAACACACTTCGTGACCCATGGTATTTGCTCCTTTGTGCACTGTCTGTTACTAACCCTATACAAATGTGTGTTTGTACATCCCACCACACTCAGGTGCGCACCACCCTCACAGAGACCCCAGAGTTAAAGGTGGATGACTGTCCAGGCTGCCAGTTCACCAGCTGCCTCTGTACCAATGAAACAAAAACCTTTGAGTGGAACATGAAAGCCACCAGGCTGGGTGAGGTTGAGCTGAGGGATGTGTGGCAGCTAGCAGGAAGAGGGATGGGATTTGCCTGCCTCTGCATGTCTGGTCCCGATGCCTGTAGGGACACCTATCTGCTGCAAATGCTCATCAGTGTTCCTCTGTGCTCCATGTAGGCAAAGTGAATGTCACTGTGAGCAGTGTGGCAGAAGATTCACATGATCTGTGTGATAACAGGATTGCCGTGACACCTTTGCAAGGAGAGAGAGACACAGTGATAAAACCTCTGCTTGTGAAGGTTAGTCACACCTCAGGGTGGAGAACACCTGGGGACAGCAGGTTGTCCCATGAAGCAATTAACAAGATGCTAAGAGGAAATTTAGCCCCTTCTTCGTGGAAGCAGAGGTCTGCTGAGGCATGGTGATTTCCTTTCTTGCCTTTCCTATCTAAACTACTCTTTCTCCATCTGCAGCCAGGAGGTGTCCCAACAGAAGACCCAAAATGCCTTTCTCTGTGTTACAGGTATGAGACAAAAAGCCCTGACAGCTATTGATCATGAGAGCAGGATGGAAGGGATAGGGCTACTGCAAATACCCAGAGATGGGGGGAGTTTGTCAGAGAGCAAGCTGGTGGCACCCTCCCTGCCTGGGGGAACAACCACTATAGTTTGTCCATGTCTGTCTTCTACCTGGCAGTTTCCTGTATTGCATTTGTTTGCAAGTCTCAGCTGCTTCGACTCAATGTCACACTGAGCCTCACATGGGTCTCATTGGGATGTTACACTTGTGTGTGATACTTCTTCCATGGGATACATTTCTGGGCTTTTCCCTCCTCAGATAACACTGTCTCTGAAGAGTTCTCCCTGACTCTGCCTGCAAAAGTGCTGGAGGGATCTGGACGAACCACCTTCTCTGTGATCGGTGAGAAAGGCTTTCCTTGCTCTTCGGTCCCCAGCAGGAAGAGCTTGCACCATACTTTGGCCTTTATGATGCATCAACCCAGTTCTCATGAGGCTAAGGTGTGATGTTGGCCTCAGAAATGCAGATCAAGTAATCTTTTCCAATATTTATTCCTCTCATAAGGAATGATCCTGGGTGATCCCCAAATGGCTGGGGGAGAAGGCACAAAATAGGGTATCTCCTCTTGAGACAGGGAGTTTTAAATTTAACAAGGGCTCAGAGAATAATTCTATTCAGAATAGCTGTTGGGACAATAGATGATTAACGTTTGCTGTGCTTGCAAAGACTGGATGAGAGGATCAAAGCTGTGATGATAAGGGGAGGAACTGCTGACCCAAACGAGAGGAAAGAATGCAACACCTGCACGGCCGCGGAGATAGGGAGGGCTGCTTGGGCCTCAAGCAGCCTCCAAACAAGCTGGGCAGCATCCTGGTTCTTTGGACTGAGACCAAGAGACCAGGAGGTGAGAAGTTCAGCTCCGATGAAGACTCATTTACTTCATCCTGTCGACCACCAGATGACCACCAGGGAGCACTACGCAGGCGCAGAAGGACTCTTTAGCTCATTATAATACGAAGCAGGGCTGGGCGGGGCTGGGTAATTACTATGAATGAATGGATGACAAAACTTAATGCATATGCAACGTTTTGGGGAATAAATAGAGGGAGAGGTTTTG
The DNA here is from genome assembly GCA_011057875.1 of Pterocles orientalis. Taxonomy (NCBI): domain Eukaryota; kingdom Metazoa; phylum Chordata; class Aves; order Pterocliformes; family Pteroclidae; genus Pterocles; species Pterocles orientalis. The sequence goes on along the minus strand of WKFP01014890.1, from coordinate 126,955 downwards.
CGAAAAGGCGTGCATGTCTTTGGTGGAGCTATCCCCCATGTGCCTCAGCACTGAATAAACTACATATCTACTGTACAACTTTCATGAGTTGTGGAGTCATTCTGCTTCACTCTGATGGCTGTCACTGCCATCTACCCAAGTGAACCCAAACCATGCTTGCAGATTTCCACCTAGTCTGCCTCTATAATTCTTTTCTCTCCTCGATACGCACTCAGGAATGACAGCTCTCTTTAACTTTCTTCAGATCACCTCACCTTCACATTCACTCCCTCATCCCAGAACCACGACATCTTCCCTTTCTATGCAAAATCTAGGAGGGGTCAGCAGAAATCTTAATCATCTCCATTCAGCGAGAGGTTGGTTCTTTTCCAGAATCCCAGTAGAGTTTAGGAAAGGCAGCTGTCCCTTCATTCCATACTACTTTGTTTCACAAATATGTCTGTGCTTTTCCTTTCTCCCATCCCTCCACCTCAAACCTAAGGGGACATCATGGGCCCAGCACTTCAAAATTTAGAGAAGCTGCTAGAGATGCCCTTTGGCTGTGCAGAACAGAACATGCTTCACTTTGCACCAAATATCTTCCTACTTCAGTACTTGAATAAGACTAAACAACTGGACCCAGAAATGGAAGATAAAGCACTGACATTCCTGAGAACAGGTAAATGTTGTCCTACTTCCTTCTGCTGCAAAACAAAAGTGCTATAAATCAAGAGTGTGGGGCACTGGTCTGGTGGGGAGGTGCAAGGCAGAGCGAGAGCACTGCCAGGGCTGTGACAAAGGAAGGTATCACAGAGAATAGCAAAAAAAGTCTCATAGAAGGAATAGCGTGTCTATGAAGAAGCTGGACTTCTGTCTCTGCCTGTTTGAGGTACTAAGCCTGCTTTTCTGGGAAGGGTGTGGTTAATTAATGGTCACATTATGTGATGCCTGCGATTTGCTCCCTTATCAGTACAAGGCAGATGGAAACCCCTTGCAGAAAAAGGACATCAGCTGCTATTAATTGGAATAAAGAGTGGCCTTTGGGGATAGACAGGAGTTTTGTAGCTTAGTGTTCTCCCATGTTTCAGGACACATATTGCGGGGGCATGTTATTTCTGTCAAATATAATCTGAATTTAATACACTGACAATGTCTGTGTCTCATTTTGCGATGTGCCTCACATTCCAGCCTCCTGGTCTCCTTATCCTGCCATGCTGCAAGCTCAGCAGCCTCCCATGGATAGGATTTCACTCTTTCTCCTTCCCCCTTTCCCTCCTTTACTGCAAATTGGGATGTATATCTGGGAGAAAGGGGCCTACACAAGAGAATGGTCACAGCAGAGGGGTGAGATGGAGGGTAGACATCGAGGCCATGTGGAGGGTGGAGGAAGAGCAAACAGATGCGGCCAGTATCCTGCCCTTAAAGCTTAAAGACACAGCCTTGTTGCTTTCTGTGCATCCCATAGAAAGTGCTTTCCTGACTCCCAACAGGCCCAGCGGAAGTGCTAAAAAACAAACAGGGTTTCATGTTGGTCCCCTCTAGGAAGAGCCTTCCTCCTCACTGGTGAAGTTGCTTGCTGTGAAGCCTTCTTCCCACAGTAAGGATATAGTTTGAGATGCTACACCCCCTCACATTGAGAGTTGTGTCTTGGCACCTGTGTTCATAGGTTACCAGCGTCAGCTGCTCTACAAACATTATGATGGCTCCTACAGTGCCTTTGGGAAAGGCAACAACCAGGGCAACACCTGGTGAGTGACCAGAGTTGGTACTGTTATCCCAAAATTATTGTCCTTGCTAGTTCACCTCCTGGCTGTGACATGGGATTCTTTTGTGCTCTGCCTACAGGCTGACAGCTTTTGTAGCCAGGTCCTTTGGACAAGCCAGCTCTCAAATTTACATCAATAAGGATCATGTGCACAACGCTCTGCTCTGGCTGCAGAAGCACCAGCTGCCCAGTGGCTGCTTCCAGAGTGTGGGGAAGCTCTTCAACAATGACTTAAAGGTATGGCTGCCAGACATGGGAGTGGGAGGAACGCAGTGTGGGGTACTGGGTTGCTTCCCTGCTTCCCCAGGCTCTTCCACTGTGCAGCTGGAAATGCACCAAACTCTTGGTGAACATGCCCTAGTGCTCAGGTACCAAACAGTGTGCATGCAGTATGGCAATACTTGGGTTCACTGTCTTTATAAAGGAAAGAATAATCCAGACTGGTCAGATTGCAAAATTGCCCATATTAAATACAAAGCAAGTTTAGTAAAGAAAACAGGCTGCTATTTTAGCAGAGCAAAGGGTTACACTTTTTTTTTAAAATTTGTATGCAGTACAAAATAAAAGCAGAGTGTACATGTAGACTGTTCATCCTCGTCTGACTTCCATTAATTTCTCATCTTGGGCTTCATATTTAAACAGAACTTTTTAGAATAGGGTTTTCCCCCCCCCTTACGCCCCTTACACTTCAAAGTTTCTTCTGTTCAGTGTGAACGATGCTTCTCAGGATTTCAGCCCAACTTTCACATCTTATTTTAGGTGTAGTCTTGTCTCACGTCTGAGGATGCAAGCAGAACTTCCAAAAGAAAGAGTGTCCTCTGATGGGAAAAGAGGCTTCTACGAGCCTGTTTACCCATACGAACCTGTAGCTTTCACAGTCAGTTGATTTGTATGTAAACTTGCATTGCTTCTTGTATGCAAATCCTGCATCATAAAAACTTTGTTCAAGTGTCCAATTGTAACATATTCAATAAAATAAATAGCTTAACAGTTTGCTTCATGCCCTTCTGTGAGAAGGCACACCTTAGCTGCCTGCAGAATATGGCTCAACACCAGTATCATGATATTCAGTAAATGAGCCTGGAGTGCTTTCCATCCAGAGGCATGCTACTGTACCCTTTTGGATATGCCATCCACAGGCAGTTTCAGTGGCTACACAATGACGGGCAAGTGATGACGTTTGTCTTTGTGACTTGCAGGGTGGTGTGGATGGTACAATTTCACTAACAGCCTATGTCACTGCTGCACTGGTGGAGCTCCATCTGGAGAAGAACGTAAATCACACCCAAACTCTTGCAGGGCTTGGGAGCATACTCCAGCCTTCATTCCTCCCCAGGTCTGTGGTTTCAAGGAGTACCCAGCTTGAGCTGGTGAAAGCTTCTGTCACATCCCACCTTTGTACGCAATAAAGTAACTAGGAAATTTTTAACTCAGGTAAGGAGTTCTTAATATAAATAGCCTGATTTGCAGGGAAGCAGAGCATCTGCCATTCCCAGCTGATCTCAGGGGAAACAACTGTTTATGAAAATCACTCAGGGCTTGGAGGGAGAGGAAATAGTTTTCATTAAACTGACCAATATAGCTATAAGGGAAAGAAAAAGACCACATTTCAGGCATGCAACCTCCACTCCTTCAGACCTGAAATAAAAGCAGGTCTGGTGCAGACTGTTGTAGCTAGGATGGGTTGATATTCCAGCCTTACTGGTACTGTTCTGAAAACTATGTTTTACTTCCTTGGGAGCTGAGACCCACAGCACGCAGGTCTGACAGTTCTAAGCCAGCATGTTACCAGACACTTCCCACAGCTGGATTCTCCAGCATATTAACAAGCCCCCATCTCAGTGATATGTCCAGTCACATCTTTGTTTTCAACCCACAGTGAGTGATGCTTTGTCCACTCTACTTCACATTCCACAGCCCTGAGAGAGATGCTAGCACTGGAATACATCAAGGATGTAGCTGGGATACTTCAGGGTTGGGGATAGATTTTCACAACAAAAACCGGTCAGAGGAAATTTACTGGGTTTGTATTCCTTTCTCAGAACACGATGCTGCATAATGCCTTACATTGCCTCAAGAATATAACACTTGATAAGCCAAGCCTTTACATCAAGGCCTTGATGGCTTATGTCTTCACACTGACCAAGGACATGGAGATGAGAGAGCAGCTCCTGAAGAGTCTAGACAAGGAAACTGGTAGGTTGTTGCTGCTTAGAAAATTTCAGGTTCTAGAGATGAATGTGTTTAAAGCCCAATATCTGTAGGATTTAATTGCAGTGGTTTAGGAAATTTAACTTTTCTCAGATTGGCTCTTGTGTCAGAAAATCATAATTTATTGAAGCTGTGAAAATCTCTAGTTTTCTCAGACCCAGGAAACAATTTCTAATCAAAAGCAGCAGAGGTGATCCATGCTTAATTTGTGTGGTCAAAGTACTCACTTGAGTTATGGTGCTCCCATCAATCTTCAGCAATTCATATGTAGTACAAGAGATCTTGCAGAGGAAACTTGCCTCACTGTCTATTCAGCTGCTGGTCAGGGCATTTACTTGCAGAATTCAAACCTTTTGACTGCTTCCCTATCGGTGCTCTACTCAGCTAAGGGCCCCTTGGGTGGATGCATCTTTATTGCTGTGCTGCTGAGCTTGGTTCTTCCTTTTGTCTCTTCAACTTGAAAAAAATGGACTTCTATCCTGAATGACAATGCCAGGTGGGGGTTTCAAAGCGTCTATGCCTATGGTTAAACAGTTGGTAACAATATTACTTTGGCTTAAGTAAGTTCTTCCCCGCATCTGTTCATCTGGCAGTATGGTGAACTACATCAGGGACTGAAAAATAACACAGAAGAAAAAAAGAGAGGATTTTTCAGCCTGACCAGCTACCAGTGCAGTTCACTACATAGCCACCCAAGCTGCCCAGCTGGCTTCACAGGGTGGCTAGTGGGTGAACTGGAAGGAGTAGAATTGCACACACTGAATGCAATACTTTTTCAGAGCTGCCTCTGAGAAAGTAGATCTGGAACAAGTGACTGGAGCACATCCTTATTGATGTCCAGTCAGTCTGATGCTTTGGAAAATGTCTCCCTAAGGCCCTAGGGCATGGAGCACTGCAAACTGCCTATGGGTCAACTGACAGTTTTCTTTGGCTCTTGCTTCCTCTGATAATAGCTAGCAATGACTTGACAAGAGCAATGGAGAAGTAAATGAGGGAAAGGTATTCTCCTATGTGTTCAAATGTGTCTGTGTTCTGCCTGCTGAGTCTGAGGATGTGACTGCAGTGACCAGCTGCGGTCCAATTGCCTGCTGGAGAGTCTCTGTCAAACAGGATTATCTTCTGCTGTGTAGAGACACCTTCCGCAGCCTGGTGGCTGGGATTCTGTTAGCCTCACTAACAGGATTACAGTAGGATCTCAAACAGGAGTTTGGTGCTTTTTAAAGAATCGAGGTTAATCTGTAGGTCATCTGTAACTGCATCTCCAAGAGACCATCTACCACTTAATAAAAAAATTGTTGTGCTTATGTCACCTTGGAAGTAAAAAAAAATAACAAATTCCTCATGCAAAAAACATTCCCTTGTGATAAACATAATGAAGTAATACCAGTCTGTAGAGTCCCTGAGCTAGATTCTAAAGTCTTTATGCTGGTTTTATGCAAATAAATGATTTTGTGATTCTTATTTCAAAAGTGAAGGTTTCTTCTGAAAACTGACTTTGATTTTAAAAGCATTTCAGGTTTTCGCATTTGTACCATCACAGAAGATGTCTGCACTGGCACAATTAAGCTAAATTGTTAGCTGAGTTTTGGTTAGCCCCCTACTATCACTACATCAAAACACTCAACCAGACTCAGATGCATTCAGTGGCTGTGACCTTGGACCATAGCTGGGAGCCCAGCTCTAGCTTAAATTGTCCTAACCCATGCACTACATAGTGAGGATGCCAACAAAATAAGTTGGGTAGTCTTGTTCCTTCTGTAGCCTTCCAGCACTTCTCCCTCAAAGAGTGACTAATTCTTGTACAATAGATATATCTGACTGGAAATGAGTCTTAGAGCTTTGCAGCACAGGTTTGACTATACTAGGTAAATGCAGAAACAGCAAAAATGAAGTAGTTTGGAGACAAAGCTTTGAATATACACAGAGCTGAATAAGCTAGGACTGTGTTTGAAACCAAAAAGCCTCTGTTCAGAGTCAATCTGTTTCTAGAGGAACCGGTTGACGACTTGGGGCTTGGATCTCTCTGTGCTTTCAAAGGAAGAAATAGGGCCTGTCATAGATGGCTGGCCCTTCAGAGTACAAAAAGAGGAGGCATTGGCTTCTGCACTCCTGGGTGCCCCAGAAAGGCACAGGCATTTCTGATGGTGTACAGGGAACTACCAGTCCTCAACAGGTATCAGGGCAAGAAAAAACTGATATTCAAAGGGATCTACTGTTCTTCACTTCTGCATGTTTCTCCTCTATCAGCAGAGCTCCTGACATCACGTTCCAGTGGTGAAGAATCTTCTTCTTCTATGATTGAGACAGTAGCCTACATCCTCCTGGCTCATGTTTCCAAACCAGACTTGGGACACGATGAAGCCTCAGTGAGCAAGCTTGTGCACTGGCTCAGTGGACAAAGAAATGCCTTTGGTGGATTTGCTTCCACACAGGTAACGAGCCAGGGAAAGTCATGGGGGAAGGAGAGAGATATTGTGCCTTGATTGATCCACACATGTCTCTTGTGCATGTCACTCTAGATCCATCCTTTGCAGACAGGCATACATGAGCCCTGCTTGGGAAAGGGAATGTCACGGGGAAACCTTTTTTCTGTGTGGTGTAATTGGGATCACCCAGGGCCTGAGACTGCTAGCCCCAGGGCTCATAAGCCACCCTTTCCAGAGAACAGAAGTCATCCTGTTGCCTGTGCACTTAGTGGCATAGACCCCACTTGTGTAAGAGTGTGAATCAGGGCCATGAGGTGTGGGGTTCTCCCTGCAGTGCCTGCGTGCTGGATCTTATACCACATTTCTCCATAGCAAAGTGACTCTCTTCCTACCTTCAGGACACAGTTGTTAGCCTGCAGGCCCTGGCTCAGTATGCAACCCTGATTCCTCAGGAGATGAGAGATGTAAAGGTGACAGTGAAACGCAGGGAGGCTTCGCCATTGGAATTCCACATGCACAGAAACAACAAGGCATCTCTTCCTGCAGTCCCAGGGATCTACACAGTGCAGGCAACTGGCAGTAGCTGCGTTTATGTACAGGTGAGTACATATATAAGCTGCCAGGTTTTGCCACTGACTATTCAAGTGGGGTTTTGCTCTAAGCAGGCACTATAGCCTCAAATTCTAAGTAAGATTTGGCTTGCTAGGCAGAATCATGTCAAGCTTGAAGGAGCTTGGGTATACCCTGTTGACATGGTCTTATTGCAACCATCTATGTTATCTTCTCAGAAATATCTCAGCTTTGCTCTCCCATGCTACAAGTGCCATGTCGGTTAAGAGATCAGTAGATCTGAAGTCAGGAGTGATGAGATACAGAACAGTACCTGCTTCTATATCAAACATATGTTGCTGATGTCACTGCTTCAGGAGCTGAGCACTATATATCTTCTGAAATAATATTCTTCGGGCTGTTATCACATGCAGAGATGAGGAGTGATGTAGGCCCAAGGTCTTCTTACCCCAGCACACATCACAACTGGTCCATCAGGAGAACACATCTTATTTTTATGGCAGCTTTTATAGTGGTCTGCTTATGAGTCTTTCATGCAGCAAAGAACTGCAGAATCAAGTCATTCCCTGTGAAAACCTCCCTCACTGGGTCACTTCTGTTCAGCCATCTCTCTTATGAGGTTCACAGAGTATATGTAAGCAGTGTATAGACAAGAAGAAACAACAATTAGTAATTGCTAATGCATGTAGGAGGTAGATTCATACTATTTGCTTACACTTGAATATAGTATTTGTCAGTATTTTTCCTCTTGAGAAAAGAGTTAACAGTTACACTTCTTTCTCCTTGTGAGCAGGGTTTTAGCTAATGTAGTTTCTCACACCTTAACAATATTTTTTTTTAAGGAAGCCTGCACTGTCCAGGCATCTGGCATTATCTCTGTAGTCCGAACCCTAGGTTTCCTGTGTCAGAGTCTCAGGCATCAAAGTTTAAAAAAAAATAATAATTTATTAAATGGTACAGCAGCAGAGTCATCTCAAGCTGGGTGCCTCCAAAAAGGGAGGCAATTATACCCTTACAGACCCTTCACCCGTCCCTCATGTGCTGTTCACACGCTGTCCACGCATCTTTTGCTCCAATTATAATTTTCAGTCTGGGGTCTTCTAACATCTTGTTGGATTCTTTCTCTGTGTCTAGGCCAGTTGTCAATTGTTCTTATCTTGACAAGTTGTACCTGCTGTTGATGGTTGTAGCCTTGAAGCCTCTGTATCTTCTAGTCTTCTAGTTTTTTTGGCAGAATATGAGAAACTGCAAAAGTCCCAGACTTAGGATAAAAAGTTCCAGACTTAGAATAAATGCTTAGCCATAACACTTAACCATAACCCAAACTTCAGTGTGTTATCTGCATTATTCTCACACTAAAAATACAAAAACACAGTGCACTGTACCAGCTGCTAAGAGAAAAAACATACCCAAGTGGAAATTTACAGTTTGCAGCCTTAGGCTTCAAAAAATCTAGATACTTGCTAAGTAAAAGCTCAGTAAATAGCATACTAAATCACATAATCTTACAACTCTAAGTGATACATTCTATTTAAAATTTACTAATTTAAGCTAGTCAACTAATTTTTTTTACCATTTTTTTCGGTAAGACTGAGACAATGTTGTACTGACTGAGGCCTCAGATCACAGATAGCTGAGCCTCCAGGCTAAGGGTTACACTTGGTGGATGTATCTGTCACCATGTGCTAAGCATAGCATGTCTGAACAGAAAACACAGTTCGGGCCAACTATGTTAACCACTGGTTACCAATTCACTCAAAGCTGGAGGCACAGGTAGTCCTTTGGTTCGTATAGGGAAGCTCTGAGGCACTTCACGGAGATGTTTTCTACCCCACCAGACCACTCTGTACTATAACACTCCACCACCAAGAACAGAAGAGGTGTTTGTCCTGGATGTGGAAACAGTACCAACAGAATATGGTGGTGTCAGGAAACAGCTTGACATCCATGTGTCTGTCAGGTATGAGATCTCTTGAGGCTCTTTCTTCAGAAAAGAAGTAGGAGCCCCAGTAGTATGATCAGAACCCCATAAAAACCTCCTGTTTGTGGAGACAAAGACACAGGGTCAGTCTCTCTTCTTCTCCATAGATCCCAAAGAGACTGTGAACTGAGAAGCATGGGAATGCACTGGCAGTGGCTTCCAGAACCACAGCAACTATCTCACTCAGCATGGAATGGCTCAGCAGCCCCCAGAGCAATAGCAGCTGAGATGGCAGCGTTCCCAAGAGCCAGAGCTCTCCCCTTGGGATACACTTGGCAGTCTAGGCTGAACCAGCCCTGAGGTGCATTCTCCTGCAGTGTGAACCTCTGCTGGAACCAGACTGCAGGAACTTCAGTCCCTATCCACATTTCACTCGCCTGCATCTGTCTAGAATGATTGTCTTTGTCCATATTCTCCATACCCTACTGTTCTGAAAGAGAACAATGCCAGTGTTGCTGCTCTCAATCTGTAACATCAAGGATCACTTCCACCTGTTGGAGAGGGCAGTGTGAACTTTAACCATAACACATTTGCTGCACAATCTGTCTCCATATTGAGCAAGTAGATGGAAGCGATTTTTTTTCCTTTTCTCCCATCAGTTAGACAAGTTGCTGAGCTTTCACATCATTGTAGAGCAGGCCAGAGTTTGCAAGTGTCCATTAGTATCTCCTAGAAATACTGTGATGCCTTCCACATCTAATGTGCTTCTTTCCTGCCTTTTTTCAGTTACCTAGGGGACTGTGAGACCAGTAACATGGCCCTGGTGGAGGGGGAGATGCTGTCAGGGTTCGTTCCTATGAAGAGCTCTGTGAAAGCAGTAAGACTTTTTCCTCTGGCTTTCCCTGAAGATATGAAAATCCGTTTTCCAGATGTAGCTCAGACAGAAATACCCAAACATCTAAGAACCACTGGAGAATGGTAGCTACTTATCTTACTACAAGTTAACTAAACTAAGCAAGTGCAGATACAGTGGGCTATTTCAGAGGGCAATTTTCCACTTGCAGAACTGATTGTGCAGTTTTTCATGTTCAGTAGTGAGGATCACATATGCAGTAACAGGTTAGAGAGGAGCTGAAAAGCACCTAGTTAGGACCATCTGGGGTACACTGAGACCATTTGCTGTTGCCAGTGTCATTTGTAGGGACATTCCATTAAGTGGTGTTGAATCCTAAACGGATAGCCAGATATCCATCATAGCCTCCTACTAACCATTTTTCCCTTTGCTACAAGTGCTGAAAGTAGGAACTCAGCTCAAGGACACTTGTTCTAAATGTGAAAAAATTATTTTCTAAGGCTTTTTCGCTCCCAACAATCTCAAAGCCATTATATATACATACATAAAGCAAAGCACTTCAGTCAGCAGTGGTTCACCAATGAGTAACAAACTTGGTGTGAGACTACAGGGAAGGCCAATGAGCTGATGCTAATCAAGCTCATCTCTTGTTTTCATGTACAGCTGGAGAAGATACTGGTGAAAAAGACAGAGATAAAACCAGACAAGATCACAATCTACTTGGAAGAGGTAAGAGGAAGACTACAGGGAGCTGCCCACTCAACTAGTAGCAACTGCAGTACTTTGCGTTGTGACTCTCAGAGATCAGAAATACAAATCTCTAGGCTGGTCAAGCAGGCTAAATTTTTGTCAAAAGAGGAAGAGGGTGGAAAAACTTGAAAAGGTAGAGAAAGAAATTTCTGATGCACAGGGAATACAGTTGGTATGTAAGTGACGTTGAGATGGCCAGTGTGTTTCTGCTCGCTTCTGTTCTTGTCTCCAGCTGGGTGAAACTTCTCTGAAGCTTAACATCTCAGTGGAACAAGATGTTGAAGTGCAGAACCTGAAAGCAGCAACAGTGCATGTCTACGACTACTATAAGCCAGGTGAGATTTCACTGGCATAGGCAAAGAGTAACTATTATACCCCCCCCCCCACTCAGACACAGTTCTGCCTATTCCCCTTATCTCCCTTGTTCCAGAGCACTTCCTCCTGCAACTTCAAGGTTGGGTTTCCTCTGTACAAAACTTCTACATTCAAGTAGAGGAATCACTTACTTTTCTGTTCTTGAGATGAGACTGCCTGACACTATGATTATGTTGTGGTGTGTATGTGTTCAGAACGACTGTACTCTTTTACTTTCTCTAGCTTCAAGTTATGTCTCTGTGGAAAGAAAACTTCTTTCAATTTACTGTATATTCTCCAGTTCCTTAGGTCTCTTGAAAACACTTAGGCATTTATTTAAAATCAGTGTTACATACTGCCACCCTGATCTACCAGAAGGCAGAATTTAGTGCTATGCTTTTCTTGTATAGTGTAATAATACTGCCATCCATTGGGTGCTACCATGTCTCAGAGGATAATAGGAAAATAATGTCTATCAGTACACAGAAGAGAGACTTGGAGTCATTGTGAGTCTCTCTGATTATTCCATGCTCAGTATGAGCCAAAAAAGCATCTGGAACATTAAGAATTATTTTTAAAAAATAATTTGAGAACAAAATGAGAAAACTACAACTGGTGATTTAGAAAGCAGCACCCCAGGCCTACTATTTTATACTGAATTCCACTCTTGTTCCCCCTTCCACACAATGTCAAAAAGAGAAAGGGACTTCTTAATCCAGCCTTTACAGAGCTAAATATTGTCCCCTAATATGCTCTCTCTTTGGTATTCCATCCTGCACAGGAATTCTTGTGCTTAGTACGTACAATCTAAAAATTGTTATCTGACATAAAAATACTAATTATCAGTAAAAAAGCAAGGCTATCAGGACACACTACTGAAACGTTCTATATTTACAAAAATGCCTTTGCATTAGAAGGTATCGCAACGCATAAGAGGGTCTTTTACAGCTGTACTGGAGACATGCTGGGGAGATAGACCATTGGTCTGACCCAATGTAGACATTTTTCTTTCCCTGCTCTCACAGTCCGAAGAGTAAAAAGTTAAGGTAGTGGGATGTTTGTGCTAAAGAGAAATAAGCTTGACATTACTGTACCATGCACTTCTGCAGCTCACCACAGCAAGAGACTATGTTTTTCCCTGCAGTTCAGTTTAGTGTGAACAGGCTTCCAAGGTGGGAACAGCTGAAACACAGCAGAGGACTGGTAGTAAGCAAGCAAAGCAGCCCACCTGTGCTCTGTATTTAAGTCCATCATGTGCTGTAGAATCTTCTTGGACTGCAGGTTGAATTGGGATTTAGTGTACTAGTTGTGGGTGCAGTTTTTAGTCCAGGTGTAATATCAATGTAGATCAAGGCTTGAGCATACCAAGGACGGTTAAAAGGAACTATTTTTATTCCATTTCCATACACTCCTCAACATGTTCAGTCCTTGCAGCATCCCAAATCTGAATGCAACTGGAAATGCCTAGGTCAATGACAAAAACATTATGCAACTCATCCCCTAAGATTTTAGTCCTTAGATATCTTCCAAAAGATTCATCAAGCACTTTGCCTTTTCTTGCTCTTTCTTTCCACAGATGTCTCTAAGAAGGGTTTGTACTAGAATGCCCTGGCTCTGCAACCAATAATCTGAGTTTTCTACTTCCAAAAGGAAAACTTCATTTCTTTGGCTCTCCTCTTCCCTGCTGTGTTGGATGCACCCTGTTTGATCTGTGCCCTAAGTGTCTATGTGAAACATGGCTTGATATACAGTATGTGGGATCAAATCAAATAAAGTATGTGGAACCTGGAAAGAAAGCAGTGACTTGACAGTTGATGAAGTCGGAACAGATTTCAATGCCTGAAAAAGAGAGAAACATGACTTAGGTCATGGTTACATACTTTGCATTTGGTCACCATAGTGCCTTAAGTCTTCCTCTCCTACCCACATCCCATCTCTGGGCTACCTTCTCAATTGAATTAACACAACAGTTTGTCTGCAGCAAAAGTCCAAGCATTTTTAAGGCTGATTTGGTTCACTATGTGGACCTGTGAATTATTTTCCTGTCACAACTGAAGAGTACGAACAGGCAAGGGGAGGTTAAGGAAGAATTACTCTACCAGTTCTTCCAAACAGACAAAGACCATATAACAGTGCATTATGAAAGGAGGCCATGAGACTGAAATAACATCCCCTTCAAATTCACTACACATTGTGTGGCCTCTAGTTTGTTTCCATTTCTTATGTCAAGAAGCAGTATTTTAGAAACTTAAACGGGGCGTGAACGTGCAGATCTCACTTTCAGATTCCAGTTCCACTAGATCAAGGACTCCAGGATTTTCTTTCAATGCCTAATGCTTTAAAAGCAAGCCTGCCAAGCCACACAAAAGAAGGGTTAGATCTGGATGTGTTTGTGGGGCTGTTTACTTATGGCTGGTGCTTCCTTTTTTGGAAGCAAACATTTGTAATCTCCTTTTAGTGATTCAGTTGCCTTTCATAAAGAGAAATAGCAATATGAGGCAGTGATGGACTCTGTGTGCATGCAGGACACACAAAGCTGAAGTTGCTGTAGAAGTTTAATGCAAACACAAGATATTAATAGATGTTATCATGTAGTGAACTGTCCATGATCTTCCTGAGGTTATGGCAGTTTCACCTACCTGATGACATGGCAAATGGAGTATTGATCTTCTTACAGCCTCCTCTAAACACCTGTATTGAAGAAGGGGACCAAGCAGCTAACTAAGACGACCTCAGAAAGCTGGCAGATGACGATCACATGCATATAATATGGTATATGGTAGACTAACACCTGTAGGGTTGCTCCAGCTGTGGATCTGAACTCAGCTGGAGACAAGAAAAAAGATTCTGCGATCCTGCATGCCGTTGACTGTACTGGCAAATTCACCTCTTCTGCCTGGTGGGGGCTGTCATGGTTTTAACCTAGTCAGTGGCCAAAACACTGAATGAGTAAAGGGAAAGGACACTTGTGGGTTCAGATAAGAACAATTTAATAACTAAACTACAATAAAGTTGAAAGTAGTAGTAGTAGTAACAATAATAATAGTAATAATAATAACAACATATAAGTGAGTGATACACAGCACAATTGCTCACCACTCATTGACCAAGGCCTAGCCCATTCCCAGCTAATGATCCCAGAGCAGACGGAGTCCCAAAACCACAATCCCAGAACAGAGAGTGCTGACCAAGAAAGCGAAAGAGAGAAAACTTTTTGCCTCCCTCTTTCTATACACTGTATCCTGGGCATGACATTGCATGATATGGATTATACCATTGCACAATTTGGGCCTCAATCCTAAACCTAAGCTCAAATCCTAAACCACTAATTGTGGGTTATGCTCTGGCTATGCTCTCTCTCAGCTTCTTGTTCATCTGCACACCAGCAAAGCATGGGAAGTTGAAAAGTCCTTGACTGTCCTGGCAACCACTAAAAACATCAGTATGTTAACATTCTTCTCAGCACAAATCCAAAACATAGTCTCATACTAGCTACTGTGAAGAAAGTTAACTCTATTCCAGACAAAGCCAGGACAGAGGTTTGCCCACCACTTATACTGCGGGTGCCTGAAAATTGCAGTGTGAGTGAATTCTCTCTGTACACACCAACTCCTGATTTACTGGGAAAACAGCCAAGGAGTCCAAAAAGGATGAATACTCATTATGTACCCTAGCTATGAAAGAGGGTGATGGCAGCATCCCAGGCTCAGAGAGAATTGGACATACCTTGATAATACTTTTGGGGCTCTGAACGGTGCCATGCAAGCAAAATAAAACACAACAAAAGAAAAACAAACAAAAACCAACCCTCAAAACAACAGTGGAAATTCCCTTTACTGGGCTAAACCTAACCAGTCCTGACCCAAGAAAAAACTTCCTCCATCCACTTCTTTCCCTCTCTCCCTCCCTCTTGGGGCTCCTCCAGCAGATGGGGAAATGAGGAGAGAGGAGGAGAGGGGGAGGTCAGGGAATTGGGTCAGGTGGACTGTGTGAGAAGGTAGGATGGGGAAGAGAGACAGAGCCCTCTTTGGTGAGTGGGGACATTGAGATGGAGGTCTAGGTGTTGGGGGACCCAGAGGCACAGCAAGACACTGTTTCACCCACCCTGCCTATATGGCCAGTCTCCTCTCACAGTCCTGGTTGCCAAGCTGCCCTAAGACCTCTGCCTGGTCCCAGCGTCTGTGCCTTCACCACCACCCTGCACCCCCAATTCCCCCAATCCCTTCCCTCCTGTTCTCACATGCCTCATTTTCTCCTTCCCTCCATAACTTGCACCAAGTTCCTCTCCCTCAGAGTGCCTTCTTCTGCTCTGATACCCACTAACACTCCCACAAAAGCTCCTTTCTTTCTGCTCCGAGACCTGCTAACACTCCCATGAGGGCTCCAGCTCACCTCCTAGTCCTGGGACACCTTCTCCTCTGCCCAGTAGTGTTCCTTGTCAACCCCTACATGCAGCTGAGGGGCAATTATTACTGGTTCTCCGCTTCCCCTCACACTGACCTGCTCCTCCACTGCCCACTACATAACCCCAAGTACCAGTCCCCATTGCCCATGTGGCCTGCTTAAACTGCTGCCACAGCTGCTTGTCCCAAGCACTTTTGTGCCCAGAAAGGTCCCTGCCTCCTCCAAAATTCTCTGCCTGCCCAAATATTCTGTTCACTCCTGTGTTTTTTCTTCCTTCACTTTAATGGTTGGCAAATCTGTCTTTTCCTAGTTGACCTAACACTCCCATCCCCTATATATGCCTCTTTCCCATCTATGCAAGACCCCTGCTTACTCTTCCTCTTGTTTTCTAATCTGCTTTTGTCTTCTCTTACTTAGTTACTTTGTATTTCTCCATGTCCCCTTTAGGCAAAGAAACTTTTCACATATAGTGTGCATTTCTGCAGTTGGTGTCCTTTTCATTATCTCTCTCTCTGAATTGTAGTGGTTTCCTTTTTTTGTTTGCTTTGTTTGTGCACTCAGGCATCCCAAAGTCCTAACTACAACTTCTTTGCTCTTGCCTCTTATATCATGCACCACTACTCAATGTTAATCTTTTTTCTGTAAACAATCAGAAATTACTGTCTATATAGATGCGATTTGTAGTATCGCCTCCCTTTCCTCCCCTTTTTTGGAAAAATGAAGAGCCAGCCACATAAAAGTGTATGGCCCTTCCTGTTTTATTTGAAGATCATAATCTCCCTGTCTTGGACTCTGACTTACATGACCACTTCCCATAAAACTGGGTTCAGTTTTCCCATTTCAACTGCCCAGGACTTCTGGATGGGTCATTCAAAAGCCTCAGTCACTGGCAACACCCAGTCCCATCCTGTTAAAATATTAACTCAGATAGCTAATCCTTACCTATGGCTCCACTGAAATAATATAATAACCTGAGCAATTTCAGGATACAACAGATGCAGCACCAAAGTAGAGTGTGTGCAGATGGCTCATCAGGATATGCAGTGCCATTAGCAACGTAGCACACATAAAAGTGGGATACTAGATAAGAAAAAACAGGTACTAGTTTTATTAAGCTTATTACCAAGAGAGACGTTACCAGGGCAGTAATGCCATAAATATGAAGTAAGCCTGAGAAGTTAAGAAGCCCAGGACCAAATGGACAAAAAGTGAATAACGTGGGCTGAGGACTTGGGAGGTGATGATCCTTCTAAAGAGGAAGTACCTAGGAGAGAAAAAAGGGGGGTAAAGGAATATAAAGTGAAGCAAATCATGCGACCAGGGTTGCCTGGGGAATCCCTGTGTAGCAGGCCTCTGCCTGATCAACACAGCTTGCAAGAGGACTGTAAATCTATTTTTTCTCTGACCGTTCAGAGCAATCTGTCCATAAGGCCAGCCCTTCTTCCCCTACTTGTCATTGTTCTTTGGGGCTGTCCAGTAGGGACAGGAAAAAATGGAAACAAAAATCTCACAGCATTGCCTAACAAGCATTTAGGAGAGGTAGAAAACCTGAGGAATCAAGTCATTCTGCGGACAACTGATGCAAAAAGAGGCTGAGTTCAAGTGAGCAAAACTATGAAGGAACTGGAAGATGCCTTTAAGGAGTGTTCCCCTAACATTGCTCCTTCCAAAGATGTTGTGGAAGTCAGTAGGTACTGTTTGATGGTACTCTACCCATGGACAGGAAAAGAAAGAACAAAGGAGCAAAGTAGACCCCAAAAGGAAGCTTCCTTCTTGGCAAGCTTCTTCCTCTGGGTATTTGGGCTGGACTGAAGGAGCTTCAGGAAGAAGGTCCTCTAATCTGATTGAACTTCAGATAGGGAGGTTGTAAATAAAAACTGAAGGCTGTAACTCAGTGTGCCTATGAGCCAGACTCTCCTGCCTCTAAATGGACATGTGTCAAGAATTTATATCATCAGATGGCCATTAAATTAGATTAAATAGAAACAGGCCCACTAAGATTCCTCTCCTTCTGATAATAGGAAGTCTTGCCCCTTTATACCTGGGTGGAGTAAGTAAAGGAAATGACATGTGTGAAATGTGAATACAAACAGATGTTTTTGGGCTGTTGTTTCAAATTAGATTGATGTTGTTCAGCTGCATATGAGAGGGGCTGAGGAAGCTGAAAAACCAGAGGGTTGAAAAAGAGTTGCTGAGTGGCAAGCTTCCTTAAGATAAGAGTATACAGTAGAGCTCAGTGAGGTCTTTGCCTCTTGGAGCAAACATTAGGCTATCCTGTTCTGGGTGGGCAGTCTGATGCTTGCTCAGTTCTGCTGACTGTAGAAAGGTGTTCCCTGTTCTTGGTGACATCCATAGGAAACACCTTCCAGTCCAAGAAAGAGAACCTTTGCTATGTGTAGGCATATTGGGGTATGAGTAGTTGGCAGATGGACAGAAGACTTCCTCCTATCAGCTCATCACAGCAGCTGAGTTGCTCTTGGTTGCCCAGATGGCCTGGAGGCAATCAGGAAACTTCCTGCAAAGTTTTGCAGCTTCAGCCTGCAAAAAAATGGAAGGTCCTGAAGAACACAGCACACGAAGCAGCTAACAGGCAATCCCATAGGTACCGTTTCAGATAGCAAGGGATTTTTCTGCAAAGAATAGCTCTTGAAAGGAGTGGGACGTAGGCCCCTTAAAAGGAGGAGGACTGTAAGCACACAAGATGGCCTCAAATGGATTCTGGCCTTATTAGGAAGCTGTTATTAAAAATAAACAGCCTACTTAAAATCTATACATGAAGAAGGCTGTACAAGGAACAGGTTGGGATCTGTTGAAGCATTTATAAATCATAAAGGTTTGATGAATATGGCTTATGTGGGCCTTTGTTGTTACCTGCCAGTACTTTGCAAATAGGACTGAAAGACAACACTGCTTCTAGTGGGTGCAGAAGAGATCAGTTTCCTAGGCTTTCACAGAATCTCTGCAACAGTCATATGGAAAACTGAAAGGAGCCCTCATACAGAGAGAAGTCAGAACACAGGACAAGTGAGTTGTCTGTACCCTGATACTTTGACCACCTATCTTATTTCTCTTATTCCTTATTTTCCTTATGTTCTCTTTCAGCACTCAAACAGCACAGAAGCACAAAACTGTACAGCTGTAGTTTGGAATGGTAAGGCTTCTTACTGGGGAGTATTGGACAAGATACAGAGTTTAAGGTTTATTCCAAAGTTTTTTTTTCTCCTTTTTGAGGTAAACAATGACCTAGAATTTTCTCTTGCAGCTGCAAGACAATAACAGGCTTTTTAAACGGCTGCCACTGAGAACCATGTAAGACTCCAGGGATCCACATCATGATCTGTACTGTCTCCGTGCAAGGTAAGCATACTTGTAGATACACATACGATGGCTTGCAAAGTTTTAATCTTATTCTATAGGTTAGTTTTCTACCAAGCTCAAATAGCTGCACCAAGGTGCTTGTATCAACCCACAGTTAAATCCAAGACATGCAATAGAGGAATATGTAATTTTTTAAGCATGCTTGGATTTCCTGTGAAGGTGGCTTGTTTCAATTTCAGGGTAGAGGCCCTGGAATGTGGCTTATCTTTGACATTCAAAGAGGCTTCTTTCCTGAGGGAAGTCTAAAACTTGTAACTTCTTGTGTTGTACAGTTTGCCACACAGTGGGCTTATTCTCTTTTACGCTAACAAGCAATGTAGTTGATACTATCTTGATGGCCAGGCTGGGTAACATTTGGAAGTAGACTGATATGTACCAGCTTTTGCTTGTTGACTGTTTTTCCTTTCATATGCATTTTTTATCTTAAACGTGGTAGTAAGGAGAAGGGCGCCTTCAGGCTACTGGAGGTGACTGATCCCTGGTGCTGGCTGCTCACACTGACAAAGCATTCTGATCTCCCCTTTACATGTTCCAACTTCGCAATAGCTGTAGGAAGGTCATTTGGCATGCGTTGACCTGTTTTTTTGAGGGGCGGGAAACAAAAATGAGGAGACGTGGCTGCAGTCTTCCCACTTTCTCAGCTTGCAAACTTGGAGAAGCGTTGTAATGGTATGAAGCGCAGATTCACACTAGGATCAGTCACGCAGGAAATAAAGTGTAGGGCTGGGATACGAGAGAGATGGTGGTGTATATAAAGACTTGGCTGAAATGTGGGGCTGAAGAGGTCAGAGGAGGACTTAGAAACTAGCACAATCATACGAGCTTTTGCTTAGATACAGGACAGAATGGCAATTAGACCCCGGGGTTGCTATGGTAATCTCCTGTCCAGTTTCTTCGTTCTGGAGATGGGTCAGACTGGCCAGGGCAAGGAGGTCGTTGAAGAGATCCACTGATGGGCTGAGGTGGTGGATGGGCTGGTTTCTATTTGTGGGAAGGTGTGGATACCAAAAGCAGAGATCTGGGCAGCCTGTAAGAAGGGCATTGCAGTGACTCCAATGTAGTCTTACATTCATGTCATGTCAGTCTCTTCTCTGAGCAGGGAGACACCCCAGGCTCGGAGGTCGGCCTGAATCAGTTTTCTCTCTCACCTTGCACCTTCATGCTATAGATCTAAGGGTTAGCTTGTGGCAGCTGAGGCTGAATACATTACAAGCTGTCACATTCCAGTGTTCCCCACCACAACAAAAAGGGTTTTCCTCCTGAGGTACCTGAAGGTGATGGTCTCAATTCCAGACTGAAGTGAGTAAATGAGTGTGGGAAAGGGAAAGAAGGCAAATGCAGACACAGAGGCTAGACGTATTTATATGCTTGTACTATGTGAACCTGTACAGCACAGTATGGAGACACATCTTTATGCTAAGCAGTGCTATTTACTCACCTGGATATGAGGTTCATTTGCTGCCACTGTCTTCCTGATAAAGGAAGGTGCACTTTTCCTGCAGGGCCACTGAGTGTCACCATCGCTCTGTGGCTTGCTCTAAGATGCCATTTCTCCAGCAAAACTCCTTTGCTAAAATGGGTTGGAAAGCCACAGCTCGCTGAGAAGCCCTGAGCTGGAAAGGTCTGCACCTAAAATGTGAGCAAGCAACGCTACCTATGAAATGAATCCTGGCTCACATCTAGGCACAGTGCTTGGCAGGTTTCCAGACAGTCCCTACGAGCCAGTCTCACAAACTGTAGCATGAGCCTCAGTGACAACGATTAACATGATGGAGCAAGTGATTCATGAGGAGACACTAAAATCTACCTCATGGGAATCTACTATTTGGTGAGCAGAATGAGCAGAATTTGGTGAGCAGACGGGGGACTGAGTCTTAAAAAATAATGAAGGCAGTGGATAAAGTGAATGGAAAACTAGTTTTCAGCAAATCTTTCCATGGCAGACTGGGGCCATGTTGGTAATGAATTTAAAAGAAACAAATAAGGTACTTTACACTATAAGAACTTACTGCTACTGGAGTTATAATATCAGCAGGTTCAAAAAGCTCACAGACCAACTGGACAACCAGTCTATGCTAAGGGGAATAGGTTGAGACGTACCTTCCATCATCCCTGCTACCATGTCTGGATTTGTAAATCTTCAAATTCTCCTTATCGATTCCAACAATCCCTCCCCTTGAAGCACATCCCAGTAAGTCCTAAAGCCTCTTTATTGCAGCAGTTCCCCTTTATTTGCATAGATGCCAGAGAGTTTTCTCCCTTGACTCCAGTGGGTTCTGCAACAGGGACAAATGGCTCAGTCGTTCATCCAGTCATTGAGGCTTTTAGGAGTGGTTGATTCACAGGGATTACATTGGCTGGGTTCCCACCTTGTCATTGTTCCTTTGATCACTATCTGACCTTCTATTTTGAATAGCCTTAAGTATCTCCTGTAGCTTTCTTTTTTCTAAATTTTTTAAGAGAATCAGTCAGATACTTCTCCATCTGAATTAAAAAAGAACCCCAAGCACTTAGAGCAAGTCTAACAGCCCAAACACTCTCCTGCATGGTGTTTTTTGCCGCTTTTCAGGCAGCAGCAAATGCTGTTCTGTGATTCTAAGTCAACAGGACTGGATCTCTTGTGAATTGATAGTCCAGTCCGGCACTTTCATTACTGAGCCAGATGCAATGATCTCACAACACAAAGCTCAAACACGTCATTTGCAGAATTTATGGTGCTCATAACCTCAGTGGTGCTTGAGCTTCTGCATCTTATCCAAGCAGATGGAGCATGCTTAGTTTCTGATTGTCTTTTACTTCTTCCCACCCATCCTTGGCATATGAGCCATCTTCCTTCAAGGAAACTCACCTGCTCTCATCCAGAGAAGCCACTGGTCTGAACTGAGGTAATTTCTAATTTTCTTAGAAACAGTCATGCTAACCACACCACCGTTACCTAATCAACCACTCTCACCTAAGCCAGGCAACTGACAGAAGAACTCATGTTCTTCAAGAGTAATAAAGGGAAGCAAGGCCCAAGCACCTGTACAGTGCAGGTTGTCTTCTAAAAATTGCCAGCAAGCTCTGGCACTCGGGTTTCTTTATGCTGTTTGCGCACATTTCCACTGTGCACCTCTACCTGTGCTCTATGTGACCTGGACAGAAAACCTCTGAGGCACAATTATTACTGCTGTGTCCTGTTTGTTGATCAAAGCATGCTCCAGGTACTGAGACAAACATTTTGCAACCTACATAAATGCTTGACCAGTCTCCAAAGGGCCCGACAGCACAGTGTGTCTCAGCACAGAGGGCACCAGCTCCGAATGGCGAAGAGCACTTCCCGGCCGCTGTACAGCCAGGCTGTGATACTCATCAAGATCTTAATCCCCTTCCCCCGCAGTAGGCCGGGACCGAGGCACCGAGGCCCTCTTCCCGGCAGGACTGGGAGGGTGAGCCGGGAGGACCCGGCAGCCCCACCCCCAGGCGAGGCCCCGGCTGCGGCCCAGCCCCGCGTTTCCCGCCGGGCCCCCCGGCTGCTGTCACCAGGGCAACGGCAAGCGGCGCCCGGGGAATGGCGTCACGTGCCCGGAAGCCCCTCGAGGGAGGAAGTGACGGTCCAGCAGGGAGCCCCAAGGACCAAGATTTAAAAAAAAAA
>WKFP01014890.1:72473-104690 GCA_011057875.1 Pterocles orientalis | reverse complement strand
GCCGCGCTGGGCCCCCCACGGGGCTCCCCTGGCAGGCCGCGGCCGGGCTGGGCCCGCCGGGAGCCTTCGTGAGGTAACGCCCCCGGCCCCGCCCTCCCCCAACAACGGGGCCCCCGGGCACCGCCCCGGCCGGCCGGGGCCCGGCCTGGCTGCCTGCGGGCAGGGGGCGTGTCAGGCGGCGGCGGCGGCCCGGCGGCTTCGGTAACGCCGGCAGCGCGGGTCCCTCGGACGGGCGCGGGGGTTCCTGGCGGGGCAGGGGGCGGCACCGCCGCTGCTGCGGGAGCGGTGGGGAGCGGAGCAGCGCCGTGGCGACGGCAGGTGAGGCCGGGTCCGGGGCGCGGGCGGCCGCAGTGGGGAACGTTCCTCGGGGCCGAGGCGGACTAGAAGTTGACAGCGGCGGTGGAGCAGCCATTGTCTGGCCGGCCGAGCCCGGGAGCAGTGGCCGGGAACAACTCCCCCTCGCCGCCCCGCTCCCGCCTCCCGGGCAGCCGCCGCTCCCCCCGCCGGTGGCCGGGCGTGAAACACACGCCTTTCTCCAGCATCCTGCGGCTGGTTCCCGCCTCCCGCCGCGGCGAGGCTGTGCATGGCACGTACGTGCTGCGGGCAGGGCGCGCACGGGCGCCCGCGCGTTCTCTGTCGGCTTAACTTTGCTGCCGGAGTTGCCAGCGGCCCGGGGGCTGCCGCCGCCCTGTCCCCGCCCCGCTCCTGGGCGGCTACTGCTCCGCCGGCCGGGCGAGGCGCTTGGTGCGCCGGGGTGGGGAAGAGGTGGTGTGGGGGTCCCGCGGTGATCGGGGGTCGAACCCGCCGCTGCTCCCAGAGCATCCCGGAGCAGAGGTAACGTGTCCCGGCAGTTTCACGCCTCTGCTTGTGTAGCTTGGAGGCTGTCTTGGAGAAAACTACACTAACAGAGATGAGTGTGCTATATAGCCCTGGTTGCTAATTTTTCTCCCCAAAACTTGCGGGCAAACCTATGCAAATTGTTCGCTAACTTAGTCTCTCGAGGATGAAGTGACAAAACCAGTTACAAGCTTAGAAAATGTTCTGCAGGTAGTACTCACGTGCCAGGAGGAATGGAAGGCGTGAGCGAGTAAAACTTTTCCTCCCTCCTACCTATTGTTCAGTGACTAGAGTAGATGTTTGGCCAGACTCTTCTGCTCTGGCACTTGAGAAAGGTCAGGAAGTCATAGAGGACCACCTGTGGTGTTCTTGGTGTGCGCTGAGATCAGCAGCACGGTTTAGGCTCTGGACTGGCCTGTGTTCTCATGCTTTTACTGCTCTGTGAGCTAGTTTTCTTCCTCTCTTTCCCTTCCTTTCTGCTGTGCTGTCATTTCTGCCATGGTGTTAATAGGCTTTTGTGTTCTTCCTTGTCTGCTTTTTGGGTACAGTTTTGTGTTAGGCTTAATCCAATTTAGCTGTTGTTCAAGGTTGATTTCCAGAAAGGGCCGCATTGTTATAGTTTTGGGTTGGTTTTTTTTTTGGAATTGACAGATTATGTGTGCAAAGTGAGTTAGTTAACTCAATATTTTGGAAAACCCATCCATCGTTTAATAATTTTTAGTAGGCTGTGCATCTCATGGAATCACTAGCTGTGTCAAGTGATCTAATAGCCCAGAGATCACTAGATTTTTGTAATACTGGAAGATGCTTTTGGATGCAATCTGTGCTATTTTGTATGGGAATTACCTGTATTTGGATCAGAATACACTAACATGGAGATGCATCCTTAGATTAACTTTCCTGGGGAAAGATTGCCTTTTCACTTTTGTGTTTGGAAAGGGTTTTGCTGGATAACCCTGCTTGTTGTGAGTGACTTAAAACTCCTCCTGCTCTTCTGCAAAGAGAGTATGCTTCTCTATCCATGTCTCCAAAAGGCCTTTTTCCTCCACAGACACCAAAATTTTTTGATGCCTTTCATCCCAGAGATGTTTCAGTAGGATTCTGTTTGTGCTAGGACTTAATTTTAAGAAGATTCCAGCAAAAATGCTGGAAATCTTAAGAATCAATGCTGTTGCTTACTGAGGAAACACAGCTTGGTAAGGGTATATGCTACAGCTAAGCAGAACCTTAGTTACTTTCTTTTTGCTCTCACTGGCACTTGTGGGATCACCTTACTGATCTGGCAGAAAATAATGTTTAGGGTAGCTTTTCTGCGAAGTTAATAAGTTGGTCTAGTGAAGCAAGGAAAATACCAGAAATTGTCTCCCAATGGTAGCTGAGCTACTAGATAACTCAGTGTGTGTAACTTCACTCTGACTTGCTTTTTAACCCAATTCGAATTACTTAATTTATCTACCACAGTTTCTTTTTAAAAAGTCTGTATTCTCTCTCTTCACTTTTTTTTTTTTTAATTTTTGGGCTTCATTTACTTTTTGTGGTACTGCCCCCCTGGGGAAGATCTTTAAAGTAACTGCTTTCTCCAGATCTTTTATGTTCTAGATAGGCTTACTGACCAACTGTTTCTAGCTGTCATAGAGCTGTGAGTGAAGACGGAAGTGGCCAGTTAGGTGGGAGCATGTCTCAGTTGAGGAGAAGATGACTGCAGGGAAGAATTACCTGTGGCCACTGCTGAAGCAGTGCAGGAAGCCAGTCTTGGATTATGGGGGAGATGCCTGGGCAGAACTTGAGGTCAGAGGTAAAGAAGGGGAAGACAGGACTGGAGTAGCAGATATCTGCTTGTCAATTGTAGAATTTTCCAGATTCTGAAGATCAGGTTTGGAACAGCAGTTTAGCCAGCCATCCTCTGCAGTGTTAATGCTGTTGCCCTCATTTAAAATCATCTGCTGCCCTTAACACCATTCCAGAATTTAAAAGGTTGTCTGGTTGAGACTATTTTTGCACCTCCTTTTCTGCTGGCACTGGTCTGTTTTTTTACACACCTGGAATAAGTTGTGTTTTTGGTGAAGGCTGTGAAGCTTGAAATCTCTGGATTTGAAAAGGGTTAGATATAGGGGCTGTGCTGGTACTGTAGGATCCTGGAAGCCTAAAGGTCTCATTTAGAGGTGTCTCGGGTAGTTTGCAGGGGAGCCATCTGGTGTTTTGGAAATAAAGAAGCTGTCGGTGATATTGAGACTATTGGAAGCTTTTTGTTTTTTTAATCTTACGTGGAATGGTATCCTTCTAAAAAGTAAATTCTTTTTTTCAGTGGAATTCTGTTGAATAATCACTTTTGTGCTTCCACTTCTCTGACTCTGATCCCTCCTACTATTACTCCCTGTATAGCCCATGTTACTTGCTGCAGGAAACTCCCTGATCATCCCAATGTGTTACTCTTCTGCTACGGACTCTCTCCAGTCTTGCTTCTCTTCCTTTTGGCTGATGAAAGCCTTCTCCAGTCCTTTCTAAGTCCTGTAGTTCACTGCAAGTCATCTTTCTGCTGCTGGAAGATCTCTCTGGCTCTGCATGACCTCTTCAGCAGCTTTACCCTTACAAGTGTTGCCAGTGAATCCTTCATCCACTCTGCTTATAACTCCGTTCCTCCTGAAGGCAACTGGGCACCACAGATACTACCTTCCAGTATTCAAGTTACAATCTATCAGGAACAAGTAGCTGGAAGTCCATGTGATCAGAGAAAGAAGTAAACTATCAAGGGCTGGGGGCTAAACTGGGAGAAGGAGGGACTGAACTGGTACATCTGCAGTGGTGTTCTGGAATAATTGTACCTTTTGTGGGACTGCAGGAAGAGAGAGGATCAGAAGTTGCCAAAGTGCAGTGGGAGACAGGAAGCACAGTGGAATTTGCCTCAGTTCACTAGCCTTGAAGGATAAGTGATTGGGTCTATAACTAAATGATTGTCTGAATGAGCTGCAGCTGCTCCTTCACTCTGCTGCCTTTTTAAGAATTCAGGATGCTGTAGCTTCTAACTGTAGCATGGGAATAAAAAGATGAGAATGTGTGTGTTACATTTATGACTGTGGTAATAAAAGATTTAAACTGTGAGTATAATTTCTGAGTGATTTCGGACCCTTGCCATCACCAGTCCCCTGTGATGTAGCAAATCTGTGCGAGGAGTGTGGTGCTGGGATATTCCAATAAAAAAGCTGTGTAATGCAGTGAAATACCATTTGATTGTTTCTCTAGCCTGACTCAGTTTCCAATTCTCTCAATGTAGATCTGGAGTCTGTCTCAGCCTGAGCTCCTGGGATCCTGTCACCATGGAGACTGAAAGTGAGCAGAACTCCAGCTCCGCCAGTGGGAGCTCTAGTTCTGGAGGAAGCACCCGTCCTCAGATATCGCAGATGTCTCTCTACGAGCGACAGGCAGTACAGGTGAGACACCATTATGTTCTGGGATGGGATGTGCATCAGTGGAATGTAGTGGTGAGCCCTTTTGTGTTCCTCTGAGTTGTGTGTCGAAATGGGAACATGCTTGAAGAACTGTCATATGTTCAGATATAGAAATTCTTGTGGTAGGCCTGATCTTTCATTCCTGCAGCCTGATACTGTGCTTCCTGTTTTATAGGTTATTCCTCCAGTGTTCAGCCTCTTGGATCTATCTATCTATCTGCAATAGATTGATTTCAGCCCGCTGTTCTAGAGCAAGTCATTCAGTTAATCATCCCATTTCCTCTATGTAGTGTATATCCTCCATATACATGCTACTCTGGAACACTTGTCTGTCTGCTTGAGCACGCACATCCCCAAATTCCTGGAGTTTACTAAAGTTTTGCAAGTGTGCTTCCTGCTATCCTGGAATACACCTGTGATTCAGTCTGTTACCAAATTTGTAGCTGTGCTATGTATTTTGATGTGCTAATCTAGTGACTTTGCATTTTTCATGGGATCTAGGGATGGTCTCATGGCTGTTATTTATTTCTTCATTGCTCTCTCTAATCACATTTCAAGAGCACGCTTTTTTTGACAATTGGGTTTTCTTCTTTCTCAAGGCCCTGCAGGCGCTCCAGAGACAGCCCAATGCAGCCCAGTACTTTCATCAGTTTATGCTCCAGCAGCAGCTCAACAGTGCGCAGCTTCACAGCCTGGCTGCTGTTCAGCAGGTGAGTTGTCAAGGGGTAGAAGGAGAGGAATTGGATCATTGTGTGGGTAAGATCCAGAGACTCCCTCTTTGTACAGTGACTTGTACACCAAGGTGCTCCTCGTCCATCCAACGAGTCCCTAAACATGTTGTTTAAAGCTAATACAAACAGCTAGTAAACTGGAAGCTTGGTGCAAAGATTCATTTGGTTTTCAGGTACAGAGCAGGGGAAGATAAAATTTGGCATCCCCATAAGGAAAGTTGCTCTTTAGAGGCCTATGACTAGCTGCTGTACTGTCTTTAAATAAAAGATGTGTGGTTACATCAGCAGTGGATGCAGTAGCATTTAAAAACTGTCTTAAAGTGAGGCATAGGTTGTTATTTCTCTGAGAATAAACATGTTCTTGTGTGTGTGAAATTTCAGGCAGTATCCTCTGAATTTTACATGTTGAAACTTAGTAGCCCGTGTTTTCTTTACCAGTTACTAGCAAGAGGGATCTGGGGTAGATCTTGTCCAGCCAGGAGGGTTTTTCTTTAATTGAGATACGTTTATACAAATAGAGATATTTTATGATGCATAATTGTTGAGTGTGTTTTGTTTGTTTTTTTTTTTAATTTTAGGAACTTTGCTCACCTACCAGACTTTATAATCAGTTGAAGATGAATTATGTGTGATGTGAATACAGTTCTATCTGTGTAACAATATTTCTATAAGTAGCTGTGTTCCTTGGCTGTTAGTTCATGGTTTAGTAGTTCTCAAAATCCCTCCCTGCAGTTTTATAGCATAGAGGGAATAGAATCGTCTCATCAGTTTCACACAAATCTTAGTTACAAAGCTACTTAAACTCATACAGTGGAATTCCCATGAGATCATGGGGGGAGGGGGAATTACCAATATTTACATTCCTCCATGAACTGTATGTGCTGTAAACTGAAATTTGTTACTTGGAGTGCTACTACTGTGTTGTTACTAAACTGCCTAACTAGCCCAGCAATTTGCTAATAATGCAGGAAACATCTAGGTGTTAATAGAGTGGATTGCAGCATCAGGATGAAGTTTGCAGTGTGTAGCATGACAAGCTGGGGCAACAGTAGGGTATGTACCCATGGGTGGAAGGACTGGAGGTCATGCACTGTAAGGGTCTGTCATCCACTGCCTTGTGTATTATGTAGTACTGAACTAGTTGGAGAAGAGGAGGTACCTTGCTGAGTTGCTGCATCTGATTTGTAGGGCATGGCAGGGATTTGTAGTGGTTAGATTGTGTTCCTGTTCTCAAGAAAGGGAGAAGATGATGATGGGACTAGGTGTTATGACAAAGCCAAATATTTGGGCCAAATTGAAAAGTTTCTTCCAGGTACTCTTTTCTCTGTCAATCTCTCTTGCAGGCTACAATTGCAGCCAGTAGACAGGCCAGCTCCCCCAACACCAGCACCCCACAACAGACCACCACCACCCAGGCCTCTGTAAGTAACTGCTCCCTCATGCACATATCAAAGCCTCCTTCCCACCCCTAGCCTTGTTCTTTCTCCTCTTTGTCTTTTAGGAAGGTAGTCAGCCAGGGAAACACAGCTTCTAAGAATGCTGGGAATCCACAAGATGCATGTAACTTTGAGGATTTGGGGTGTTGTAGACACTGATCTCTCTTTGCTGAGACACTGGGGATATGTTGCCATGTATTAGAAAGGGATTGGGACTCCTAAAAAGGAGTAGTCATGAGCAGCTTGGAAGGGAATGCCCTTTTTTCTTGCAGAGTAGTAGTTTGTTGAATGAAAGGAAGTCTCTTATAGTGAGTATTGAGGAACTGGTGTTTGTTCAGAGAGCAAATGAGTTGGTAGGGTAGACATTACTCTTTTCCTTTACTTCAGAGGCTGGAGAAAATGATATATTTCTTTTGGATCTCTTATTGCAGTTCCATACTAACAGTGATACTTGGGCTCAGCATACAAATGAGGTTAGCATCCAGGGGTTTGGCTAGTTTAGATTGTGAAGTCCCTTAAGACAAGAACTTTTTTCTCCTTGGTCCCCTGAGGGATACAGGAGAAGACTGTAAAATGTCTGTTCTGGCTGTACCCCACTAAGCGAATTTGTACTTACTTCTTTGCCTCCATTTGGCGCTTTTCTCTGTTTTAAGATAAACCTAGCTACCACATCAGCTGCTCAGCTGATCAGTCGGTCACAGAGTGTGAGTTCTCCCAGTGCCACAACCCTGACACAGTCTGTGCTCCTTGGGAATACCACCTCACCGCCTCTCAACCAGTCACAGGCCCAGATGTATCTCCGGGTAAGAGATGTGTACGCAAAATGTGTCCTGACAATGAACCCCATGTCCTAGCCACTTCAGTATTTCATTACTTGGGTTTAGCAACACCTTTGGATTAATTCTAGCTTTAAGGATGATGCACTGTATTTTAACTTCAGGAGGGGAAGCTCTTGTCCCTGAAACCACAAGTTTGACTCTGGACTCAGGTTTTGAGGGTAGATTAGCTTTGTATTGTGTGGCTCAGGTGAGATCATTAAGAACCATGTTTGTCTGATCTGCACAGGTGTTAAAGATCCCATGGCACTTCTCACTAGAGTGTAAATGTGAAATATGTCTTAGACTTGAGTAAAGCTCACAGAAATAAAGCTATTCTTCTGGACCAATGCTGAAACAGGTATATGGTAAATTACTCTTTTCTACCACTGCTGAGCTTAGAAAGTCAGAATTCAGGTAAGTCTAGAGACATAAATCAACATGAACATCAATATCTCAACCTTTTGATCAGTTTGAAGTATGGCTAAATAGAAAACATTAGGCTTGACTATAGTCAGTCCGGGGTTTAATTACCTACTTGAAAAATATTTTCTGCATCTCAGTTGACTTTAGATACAGATTCTAATCCCCTTCTTTTCAAGCAACCCTAAATCTTGGATGTATGTCTTTTATTGCTGTTTTTCAAGCAGTCCTGGATGTACATCTGAAAATTAAATAATACCCCAGTCTTGTAGCCAGCCATGGTCAGTCTGTGAGAGTTGGCCCAGGCCCAAGTTTGATAGAAAAGTGCTTCTTTCCATATTACAGCCCAGTATTGCTTTGTAATCTGTTTGCTTGTGGTTTTGCTGTCTTTCTCTACTCTGTTCCTTTCGTTCCACATCGCCTGACCTTCCCTCAACAGCCACAGCTGGGGAACCTGTTGCAGGTAAACCGGACCTTGGGCCGCAATGTGCCTCTTGCCTCCCAACTTATCCTGATGCCCAACGGGGCTGTGGCCGCTGTCCAGCAGGAGGTACCATCCACTCAGTCTCCTGGGGTCCATGCAGACACAGACCAGGTCAGTGACACCCCCTCCCAGAGTCCTCCCCTTCGCTTGTTCTCTGTTACCTTGCACTCTGCTCTTTGTCTCCAGACATCCCTGTATAGCAGATTAGCTCAATTTTATCCCCATCCTGTGTCACTGTGCAGGCAGGAGATTCTGTTCTCTCTTGCCACCATTTTTTCATGTTTGCTTTTTGCCTCAAGAGATGCAATAAATTTCTGCTTAAAATTTCTGGGATGAGCCACAGGCTGGATCAATCCTGTCTTCACAGTTTCTCAGTTGTTCTTATGTGAAAATAATTGTTGAGTTCTATGTCCAGTTTGCAGTCACTCTGCAGTGAAGAGTCTTTGCCAGCAGTAGTATTCCTTCACCCAGTTGGTTTGTTGTTGTAAAGATGCCAAAGACCAAACAGGCCACAAGGTCTTGGCTCCTGCATTCATCTGTAAGTAATTCTCCAGGTCAAGGAGCTGCCATGGCTTCCCATTTTTCTTATCCTGTCCCAGTCATACTTGGGATTTCCAGTTACTTCATATTTTTCTTGTCTGAAGCACTTTCTTTGAAGGAAAGTCAGTCGTGAACAAACTTGAACACTGCATTTGTAGAGGGAGTAAATACAGAGGAGGATGGCAGCACCAAAATACAGAGGAACTGTTGAAATCAGAAGTGCTGCAGGCCATGAGTAGATCTGTGGGCCTCCTGAGTTTAAAGCCCTGCACAGAGGGAAGAGGCAGGTGGCACAAAAATTGAGAAGGAATTACTGCTCTTTAAAGGGGTATCTCAGTGCTTTCAGAGCCATGCTAAACTGGATGTGAGGGCAAGGCGGGCCGGTCTGAGGGCTGCCCCATGCCTCAGAGAATGGCGGTGTCCTTACATGCTGTTCAGAAAGCGCCACGAGATCTTTAACTTCCATCAGAGATGGGGCAGGAGGGAGTTCAGAATAATGTGTTTCCTGGGAAGGGCTGCACCTAAGCTTTGCCCTGCAGTGTTAGTCAGCTTCCCCACATGAGATTTGAAGTATCGACTTAGCCTGCTCCCAGAAGAGCTTGCTGCTTATGCATTCTCTTCCAGCCAGTAACGTACGTAGAGCCAATGGACTCTGTTTTGTATGTGTGTTTCTAGGTGCAGAACTTGGCTGTGAGGAGCCAGCAGACCTCGGCCACTAACACCCCGCTCCAAGGCTCTGCTCAGAAGGCAGCTCTGCCAGGAAACTCCCACGCCTCAGGCTTACCTCAGGCCACCAGCACAGGCCAGACCTTGGCAGTGGCTCAGGCCTCCTCAGGCAGCACAGGCCAGTCCCTCAACTTGAGCCAGGGAGCAGGCAGCAATGGCATCTCCGGGGGTGTGGTGGCGAGTGGTGGGAGCCAGACCTCAACAGGATTGAGCCAGAGCTCCTCAGCAGGCACAACTGGCAGTTGCCAAAGGAAGGGCACGGGGGTGGTTCAGCCATTACCAGTAGCAGCTGCCCAGGCCATAACTGTCAGCCAAGGAAGTCAGACAGAGACAGAGAATGCAGTCACAAAGAAGGGCGAAACGGATAGCAGTGGACAGCAAACAGTGGGCATGAACCTGACCAGGACCGCTACACCAGCACCCAGCCAGACGTTGATCAGCTCAGGTAAGTGCAGACTTGTTCCTTCTCTTGGAGCCCACTGGGCTTTTGCAAGAGTGCCATTTGAAAGCCCAGTGGTGAGAGGTTTCCCAACACGCCTCCCAGCCTTTTATGTTCCAGGAGGCTGGTCTCTAGGCGTTATGCCTCTCTATTAGCAAGAGACGTTGATTTAGTCCCCTATGTTATCTGCAGTAAGCTGTCAGTCATTTTGGAGCTTAATGACTTAAACCAGTGCAGCAGCTGCCTGCATTTTTGTTGTTGTTGTTCCCAGCTGTACTGTTGCTAACTTTTATGCTCTTCTCTTTTCCTACTCTGTGTATAGCCACATATACACAGATCCAGCCACACTCACTGATCCAGCAGCAGCAGCAGATCCACCTGCAGAAGCAAGTGGTGATCCAGCAGCAGATTGCCATTCATCACCAACAGCAGTTCCAGCACCGCCAGTCCCAGCTCCTCCACACAGCTACTCATCTCCAGCTGGCTCAACAGCAGCAAGCACCATCTCTGACCCAACAGCAGCAGCAAGCTCAACCTCCACAGCAGCAGCCTCCACCTCAAAATCAGCAGCAGGCTCAGACCCTTGTGGTGCAACCTATGTTGCAGTCCCAGCCACAGCCTGTGCAGCTCCAGCAGGACAGTCCTTGCCAGTCAGCCACCAAGTCACCTGTTCCAATTCAGTCAAAATCGTTGGTCACCCCTATCAAACCACCTCAGCTTGGGCCTGCCAAAATATCAGCAGCACAGCAGCCTCCACCACACATCCCAGTGCAGGTGGTGGGTACTCGGCAGCAGGGCTCAGGCCAAGCCCAAGCATTGGGTTTGGCTCAGATTGCTGCAGCAGTGCCGACATCCCGGGGAATGCCAGCTGTGGTCCAGCCTGTTTCCCAAGCCCACGCTGCTTCCCCATCATCCTCTTCAGCTCCAGCATCCTCACAGGAAGCTCCTCCTCTCACCACGGGGGTGAATTTGACACAAGTTCAAGGCACAGCCCACATGGTGAAGAGCCCAGCCTCCTCTCCAGTTGTGGCTCAGATTCCAACAGCATTCTACATGCAATCTGTCCAGTTGCCAGTAAGTGATACCATTGAGAAGGAGAATAGCATTTGGATTCTCTTTGTTCATTCCTAGGACACCAGTCGCAGTCCAGGCCCAGGTCAGTGGGATGAGATGGGTAAAGGGTTTTGGTAAAGGGATGCGGAGACTTTTTCCCCTCAAAAACACTTAATTGCATTCAAACCCTTGGGGTTACTGACTACGACCATTTCTCTTCCACATTATCATTCAAGGGCTGGCATAAAGTAAATAGGTGAGACTCAGACCCTGCCCAAAATGGGGTAGGTATCCTCATCACATAGTATAAATACCAGTAAGTAACAATATGGTGGGTTGACCTTGGCTGGCTGCTGGGTGACCACCAAGCTGCTGTATCACTTCTCCCTTCACAACAGGAGAGCAGGAGAAAAATACAATGAAAAGTTCATGGATAAGGACAGGGAGATCACTTATTAATTACTACCACAGGCAAAACAAACTCAATTTAGGGAAATTAATTTAATTTATTGGCAATTAATCAGAGTAGGATAATGAGAAACAAGAACAAATCTAAAAAAATACCTCCCTCCCTTCTTCACAGGCTCAACTTCATTCCTGACTGTTCTGCCTTCTCCCCCTGAGTTCTGCAGGATGACAGGGAATGGCGGTTGTGGTCAGTTAGTAACATTTTGTCTTGGCTGCTCCTTTCTCTTCACACTTTTCTGTTGCTGCAGTATGGGATCCCTCCCATGGGATAAAATTCTCATAAATGTCTCTAATGTGGGTCCTTCCCGTGGGCTGCATTTCTTCACAAACTGCTCCAGCATGGGTCTTCTCTGTGGGGTGCAGTCCCTCAGGAACAGACTACTCCAGTGTGGGTTCCTCTAGGGGTCACATGTCTTGCCAGAAAACTTGTTCCAGTGTGGGCTCTTCTCCACAGGGCCACAGGTTCTGCCGGGAGCCTGCTCCAGCATAGTCTTATCTCTCCATGGGGTCCTAGCTTCCTTCAGGGTACATGCACCTGCTCTGGTATGTGGCCCTCTGTGGGCTGCAGCAGGACAACCTGTGTCACCATGTTCTCTGCCATGGGCTGCAGGGGAGTGTCTGCTTGGGTGTCTGGAGCACCTCCTCCCACTCCATCTTTGCTGACCTTGGTGTCTGCAGGGCTATTCCTCACTGCTCTCTTCCAGGTGCTGTTGCATAGTATTTTTTTCCGCTTTCTTAAATATGTTATCACAGAGGCACTGCCACTGTCGCTGATGGGCTCAGCTTTGGCCGCCAGTGGGTCTCTCTTTGAGCCAGCTGGCACTGGCTCTAGCAGACATGGGGCAGCTTCTGGGGTCTTCTTACAGAAGTCATTCCTGCAGTCACCCTGCTACTAAAACCTTGCCATATAAACCAAATACAAACAATAACTAGCCTCTC
Source organism: Pterocles orientalis (assembly GCA_011057875.1). Taxonomy (NCBI): domain Eukaryota; kingdom Metazoa; phylum Chordata; class Aves; order Pterocliformes; family Pteroclidae; genus Pterocles; species Pterocles orientalis. The sequence continues at coordinate 92,353 of WKFP01014890.1, read as the reverse complement.
TGTTGTCTCTCTCAGGAGAGAGATGAGAACTGAGTGGGCTGAACTCCCCCTCTCCTCACTAGGGGTGGATATCTGCAGGTCAGAGACCCCTTGGTGTGTGGTACCAGCCATTGACACTAGGCCTCGGAGGACCCCCTAGCAACAGGCTGTGCAGAGGAAAACAAAGGTGGCTCACATTTCACAGGCCTCCTCTATGCTGCTGTGAATTGTCCAGCTAGGGCCTGCCCTGGGGGCAACAGCAACACTGCCAGCTCAGATATCCTTAGCCAGTTGCTGAGACTGTTTCTAAATTCTGGCTGCTTCTTCAGGGAGGTATCACAGGATTTGTCTGATGTTTAGAGTTGGGGGTACAATTCTGCTCTCATCCAATATGTTTCCTTTATTGTTTTGGCTCTACTTCATTGAAACAGATCTGATCTAGCTAAAAAGCCTATTTGGAAACTGCTGGGTGACTGCCATTCCATTTCTTTTTTCCTGGAATAATCCTTTGAGGTTTACACTGTGTCTTAGTATTATAGCAATGTATTGGCATGAACTGGGACACCGGATCCTGCTCATAGTGGTGTGGTAGTGAGTATTCTGAAGGTGGACTCCCTGTTAGGCAAATGTTCCCAAGTAGAGATATGTACTGTGAGAGAGCTAGAGGCACCTCCAGGAAAAGGAACCAGGCTGGAGATGAAGTACAATGGAGCAGGATCCATCTTCCTTTTGCACTCCTCTGCTTATGTGTTCCTCTCTGTTCATGCAGGGCAAGTCTCAGACCTTAGCTGTAAAGCGCAAGGCAGAGTCAGAGGAGGAGAAGGAGGAATCCCCCAGTGTCACTGCACTCCTGCCTGCCAGGTCCTCTCCTGTGACAGACAGTCCCAAAAACATGGAGGAGAAGAGTGGCCTTGGAGGTGAGGTACAAAGGAGAGCTCTGCTTGTGTGTGCTAATGGTCTGCTCTTGCATTGCATTTGAAGTAGATGGAGCAAAGGTAACTGATTCTTGTGCTGTTAACTTTACAGATAAATCTGATTCTGCTGCCATTGCAACCTCAAATACCAACTCAAGTGAAGGAGCATCAGTCACCCTCACCTCTGCTCCTACCCCTAACCTGGCAATGGTGTCACGTCAGATGGGAGACTCCAAACCCCCACAAGCCATCGTCAAGCCCCAAATCCTCACGCACATCATTGAGGGCTTTGTAATCCAGGAAGGAGCAGAGCCATTTCCAGTAAGGATTTTCTGCTGTGTGGGAAGGAGGTGTAGTGCTCTCTTGGGTGTAAGGGTGGTGGGCTTCCATCTTTGGGCAGGAGTTTCTTTCCTCATATTCCAACTCAGCATTTTTGCCTGAGGTACCAGTAGTGATGAGGAAGGGAAAGGAGGCAGGTGTCATGCATGAAGTAGTGGTGTTAAAGAGAATGGGTTGGAAGGAGTAAAACAAGTATGATGGTCCCCAAAGCAATAATTTATGCAAGAACTGTAAGAAGGTTCTTCTCTCTGATTTTTAGTGAGGGAAAGATGCACTGCATTTTGAACAAGCAGCAAGTGAAGTTAAAGCAAGTAAAGGGGACCAGTTCAATTCCAGTTACATGGAATTGAAGGATATTTAAGGCAGATGGTACTTGGTGATCTTTGAATGAGCCATCAACCAAGCCTGTGAGTCAGGAGGGAGTAAGTACTTTGTTCAGCATCTCTCCTTCCCAAGTAGACAGAAAGATTCTTCTGAAATAAGGTATGAGCAGCATGTATTTTGCAGAGGGCGGTGGATGCAGAGAATCCCTTACTGTTGGGCCCAGCTCTTTCTCTTCCTGTCCAGGTGGGTTGTTCTCAGCTGCTTAAAGAATCTGAGAAACCGCTGCAGGGAGAGGCTCCTTCTGGACAGAGTGAAAACCTATCCAGCAATTCTCCAGGAGGGGACAGTGCTTCTATGGGTGAGTTTCAGCACCAGGAGGCCTAGCTAGTGTTACTGGAAGTTTCTGCTTTCTGATCCTGTATTACTGGTTTTATACATTATGGACCTGTATTCCTCCTTGTATTCTTCCTTAAACACTCAAGCTATGGACCTAGGATGCCCCTTTCTTGATTTTTGGAAGACAGTACTTTTTTGTTGTTGTTAACATGATTTCACACACCCTGTGTCAGTAGTAAGCAGGAGAATTTGAACTGTACCTGTCTCTAATGACTCTTAAGGCTGTGAAGGATGTATGGACTCAGAAGAGAGATTTTCTTCCACAGCCTTGTAGGATGTGAGGGATATGCTATTTTTTGCTTGTTCAACAAAATGGTACTGACAAGGAGAAAATAAACTCTTCTGTTCAATATCCTGGGCTCCTAATTAGTGGAGCTTCTGCCTGTCTTCCCCCAGCTTCTTCCTCAGCTAACTGCTTAGCAGACTCAATAAAGAGTAGTGCTTGTAATCTGTCTGCTCAGAGGAAGAGTAGTGGAATGGGGAATCATTGTGTGTGATCTCCTTCAGTTCAAATCATCAATCGGTGTGTATCTCTGTATCTTACTAGAGCTTGATAAGAAGGCAAACTTGCTCAAGTGTGAATACTGTGGGAAGTATGCCCCGGCAACCCAGTTCCGTGGCTCCAAGAGGTTTTGTTCCATGACCTGTGCTAAAAGGTACTAGCAAGACATAATTTTCCTTTTGTTTGACTATACGTTATCTGGAACTGGGCATGTGTACCCTTCTCCAGGTAGTGTATGAGACTTCAGTACATCTGATCCACCCTCCATGGATGCACTGGTCACAGAGATCCTTTAGGACTCTAAATGATTTGTGAATGCTTCTAGGTCTGGAGAGGTAGATGTGGTGTCGAGCGTAAACAGGATTTCTGACTTGCTCAGAAAATGAAGTGGGAAGGGGGAAGTTCTGGGGCTCCAAATAGCCTCTCTTCAGTCAAATGTACATTTGACTGACTAAATAAAGTACATTTGACTAAGTGAATGCATACCAGTAAATGTCTGCTGTATTGGTACTAGACAAAGACACAAGAGAGCACTGAGGGGAAAAAAATGAGGAGAAGTTAGACGTTACAGAAATCATTGCTGCCTCCTGTTGATAGCAGAGTGCTTGTTATGGGTCTTTTTTCCCTTAGGGGAATGACTTAATTGACCCTTCAGATGTTAGATCAAGACTCTGGTGTCCAAATATTGCTTGTGTCAGAAGTCTGGACTGGTTCCTTCCAAGGGGAAGTCTTAGAAGGAGGAGGAACAGAACTTGATGGTAAAGAGGAATTTTATCTCCATCTAGAGGAAGGAGAAGCAGTAGGTTTAGATAGTTGCTGTTTCCTAACTGCTGCTCTGCTTTTATTCGAGGTACAACGTCAGCTGCAGCCATCAGTTTCGGCTGCAGAGAAAGAAGATGAAGGAATTCCAGGAAGCTAACTATGCTCGTGTGCGTCGACGAGGACCACGGCGCAGCAGCTCTGAAATTGCTCGAACAAAGATCCAGGGCAAGCGCCAGAGGGTAAGGACATAGTCCTGTCTGCCTCTGTTGAGGCAGATCTCGGGTGTAGAAGTTGTCGCTGCTGGATGTATCACTTCCTCACAGTGGATGTAGTTGTGCCAAGTGTAGGACATGCCAAGTGCACACTGACACAGTTGTTACACAAGGCACAGTGAGCTGTTCTACTCGCTCATTGACTGCAGAAAGTGGATTCATATTTGTACTTGCTCTGTTCACTCCCGTGTGTGTAGCTGACAGTGTTGGTAGAAAACAATCAATTTTTCCTGTTTGATTAGCATTCTTACAGATGAATGATTTGAATAATATTATAGAAGAATCAAATGAGTTTCAGAGCTGATGTGAGGAAGAGGAATGGACTGGGGGAGGACTGGGAGAAGGAAGAGGAAGGGAGGCAAGAATGAAGTCTCCCCTTTCTGGCATCAGGTGTCAGCTGCCTCTGGACTAACAGCCTGAGACAGTTGTCCCAGACTGTTGGGACAACGTCAGCTGTTCCCAATGTCTTGTTTTGCACCTAGTAACTGTGAATTTCTTACAGAACACCTTTTGTTTTCTTTCTTTCCTATGGGCTTGTAGGGCCAGGAAGACTCAAGTAGAGGCTCTGATAACTCCAGCTATGATGAAGCTTTGTCCCCTACATCTCCAGGACCCCTGTCAGTAAGGTCCGGTCATGGAGAAAGGGACCTGGCAAACTCTAGTATGGCCCCACCTACCCCAGATCTACATGGCATCAATCCAGTCTTCCTGTCCAGCAAACCCAGTCGTTGGAGTGTAGAGGAAGTGTATGAGTTCATTGCGTCACTGCAAGGTGAAGTCAAAACCCTCTCCTGCAGTCCTGGGATACAGTAACATGGGGAAATTTGTTGTTTCTCTTTCTGGAAAGAAAGCGGTGTCAGTGGTGCCTAGTGCTTTTATTGTACTTTTGTACATGTTTCTGAATTGGGGTCGGTCATACAGAGGGATGACTTGTACTCCTCAAACAGCACGTGTCCTCAGGCAGACTGTTGAGTACAGTGGGGAAGGAGTTTGGTTAGATTTCTAGCTTGCTTTCTGAACCTGCCAGAGGTCCAAGGAGTAGGAATGAGGGGAGTGCCCAGGGCACATCTGTTTCTCAGTGCTGGGTTGTTTTTTTTTTTGCTTTCACAGGGTGTCAGGAGATTGCTGAGGAGTTTCGGTCACAGGAAATTGATGGCCAGGCCCTGTTGCTTCTAAAGGAGGAACACCTCATGAGTGCCATGAACATCAAGCTGGGACCAGCTCTCAAGATCTGTGCCAAGATCAATGTCCTCAAGGAGACCTAACAGCTCTGAAGCCAGAGGTCTCACTTTGCTCTGACCCCAGGGCAGCTGCCAGCTTTGGAGCATTCTGCTGGGGCAGGGAAGAATGGGACAGTCCCCTGTGGTCTTGCATTCAAGAAGAATGAGAAGGAATTTAACTGACTGAAACTGCCATGCACAAGCCCATGTCTTGGTCTCTTAATGGTGCTACAAGGGGGAGGAAAACTCCCACCTGGGGCCTTGAAACATCTTTCCTTCTTCCTGATTTTGAATATGCCTCTCCTGTATACCACATAAAGTCAGGAAGACAACCTGTTTCTGTCTTACCAGACTTCTGAAAGGGAACTGCCCTTGTCCCTTTTTGCAGGTCTGCTAGATCTCAGTTTTGGATCTCACTGTGTCAGAACTTGAGGCACAGGAAGAGCTGGCCCCACATGGACATTGGGAGCAGCTGTGCTTGGGGTGTTTAGGAAGAGGAACTAATAAATTCCAAGTGACAGAGGTGGACGTACAAGAATTTGGGCAAAAGGGGTTGCTGCTGTTCCACTCTTAAATACCAAGGCTGTTGATGAACTGGGTTTAATAGCCATTCCAGCATGCATACCAAACTTGAAGGCCTGTGGCAATAGGAGCTGCCTTAGCTTTACTGTCTCCTGTAGAGATGCAGTGTGAAGACAAAGTGTTGCAGCAGCTATTCACTCCAGATGCTCCTCTATGAACCAGTCAGAGGGGGATTTATCCTGAGTACTTATGACAAGGTGGTGGGAAAATTAAAGGGGAGTGGGATTGTCTTACATTAGGGAATGCTGCAGCACTAGTTTTGTCTCCCTGTTGTGCTAGGGCATAATTTAGAGATCCAAAGAAGTCTCCAGAAGCACCAAGGCTCTTCATAAAATGGACTGGGGTTTTGGGGTTTTTTTGTGTTCTCTGATCAGTCTGTATTATTTTTGTGTCTGTCTTCATTATCCTCTGGAGAGCTTATGGGACAAAGTTTAAGCTGGCAGGATTGTATTGCCTGCCTGAGGGTCTTGGGTTTGGTGTGGTTTTTTTTTGGTTGGTGTTGTAAAACAAATATTTCTTCTGCCCAGATAAAAACCAAAAATATACCTTCCAACAACTGAATACTAACCCTTTACTTCTCCTTTCTAAGGGGTAGAATTATGTTATAGGCTGAGTCCCTCCCTTTCAGCCCCTCCAGGTTTGTGTTTTGTTTTTTTTAAGGGCCAAATGTGGTATTCTGAAGTTTTGTAACCAGATTGCCAAAGGTGAAAACTTAGGCAGAGTTCTTCTCTTCCAGAAGCACCTCTGCTTCAAACAAGCAAAAAAACCTGAAGAAATTACACAGAGCATGAAGAGAGGTAAGTGCCCCCTAGAGCCAAATACCTGAAAGCAAGATGATTTTACAAACCATGTGTTTCAGCTTTTTTGTTTTCAGAAGTTTCACATGAATATTTGAGTGAAACAGAAGACTGTTCTGTGTGGAAAGCACCTATTGATTGCAGGAAAGCTGTAGTGGCAAGGAAGGAGGCCTAATAGCATAGGTAGGAAAACATTAGAGATCATTGGAATGGGCTCTTTATTGACCCACATTAGACAGAGAGAAGAGGGGAAAATGCTTAGAAGATGGATAAAATGTAGCAGCAGCTTCCCAGACTTAACTGTACTGTTGAATCTCACTTTAATGACATCTTTGTTCCTGTGAGAGAAGACTTGTGAGACTTGTTGAATCAAAATAGGCCCAAGGGAAAGCTGCCCATGCTTGCACCCTGATAACATTATTTGGTATGATGTAATTTTGGCCAGGGGAGGGGGAAGTTAGAATCTCTAACTGCAATCAGTAGAGGAAGGCTGCTTTTAAACCATTTTATCCTTAGCAGGCTGGGTGTGATAAAACTCCTGTTTAGTTTTACCCTTGGCAGGATAGGCAGGCAGCTAGCTTGCCTATGTTACTAGCTACTTCTGAGGACCAGATTTTATTTCAGTCAAAGGGGAAGGCTTCACTTCTTCATTTCATGTTCAATGTTATTAATAAAAAAATGCTTGTTCAGGCTTTGCAGGTCTGGCTGCTTTTTAACACCAATCTGAACATAAACTTAGCGTTGATGGAGGTTGTACTTCCCAAAAAGTTACTTTTGATTTTTATTGCTGCAGAGAAATACAGAGCATAGGAAACTTTTCCCATCTGTAACTACCTGAGCTTTTAAAATTTCAGTTAAGATGTATATATTTTCTAAAGCCCTAAGGGAACGGGAGTGATACAAGGTAGCAGTGAAAAACAGGTACTAACAGGAAGAGATCAATTCCTGGCAAAAGAAGTTCTAGCACAAGGCACTACACACTAAGGACCGATCACACGTGGATTAGTAAGATGCTTTGGCACCAAAGAAAGCTCCTGTTATATCAGCACAACACTTCACCATGTTTTTTGGTCATTTTATTTTTGAAAGTTATGTTTTGTACAAAAAAAATTACCTTAAACATCACCATGAAAAACAGTAACAACAAACTTAGTGACTTCCTCTTTTTCCCATATTATGAGAAAGATTGAGACTGTAACAAAAGTCAAATAAAGCAGGAATGGTTCACCCACTCTAAACCCAGCAAGAAAGCAGGGACACCCCTTTTCACTCAATGTTACTGTTCAGAGTGCTTTGGCAGTATTAAAAATACTGGAACCTTCTCTGTACTCTCCCATTAGCAGCAGTGGCTTGCTTATTCACAGTCTCTGCCCTCAACACTGAGGACAGTTCTCTGCCAGTCTACACTAGGGCAGAATGGAATTGCTTAGAATCTAGCCCCTCATAAAAAACAGCTAGGAATCGAGGTGCCATGTTTCTGCGGCTATACCTGCTTTTCATCAAGATTCCAGGAGAAGGTCTCAGCCAGTAGCAGTATGCAGGTACCATCTGCACAGGGCAAGTATCTTAAGCCTGGCCTGCAGCATGCTTAAGGGGACAGTGATTTATGAATGCTGGCCTTGTAGGTGTGAGAGTCCCTTATGCAGTTTTGAATGGGTTAGCATTCTTATTCTTAGCTTCTATGGTTCCTTTTTTTAATAAAAATAAATTCTGGTAGCTTCACAGGAAAACCCTCTCCCAAACAAGGAACTTCTAGATAGCATGAAAACGCAATGGTGACAGTGACTGTGCTGTGTGGGCAGTCACCTCGGAAAACTTGTAACAGAACTGGAGGGGCAGCTACCTTTCTCTTTTTGCCTTGATGTCAGTTTCCCTTTACTTAGCAGCACGTAACTTCTTTTTGCTTCTCAATGATTGAGAAGTCCGAGACGGTATTTTGACTGAAGTAGAAAGTCACAAGACTGTATTTTAACTCAGTTTTTTTAGCATTGCCCCTCTCTGGTCTGAGAGGATGGCATGCATCCCTTTATCTGTGCTGAAGGAAACTGGTGTGTACTCCTCAATATATTGCCATTAGGAAAAGGCTGCAGAGATGCTAATGCCTCTTCCACCTCCATGGAGTCTGGCATAGAGCACTCTGTGCAGGTTATGCTGGCAGAGACAGTGTTTAACAGTGCAGAAACTAGAAAAGCTGAAAATGCATTCAAAGAAAAATAGTTCCAGTGTCTTACAGATCTTGTAAACCCTAGGAAAAAAAAAACCCCAAACAAAAAAAACAACCACAAAAGATCCCTCCTACTGTCTCAGCTGTTTTAACCCACTGCATCCTTTTTCTTCCCCTTTCTGCACTCAACCATAGCCCTTTTTTCTTCTTGGAGATTCATCTACCATTCCTGCTCGGTGCTGAATGCTCATATTGCTTTCTTGCTGTCTTATATTCAGCTCTCAGCACTTTCCCCCCCCACCCCCAACTCTGCTGCGTTTTTAAAAACCTGAAACAGCATTATATTCATAAGACATACCATCAGGGACTAGTGCTGTTCACTCCCAGAGGCATTCATAGGACTTGACACACCAGAGAACAGCAAAAGCAAATAGTGTAAAGAAAATCAGAAGTGAGAGAAGGAGAACGGGCTGGGAGGCACCTGGCTAAACAAGCACTGTGGAGATGGGTGAGAAAAGAATTCAGTGTTGAAAGCCTATCACATCGGTAGCAAGTGGTCATCCCGTTCTTCTGACTCCTCACCCAGCTGGTCATCACCCACACCACGGTATGCAGCTGGTGCATTTCGAGGCTTAGATCGGCAGACAAAATCACAGCCATCCTACAAGCACAGGACATCGCACTGCAATCAGACTGTATGCAATCCAAAGCAGCTTCTGTGATTTCTCGTTTACTACGGAATTATTTCTATCCCCATGCTATCTGGGACAGATCCCCAAAACTTGTCTTGACAAGAGAAGCACACATACAAATATCCTACTTGGTCTTGAAAGCTCTGAGGTAGAATGTGGTACTGATTAATAGTATGCAGCAACATCAGGCTGATATGAGCATGGAGGATAAGTGGCACTGCCTATAGTGACCAAGGAAGGGTTTCAGAGACTTAGACATGAACATGTCAGAGTCCACAGCTTAACACTCCTACCTGGAAGGTGTTAAGCACTAATGAGCATGTGTTCTAGTTTGTTCTGTAGCAATCACAGGAATCAGACTCAGCAAGGATTCAAAAATAGGGTACGCAAAAAAAAAAACCCACCAAAAACAACCACCAAAAACCTCTCACAGATATCCTCTTCTGCCTCAAGGTATGCTACTCTGGTGGTAGGTCTACCCAAGAGACATAGTCCACAAAGGCAAGGCAGATGCCATTTTCTGCTGTCCTAACGTATGGGCTAGCCTGGGAATTTAGAGGGATTTTCACTCACCGCCACCAAATTGCCTAGATCTTGCCAGAAGGCCAAGTGAGGAAACTGCTCCATGCCCTTTGCTCCCACTACAAGGCGCTGGTAGAGGAACCCACCAGTGATGTAGACTGCAATCAGTGAAGCAAACCTGGAGGGCAGAATTAAAAATCAGAGCTGAGGAAATCCTATAGACAATCTCTTCCAAGCCAGCTACCTGCCTGAGATTGGCACTGGAGCCAAGTAGCTGAGCACCACTCAAGAACAGAGCTATTATAAACAGAGACCAGACCAGAAAAGGTCCCCAAAATATTGATCTGCTAGTACAAATCTTTCAGCAGCATTACATGAAGCCTCTAAGCACAAACACAGAAAATTAGTCAGGACTGCTAGTCTGAATTCCCAACTCTGGCAAACAGCTGTTGTACAATTTTAGGAAGTCTTTCATGTTTCAGTGCGCTTGTCTGTAAACTATTAAGGAAGATGTCTACAGGGAACAGCATCATGCCTTAAGCACGAACTTTCGTCCAAAAAGCTCAGAGGCATAGTAACATCTAATGGTGGCTGTGGATAGGTATACTACAATTATCTAGTTTAGTATAGCAATTTGCTATGTTTCTAAATGGCACAAACACGAACAGCTCTTCCAATGACTCACGTGATCAGCAGAATGGAGCCAACACTGAGGTGGGAATCCTCAGCTGGACAAGCCACAGTGCTGTCCATCTCAAAGAGGTAGAAACAGTCCTGTTCCTTTTCCCGCTCTTCTGAAATTATGCTGAATGAACTCTGTGATTTGGGAAGAGTTAAGACATGTGAAAATATGTGCAGACATGCTGAACTTTACCAGAAGACAGTTTTATCACAGTTGGTGCAGCTGGGCAACAGACACTGGAAGGCAGAAGAAAACCTCGCTGCCTCCTCAAAGCCCTTCTGCTTTTAAACAACTGTTTGTCTGGCAGCCTCCTGCTCCTCTCTCCCTCTTGCATCACTCACCGCTGTAACTCCCTGCTTGCAAGAAATCATTATCACAGCTCTTCTCTTTTCCCCACTGCAGTGCCTGCCATATGAATCACCTCCTTTATAAATCAGCATGATCCAGTCACCTGCCAGGAGAGAAAGAATATAGGTTGCAAATCCAGATCAGGAGGTGAAAGGTAGATACTAAGTAAGAAAAGTATTGAGTGCAGTCTTACTTCCATTGAAGACCTGGGTTTCATTGATTCTTCCTATCACTGTGGTTCTTCCATTCTGTCTATCTGTCTGCACCAGGCCACCAAAATCGTGCAAGGTGCTATTGACCTCCCTGCACACCCTGAAATGGTAGATGTAGTTTTCTGTTTTGCCTTTCTCCACAGTCACATTAAACCTGCAGCAGGGAGAGGACAGAACAGACAGCCCATAGGATTACAAAGAACAAAGCTCAGAGCAGCGGACACTTCAGACCTGGAAGCTAGTCATGGCCCATACTAAAGGGGGAAGCCCATTCTGCAGTCTGGCCCCAGATCTTCCCCTGCCTTGGGCTAAGGGCAGACACAGTGCAGCCCAAGGCCTGCAGCGTGTTTTACAGTACCTCATGTGGCTCAGAGGCTCTAGCTTCTTCAGCAGGGCTCTTTCCATCTGTGACTCACTGCTCTCATCACCAATCACATCGCAGCTCCTCTCTTTCAACTGTTCAGCCCCCACACCCGCAGCAAGGGCCACAAAGACTATCAGCACAGCAAAGGTATGGCAAGGTGATGACATCCTGGACATAGAGAGAACACAGAGGATTAACTCTTTCAGTCCCCTGTAAACAAACTTCAGGGTCATGGAGTCAATGATTAGCTACTTCCTCAGTTCTGACTGCAAAGAGGAGAAGTCAAAACCTAGAAAAATATCAGTTCCCAAGAGACACTAAATCTGAATCTCTTGCACAGTCAAAGACTATTCACTGGGCCAATTTGGGATTCTTTTCCAAATTTTGCCTCAGGACCAGAAAAGGTTTGCTGCTGAGCACATTAATTAGCATTGATTCAGCCAGAGCAGGGCCCAACTGGCTAGATGCTGGAGTAAGTTCCAGGCATAAGCCATTGTTTGTTATTGCGTTAAACTGAGAAGCCACCCAGCAGAAAATTATTTACCAGGCCTCTAATCAATCCTCTTTGCAACACTCTTGTGAAGAGCCTGTAGGAAAAAGCCACTGTGATTAGTCAGGTTTGTTTGTTCTTAATAATTATAATTATGTTATCTTACTACTACTACTACTACGTTATACCACTTTAGCGGAGAATCTAAAAGTGTTTAATAACGCTAAGCTGCGACTTGACAGAACAGTTTTCTTCTGTTTTCTTCTGTGGTGGAAGAAGGGAAGAAAGAGACAGAGATGTCCTGTGTAAGATCCAACCACAGAGACAGTAACTAAGATAATGAAATCTAGAAGATTTGTCTTTCAGGTTCATGCTAGAACCACATATATAGCATTCAATGACTGCACCAGCCATCCACAGTGGTGCAACAGATTCCCCTCTGCTTCTCCCATTGCAGATTTCAGAAAGCTCCAGATGCTGGCAGAAGGCAACCGACACGCCTACAATTAAATAAGCACCTGGCTGCCGCTAGACAGACAGCCTGCGAGAGGCACGGCCTGTTTCGCTGAAGCTAATGATAACCCCCAACCCTTAGAGAGTCCATCGTGAGAGCTTACAACTGCCAAGCCAGCTCTCTGATCGCCACGGAGACCAGATGCAAACGTGACGAAGTCAGATACGCCAAAATAAGGAACCCTGTGACACAAAAACTCGTGATTCGTCCCTCACGAGACCAAAAGCAGAACTCTGCCCGTAGCACCGGCCACGGCTTCTCCAGGCAACTTACGGGCAAACACCTCCTTCACACCCAGGCTGAAGTAAAAGCGATGAGACAACACTGTTATCTTTCCCTTGGCCGGTGACCGCTCCGGCTGACAGCCTCGGAGGCAGCCTGCCGCTGCCCAGCACCGAGGCAGAGCCGCCCGCCCGGGGCACGGCACAGTTTCACCCCCGCGGCGGCCCCAAAGGCCTCAACACCGCCCCGCTCTCCATCTCCCGCCCGCTGCCGGAGCGCAACGCCCCTCGCAGCCCCCGCCCCGCCCGCCGGAGCCCAACCCGCCGCCGTCAGCCCCGCACCGTCGCGCCCACCTGCTGCCGCACCGGCCCCGCCCGCCACGCCGCCCGGCCTCCCCCTGCCGCGCAGGGGCAAGGGCACGGGCACGGTCTCCCCCCGGGAAGAGCGATCCGCCGCTCACGGGCATCCCATGCTGCGCACTCGGCGGTAACGGGGCGACAAGGGGGGACGACACGGGCCTCCGCCGCGCTCCCAGCCGGCTCCTCTCGGCCGCCCCGTGAACCGGAAGCAGGAAGAGGGTGGCGGAACTGGCACTCTGCACCAATAGAAGCCTAGGATCTGCCAGGATAGCCGCGCCCACTAGCGATTCCTCAGCGAATGAGGAGCGGCGGTGGAACGGGACAGCGTCTAACTCTCGCGCCCGCCTATAACAGTCTCAAGAGTCCGCCTCCTTTCTCTTCTCCCTCCAATATGCGGTGAAAAAAGACGCGAAAATCCCGCCTTCCCTCGCTTCTCTTCCAATGAACGATGAGGGCCAGCAGGAAGGAGCCCCGTGGCGCCTGCCGGCTAACCCCTCCCACCCGAAAGCACCTGCTACACGCGGCTCGAGGCGGGAGCCGCTCGTCCAATGGCGGAGAAGCACAGCACCCACCTCGGACCGCCCCGCCCCTCGCCCCGGCCCTCCGCCGCCAGAGGGCGTGGCCGCCAGCGCAACTGGCGCCGGCGGGAGCGGCGTGGCGGCCGCGGGGGTGCACGGCGGCTGCTTCCGGTGGGTTAACTTCAGCTGGACGCGGAGGGCCCACCGCGCTGCGCAGTCACTCCCCTCTTTAGCAGAGCAAAGGGAAAGAAAATAAGACGGAAAAAACTCGTGGGTCAAGATAAAGGCAGTTTTTAATAAAGCAAAGAGCCGAGAGCACGAGCGGAAGCAAAGGAAAACAAAGATTTGATTCTCTACTTCCATCAACAAACGTTGTCTGGCCGCTTCCCAGGAAGCAGGGCTTTAATACACATGGTGGTTGCTTTAATACACATGGTGGATTCACTGCCTCAGGTTGGGTCAGCTGTCCTGGCTCTGTCCCCTCCCAAGAGCCTGCCCACCCCCCAGGCCCTGAGCCCACTGGTTGGGGGGGTGTTGGGGAGGCATCTTTGATGCTGTATGAGCACTGCTCAGCAGGAGCCAAAGGACTGGTGTCACCAGCGTCTTTCTAGCTACCAGTGCAGCACACAGTGCTGTGAGGGCTGCTACGGGGAAAGTTAGCTCCATCTGAGCCGGACCCAATACACTGTTCCGCCTTGAAGCTGAGCTCTCACCACAGGCCCTCATATAGGTTTAGATCGCATTGAACACTTCAGTAAAAGTGAAACACTTCCCAGCGTCATCGAGCCGTGGCCTGCCTTTCCTCTTGTTCCCTCTGCTGAGGGCGGTAGGCCACCGCTGCCCAGGGACTTTGCCAACCCCCTTCCCAAGGGACTTCTTGTTAAAACAGGCAAGGGAGACAGTTTGTAAAACTGGTTTGTGGCCTTGATCCTTCTGATTTTGTGCTCCCCGACATGGTGTTTTGTTATAAAGGTGTTTCCTCCAGTCCTTGCCAGTTTTGCCACTGCAAAAGCATTCCAGGTGATCTTGCGCAAGGTTGGTGGACTCGAGCATCTTGAGTATGATGAATGAAGCTACAAATTATTTGAGGCTGGTATATTTAAAGGACATTTCTCTTCTTAAGTCATGCACACACAGTGGGTTTAGAGAGTCCATGTTCCAGGGCTCTGTTATTGGAAGGGACGGATGTTCTTCGCCAGAGCTCTGAGGCTTTTGCATCTTTTAGTTAAGAAATAAATGTTGGATTTAGTGAACTTGTCAACATGCTAGAGAAGCCACTTGTTTGAGAAGAGTATGGGAGGCTTCACTATGGTATACTGCTTCAGTAGTGAGGAACTGGGAATTAGTATTGTTGGCTTCTTGGAAAACTGTTTTAGTCCTGCTGTGATTTGTGTCCTACTGCTGTTTTCACTGGGAGTATGGTACAGACATCTCAGCTGAGATGTCAGATTTATTTAGCTATTAACAGTTGCCTGCATACTGTCCTACAGTGGGATCACTTCCTCTCCATTTCCTGTCCAAACTAAGAACTCAGGTTATTGCTGATATTTCAGAGAAAATGGTAAAACACACCAAAACAGAACTCTTAATTCTTCCCCACCAGCCTTCACTTCTCCACTTGTTCACAAATAACACCATCTCTGTGATCACACTGGCCCTGAAAGCAGCCTGCAGTGCCTTTGGCCACAGACTTTTCCCCTTGGTCTGGGCACTTAAGCAGTGTCTGAATCTCATTTGTTTCTTTCCAGCCACACATATTATATTCCCAGCTAAGCTCTCATCATGACTATAGCAAATTGTCCCTCTCTGAGTTTGGCAGCTGTCTTTTGACTTTTCTGATATCCATTCAAAGCATTCAGGGGAGACTTCCCTGCTCTTGTGTTGCTCTGCTCTCTTCTGCCTTCCTCTTCCTCCCAAGTACAGATTCCCTGTCTTGCTGCCTACAGGCCCTACCCAAGTTTGCAAGGAATCTTGTGGGTGCGTTGTGTCACCCTTAGAGGCAAGTGTGTGATGGAGGGATTTGCAGAAATATCCAATCCACACACCTTCCCAGACGTGCATTATAACAAATCAGCCACAACACTCTGTGTAGAACTAAGCATCCTCCCAGACAATCACTTCTCAGATTTACAGCATGTCACCAGGACAGGGAGCAATCATCCCTGTCCTAGAACTGAAAACCATGGCAAACTCCTTTGTTGAGAATGTCCATGCATTTCTTGTAAATTAATTGTACCAGTGAGGAAGATGTACATTCCGACCCTGGCAAACATCTCCAATTTGAGTATGAATGGGAAGGGATCAGAATCTGGATCAAAACAAAAATCATGCAGCTAGGAGGTTTTTCGGGATGCTAGAAGCATCAGTTCTACCCACCATTCTCACCAGCGGTTAATCTTTGCTACTTTAGAAGAAAACTATCCTTTCCTGTTATTGCTGACCACAGAATCACAGAATGGCTGAGGCTGGAAGGGACCTCTCAAAGTCATCTGGTCCAACCCCCTGCTCAAGTAGGGCCACCCTACAGCCAGTTGCCCAGGACTGTCAGATGGCTGTCCAAGGATGGAGACCCCACATCCTCTCTGGCCAACCTATGCCAGTGTTCAATCACCCTCACAGTAAAGAAAACTGAAAAGAGCTTGTCTCTTCTTGTACTCCCTTCAGGTATGTATATACATTTATATACATTAATACATTAACAAAATCCTCCCCAAGATGTATCTTCTTCAGGCTAAACAAGTCCCATCTCTCAGCCTTTCCTCATAGGTTGTCTAGCCCTTTGCTAGACTCTCTCCAGTATGTCCATGTCTCTCTTGTACTGATGCTGTTGCGATATTGACTCAGAGGGTCTTGAAGGATGCCAGGTCTGTGCCTGTCTGTGTCTCAAGCACATTCACACTGGGTGTTGGGTGTAGATGGGGTTCCCAGTAGAATTGTCCAAAGCTCACAAGGCTTTCTTCCCAAACCCATGCTGTCCACCTCTACTTCCCTTGTGACAGCAGTTGGGCTGCCAATTTTCCATAGCCATTGCTTTTCCCACTTTTCACCTTGTTCTCTCACTATTCACCTTTCTCACCTTATGCTCTTGCTATCCACCTGCCTCTGTCCTGAGAGGGAGCTCTTCAGACTGACATACATTATCACAATTACTACTGTCAGTGTAATCACAGCCTCTTGCATTGGCAAGAATTAGAATAGCCATATGCTTTGTGATTTATCACCCCTTCCACTAACAGCTGTTCTTAAGATGTAGGAAATGGAAGCTGTTGCAGTTCCAGTGCTCTCCATTCTCTTTCAAATTTGGTTATTTTTGAGCAGGTGGAGATAAAGGTTGCAACTTCACATTTCTTGTCTTCTGAATGTAGCCTTAGGTTTTCTGTTTCACAGGCGTTAAGCCCTGTGGCTCAACAGCTTGGCTGAAACATCTTATCATACACTGTCTTTGCTTTGGCATGGAGGGAAGCAGATCAGAAATTTTTGCAGCTGAAGCAAGTGAGGAAATAATTTATACCTCTGTCAGATTCTCTCAGACTCCTCCGCCAAGGGCCAAAGCTGGATGGGAAAGGAGAGGTAAGGAAGCTGAGTGAGGTAGGTCAACAAAAGATTTTGTTTGTAGCGAAAGCAAGATCTAACAAAAACACTCTGAGCTGGCCACTGACTTTGAGTACCAGCTCACAGTGCTGTTGCTTTGATTCTAGAATTACAGTATTTTAATTGTGGTAAAAGCTGATGGGTCAGAGACCCAACATTGTTCCTCTCCCTCTCTCCATCGGACCCCTTTCCGTGTCTGCTCCTGGGCATTCAACCCACACACCCTTTTCTCCAAAAGAGGTTTATACTTTTAAAGTTGTCTGCTTTCAGCAGTAAGAGATTGTCAGCAATAGTTCCTTGAAGGGCAGGAGAGATGTGATACAGATAAATTAGAGGCGTATGCTAATCAGAGATCAGAGACAGAGGAGGCGTATGAGATCATCCAGTCTATCTCCCATGGGACTCTTCAGGATTCTTGTGACACATTTTTTCCTGTGTTTTCTCTGTTCTAGTTTTATATACCTCCCAGTGAGCAAATTTTCAGCTTTTGCCTTGAGACTGTCCTGCAAGGCATTTTACTATCAGCAAGATTTTCTTAGTGCTTTCCTTAAATTTTCTCTTCCCTTATTTCTGCTCCATTCCACCTGTTCAGACCTTGCAAATGTCACACTGAGAAATTTCTCTGCCTGCTTAGTTGAGAAATACCACCTTAGAAGAGTGAGATTTTGCATTGGTGATCATTCTTTAAATGTCTTTTCTTCCCATGAGCTGATTGCTTTTCTTCTGAATGCCCATGTGCTTTAGATGAGTTGTGTTGGGGGGGCTGCAACACTGGTGGTTGACTTTGGTTTTTTTTTTTTCAGAGCTGTTACAGCAAAGGGGGCTCTCAGTCTGGGATATGAGATTTCTGTGTCCTGATCAGAATAGTTGCATACATCTGTGGTTGTTACTGCTGCCTGGTCGCTTGCTGCACTGTGGAAACAAAACCAGCACAGAAGCCCCTAAGTTCCTGTCTGGTAATGACCCTCCATCTGCTTGGAAGGCAATCTTGCTTTTGTATGTGTTTTCATCAGAAAACACAGGGACATCTATTCATTCCCCACTGTTTGTGTTCACTCACACTGTGTTGGGGATTACCCAATGCCCTCTTCAGATGTTTGCACTTTTCTTTTTAATATTCCTCCTCTCCAAATTCCTTTATGTACCCTCATCTTTTTGAGCTAAAGTCAGAGGGCCTAAAATCGGAAGCTGCTCTTTGAACACACCTTCTGTGCTTATTATTTGATCATGTCCCAGCTCTCTTCTGTGTGCAAGGAGTCTCCAAGGAGGGCAGTTTAAGCACCTTTCTTTAGAAGATCTTTATTTTCAACTCTGTCCCTGCCACCATCACTTCTGAGAGAGATGTGCTCTCAGCTATTTAATGTCTGTTTTCAAATGCACACCCTTGCTACCAAGTTGTCCCTGTGACCCAGTGTCACAGGTATATCACAGCTGTATAGATCAGTCCTGTGGTCAAACCAACAGTTTTTGGCTCTCATGGACTCCTTGAAAATGCAGAGTTGTTGCCCGATATGGAGAAAGAGACACAAAACAACAGAGTTGTTTTATGCGGTGCTTTATTGAGGGCCCTGGGGACCTGAGGACTAGCGTCCAAAGTCAGAGCCCCCCGAACAACAAAATCACAGAGTTTATATACCTTTTTTACATAGTTACCTCACCATGCTGTTATGATTAATAATTACATAGTATTTTCAAAGGCTCCATTCTCTACATTACACTCCGTTAGTTAAAGACAAAGGGGACCGATTATAAATCATGTAAATAGTGATTTGTGTAGTTCAGTACATTCCACAATGAACAAGAAATTCTATCCCCATACATTGCTTCACTGGTCTGTTTATTCTCCAGGTTACCGTGCCCTACAACAGAGTGTTCCTACATTCCGCATCAGGCCCACTACATGCATTAAGCCTTAGCACAACTACCACTACTAATGCCTTTAAGATAGAAGTTTCCAGTTATACTGCAACAGAGTTGTTCTTGCTGTCTTCTGTCTGGTTTACAGAGAGTCCTGCATATGCCACGCTACCAAAATATCAGTCCAGCTGTCACTTAAGACAGTGTTAGCCTGTGTGACACAGTAACAGTGAGTAACCAGGTCTGTGCCATAGCCAAGGACACAATCCTCATTTTTCAAATCCTCCTCCCTGGCCTTAAGTCGCCACGCTGCTCCCATTCTGCCGTAGGCAGGAGCTGAGGGGAGCTATGTGGGACAGCACAATGACATTCTTCAGGTTGTCCTAGAAGACTTCAATTATAAAATGCTAACAGCTTTCAGTTTTTGAACTGAATCCAGACTTCCAAACCTAAAACATGTTGGGTCGTGTTTCTTGCAGATGAATGCAGCATATCACAGTCATTTCTCCAGAGCTCTCACAGAACTGAGTGTTTTGTATACTAGAAAGTTATAACAATGGATATTTACATTAAATATCCACCAGTCCACTTTTCCCTTCCCTTGGGGAGACTCTTCCACAGTTCCTCAGACAACTACATGGAAATATTTCTGGATGCTCTATTCAGATTTCCTTCCTGTTTCAAACTCATCTCAGATACTTCTCCCTTCCTCTTCTACAGGAGCTTCACATTGTGGTATATTCGATTATGATTCGTGTTAAAAGAAATGGAGGAGAGCTGCTCTCATGCTGTGGTGCTGGAAAAAAACTACAGCAGCCAAGGCCCAGAAATCTCCCTTCTCAAGGATCCTTCTTGCAGTTTAGGAATAAAAGAAATGGGACAGTAATGGGATTGTGTGAAAGAACTCATCCTCAAGACAGAAAGGGTGTTTGACTTGGTTGTAAAGAAATCAGAGACCAAAGATAAGGGTACTTGAGTTAAGCAATCTCATTAACACCACTGATTGAATTGCAATCTGTGTTGCAAGGATGGTGTTTCTGTTTGTTTGTTTTTTTAAATATCTGAAAGTAACTTCCAGGAAAGAAGTGACAACACAACCCCTTTCCAGTAAACTCAGTTGAAATGCAAAGTAGGAAAGAAAGGGCATGATGATATTCCTATGCTGAGCTAGTGCCTTCCTTGTGCACAATGAAGTACCTCCTCAGGCAGTATGGCATTTCTGTATAACTGCACATCATTTTACAACTAAACCATACAC
>WKFP01014890.1:34658-72453 GCA_011057875.1 Pterocles orientalis | reverse complement strand
AATTTCTCAAGCATCCCCTCTCCCCACGTTTCCAGTAAATCAAGCATCCCCTCTCCCCACGATTCCAGTAAATCGGATGGAAGAAACAGAAAGGACGAGATGGGAAGATCAAAGCCGTGATGATAAAGAAAGGAACTGCTAATCACAACGAGATGAGAGAATACAACATCCACAAAACCAGGAGATAAAGGAGACTCCTCGGACCCCTAAAGGACTCTTTAGCTAATTATAATAAGAAACGGGGCTAGATGGAGCTTGGAGATGCATATGAAAGAATGTATTGCGAAACCTTGATGAATATGCAACATTTTGGGGAATAAATAGAGGGGTAGGTTTTGTGGAAAGGTACGCCTGATTGGTAGAGCAAACAGATGCTCCCCTGGCATCCAGCGCTGCTTGCTTATTCTCCGCCTACGAACAAAATAAAATCATAACTTTTTTTCTAGCTGCGGAAGTGCCTTCATTCATAACAACATGTACTCCAGGGATTGAGGATCAACCCTTGAACCTCTTTTGAAAAGAGGGGAACTGCAGAAACTCCCTTTCACAAGAGATAAAATTCCTGATCTATGAACATTTTTATTCCACTTCCCTTCATTGATCACTGCAATTAAAGTGAGGCTCAAATTCACCTTCAGCACCTCGATATGACTTGCCCCCTTCACTCTGTTTTTTCCTCTCAAAATTATCCAATGGCATAATTTTTCATTTTTAAGAACTGAAGTGAACTCTGCCACTGCTTTGGTTGTGCAGGTGCCCTGGGATTTTGTTTTTATGCTGAGTCAAGTCAGTTCCTTTTTTCTGCAGTTGGTTTGAAACAATAGAGGGTGAACCGCTCTATTCGTTGCCAGGAGGCACCAGCTCCTTGCTGGGTGCTGACGTTTAAGGATTAACCATTTCACTGCCATCTGAGTCACCTTTTCCTGGAAGCAGTTTTTCCGTAAAATCCAGAACAGTCATCTGGAGGATGCAGGAGAAAGCTTCTTTGAGAGGTGAGAGAGGAAGGAAAACAGAAGTGCAGATCCTCAGAAATGTGGTCTCAGAACAAGGAAATGTTTCAACAGATATTTATCCCCTTTTACTTAGTTTTCAGTTGTAATCTTCAGAGAAGCAGCTCAACCCTACCCTTTAAACTCAGGTTGACTCCATTCTCTTGAGGCTTAATCTGTTGGCAAAACCCAGGTCAGCTACCAGAGATACAAAGGTGACTTTACAAGAGGAATAGAGGGTGGGCAGAGACAACAGCTACCCGGTTCAGGTCCTTCCATTTTCACATTGTCCTCTTGTATGAAGCTGAGGAGTAGGTTGTAACTGAAAAGCCTTTCTGTATTTTGTAACTGAAAAGAAATGCTTTTTTTGTTCTTTAATAATGACTTAAAAATAAATAAATGCTGCTAAAGTGGGGCAGCTAGAATATCCTGCAAGCTTCAGGAAACATGACAAAACCTTTCTTTACCTTAGGAAAGATCTTTCTACCAGAAGAATGATGCTTACAACAAAGCTCCCTCACGCTCTCACTCGTTACCTTTGAAACTTTAACAAAACCGCATGTCTAAATATATTGCTGTAAGACAGAAACTGTTCTTAAAAATGGCAAGCCTGCAAACTGCTCTAAGACCAAAATTAATTAATTTGTATTCATTTATTGATCTGATCTACTTTCTGTATTTGGACAAAGCTTCTAATGCTTAAAGGATGCATTCCTGTTTTCAAGTGAAGTCCCTTCCCCTTCTGTTTTAGTGATGGCTTTCTTTATCCTTCCTACAATATTCCTGATGTGTGATGTACATTTGTTTTCAGCCTCCACCAAGAGACCCTAAAAAAGGCTCCCCTGCTGCTTACAAATATTTAATTCTTTTAGCCATCCGTTTTAGCTTCTCTCTGACAAGCTTCATTTTCCTGTAGTTTTTAATTTTGAAATTCTTATACCACAGTGCCTTTTTGTTGTTGTTTGGCTCTGTTGAATTTCAGTGCGTTTGTGTTCAGTGGCAGCGATGCTGCTGGAGGGAGCCATGGGGAGCCGGGTGGCTCAGGGCAGTCACGAGCTGCTTCACATTCTGTGTTTCCTGGCTCACCACTCCACGAGTGCCTATTGACAGTGTCTGAGCATTCAGTCTCAGAATCACTCCCTGACATGGCATTTATGTAATTTAATGTGATTAATTGACACTTGTCATCACTATACTTCCCTCACAGTTGCTCTGTGTTTTTATTTGCCAGTTTGAGTGCTACCACCATCCTTGTCTGGAAGTCCATAATGTGATTCCAGCCCTATGCATTTAGTTGTATTTGTCTGGTCTGTGGGGGGATGCTGTTACCATTACTTCTTGACGCCGTTAGTTATTTAACCTAATTTGACCGTAACTTTACTTGAACAGAGAACAGTCTTCCCTGTGTTTTGTACCCCGTTGCTATGACATCCCGCTCACAGCGCTTTTTCTACCAAGTTTTCAATGTACTTGCTGTGGTAGTGTCTTTGATTAAAGCTAGCCTTCCTCTCCCTCCGTCTTCTTCCTTAGTCCTAGCGTTTTTAGGGAGTACAGATATGTTTATTTGGGTCTTGTGACATGACCAAAAGAGAACCACCTCAGATTTCATTAGCTCCATCAGGGACTTTGCCACTGGATTTACATCTAGAGGACTGCAAGAGCAGGATGTGGTACATAAGCTTAAGGGAGAAGCACAGGGAAATCCTGAGTTCCTCAACATCAGTAACCATTAGCTGCATACTTAGTGCTTCTTAGAAGACCTATTGTCTACGCAGCTGTTATGCTGAGATTAATAAAGCAAGCAAACCAAACCACCCTGGAGCTCATCTGTGGCAGTGTCATCCTCTCCTCAACCTGGGAGAGAGATTTTAGCGCTGAGATTTCAGACAGTTTATGTAAAGTGAATGCCTTTCACCTCCAGGAGGTGACAATGGGAAAGCAAAGTGTAGCCTGGAAAATAACATTTTGTTCTGTACATGAGCAGATCTCTACATGGCAGCCCTGCCCCACCCTTTGAAAGCAAGCTGTGCTGAGCTAAGGTGGAGGCCGCCCCAAGGAGTCAACCTCTGATACTGGCAGCAAGTGAACAGCAGATGACGGTGGTGAAAGTGTGGAGGGACATCCCAAGGTCCTCAACGCTGGCCCTCCCTTCCTGCCACTCTGCCACAGGACAGGTGGATGAGAGTGTAGGACTGACTTGGGAGTGTCATGACTGTGTGTTGAAGCCTGTGAACAGGATCACAGGATCACAGAATCACAGAATCACAGAATCACAGAATCACAGAATGTTAGGGATTGGAAGGGACCTCGAAAGATCATCTAGTCCAATCCCCCTGCTGGAGCAGGAACACCTAGATCAGGATGCTGAGGCTAAACCTGTTGCTGTTGCTGAGAGTGCTGGGGGACAGGCTTTCTTTTTGCAAGAGGACAAAGAGCTCAAGAGGACAGTATTTATTTCTTCATTTAAGCTGAAAGATGGTAGCTGTGGTAGTGCAGCTCTTTTCCACCCTGAGCTTCAGTGCTAAAGCAGGAGTGAGTTTGCTGGGGGTGTCCTCCCAATGCAAGGTGCCACATGGTACTTGGGGTGCTCTGGCTCACTTGGGGGGTGCTTCCTCTCCTGGGGTCAGCCACTGCAGGGGCTGAATCAGCTGGCTCTATGGCCCTGCAGGGGCAGAGCTGTGGCTGACCTGGAGACAGGTACACCTTCTGGGAAGCTCAGGCAGTGATGGACAGCCCTGGGGCCAAGCTGAAATGGGACCCTAGGCTACTGGGCAAGGGTGTGGGGAGGCCCTGGGGGAAGCTGGGTAGGAACAGTGATGGCAACAATGTGCAGATTGTGGCCAGACAGGGATGCTCTAAATAGTTCAGGTCCTTATGAAAATGCCCAGGACACAAGGAAACTATCTAAAACCAGCGTCAGTTTTCATGTGGCTCCTGTTCACTCTGGTTTCTTTTTTCTTTTACAGCTCCCCGTCTGTGGCCAGCAGTTGTGCTGGGGTTGGCTATAGGTTTTGGGATACTGAGAATCATCCTAGGGATTGCTTTGATTTGAAAGATTAGTAAGTACACAAAAGGGCGCTGAGGGTGAGCATCCAACAGCGAAGGACTAACTAGAGACTCATCTAACCACAGGAGCTCAGATCCTGAACTACGTTGTATGGGGTTAAACCAGAAACTGTTCTCAGTTTCTACCAGCCTTAAGCACCTACTGCCTACCCAGAATATTTTGAATAATATATTCCTTGTGCAGACCCCAAGCAATCCATTTCAGATCCTGTGACAAAAACCAGTGAAACATACTGAAAGGTTTTTGTAGACTTTTCTGCTGTAATTATAGTGGTAAATTGTAGAACAAATATGCAAAGTCTATAACACTTTTGCATGCATGCAGAAGGTACTAGACCACGTGGGAGAGCCTACTGTTTGCTGCTTAAAATCTGATCACCTGATGTGTGACATGATCACACTGTACCCACAGAATGATGTAATTTTTTCCCTCGCTTTTTGCACACCCAGAGTGTCTCCTGCTTTCAGACAGCCAGTTTTGGTTCTCAGATATCTGACTAGGTCAGAGGAAACCCAGTGGGGGGTTGCACCAGCACCAGAGGGTATGTGACTCTTGTTATGAAGATTTGGAAATAGCACAGACTATCTGAAGTTCAATGTTCATACATTGTTATTTTTAGATGCTTATCCTGACTTGTTTTCTGCGTTGCTTTTCAGTAGGTTTTTGCTGACAAGTGTCTTTCTGTTGGTTAACAGTAGAGAAAACTGGTATTTTGATCACCTCACAGATGACTGTCACCCACACTGCCCTGAGCAGTGGGTGGCCTACAGAGGGAGCTGCTACTCATTCTCCAAGGAGGGGAAGGACTGGCGTTCCAGCCAGGAATCCTGCTGGGCAGAGGGAGCTCATCTGGTGATCAGTGATACCAGTGAAATGGTAATGGTTTTCTTATTCTTTGAGAATCTTCCGTTTCCTTGCAGATGCCTCAGTGATTGATATCCAAGTAGTGCTGTCACTCTGGCAATACTTTGACTTTAAAGGAGAGGAAGAATTAATGACTGCAACGTTATAGTGCACTTCCAGTTTCAGTATATACCACAAAAGTTCCCAGCAGGCAAAGAAACAAAGGGGAGAGGCGATGGTCCCTGTCAGCTACTCAGAATCACCCTATGAAGGATGTTAGGAGACAGCCTTCTCCACTGTTCATCTCCGCCTTCCCTCCTAGCCCCAACAAGGCTGATATGAATTATTACAGGAAAAGCCTGTGGCACTGTGCAGTCTGTGTACTCATTGCTTACAAACCAATACGTCCCCACTAGAAACGCTTTCCTTTGCAAAAGCAATGCCTCTCCTCCCTGCAACCGCTCCAGCTTCTTCTGCTCAGTGACCCTTGCCACTCCCTGTGTTAATGCACGGATATTTCTTTCTCAGTCTGTTTTCTGTTTTGCTTCCTCTCTCTGCCAAAAAATCTCAGTTGTGCTGGTGAAATCAGAAACTGTCTGTTCCACTGCTCGTTTTGCAGCAGGTGCTCACTGGGGGCAGGGGCATGTATGACCACTGAAGAAATGAGTAGAGCTGATCACTAGGGAGGAGAGACATGTCTGCCTAAATAGAGCAGAAGTACTTGATCTGGTTTTGCACAAGCTAGGGCTTATTAGCTCAGGTCCAATAAGGGTTAGGGTTAGGGTTAGCCCAGTCACACCACTGAAAGGTTGCTGTTGCTGGGTTTCATTGCAAACAAACTTCTCTCTCTCGTCTTTGTCTTGTCTTTGTCTTTTTTTTTTTTTTTTTTTTGGGGGGGGGTGTGTGGAATTCATGGCTGAGTTTCTGTCGCAGGCTTCACCTTTTGACAGTAAACAGGAGTTAAAGGTTAGGCAAAAGGAAATGAACGTCAACAACATGTAGGAGGAAAGTCTGTACAAAATTCAATGAGGTTTGGTCCTGGGCTCTTCTGGTTTGTAGGTGCCTGCATGTCCTGCCCTACCCTGATTTTGCCTTTAATTGTTAATACTTTGTATTAGCTTGCTAGCTCCTGTATGGTAGAGAGTTAATATTAATACTAATAACATATGCTCCTACATAAAACTCGGTGTCGGAAACTCCAGGAGGCTGTTGGTTCATGTATATTGTCCTGAGAAATGTTCTTTGAAGAATCTGTCCATCACCTTTGAAAGTGCGCTTACGTCTTTGTGAGTGTACGCATAGCTGTCATCTGTGGGGCTGATCTCCCTGATTAGAAGGTGTGGAGAAGCAGTATTGTCAGGCACTTAAGGAACAGTCAGGTGAGGGAACGTAGCTTGCTCTCTGTTCTCTTTAATCATCCTTACCTGTTGCTAGTCACTTCATAATTTGTCACCATTTCTAGGACTTGTTCAAGAGTATTCAAACAGAATACTTCTGGACTGGACTGAGGAACAGCACAGGCTCTGGCTGGATTTGGGAAGATGGCTCTATATTCAGTGGCACCAAGTGAGTTTAATTTTGTTTTAAAAACAACAGTGGTAATTCAGATTCCCTGGTGTTCCAGAAGACCCAGGGTTCCTGCACCAGATCTCAGGAACAGAGAGATGTGCTGGTGTCACTGGGTGGGAGGACCCAGCCCTTTTCTCCTTCGCTGGTGCCAACCCAAGTCAGAACCTGAACTTTGGCTCAGTATTTACTTAGACAAAACTCAGCATTCTGCATAAGGGAAAATATGATTTGGTCCAGTGTCTTTGTCTGGCCCTTTTTATGGCAATTAAAACAATGAGTTAGTCCCTAACACTTGTCCAGGAGGGAAAATCACCCAAGATCTTGCTGTAGGTGTCAGTACTCCAAGCACTTGGTTTAGTTCCCTTCTTAAATCCAGGTTTCTGTTCTTACAGATTCTTGAAGGTGATCATCTTTCCATGAAAACCTCAGCACTGCTGTTCTCATCCTGGTGGATATTACTGTCACTGCAGGGCATTGTGTCTATGTTTGGTTCTCCTTTGTGTTCCACAATGACAAAATCACTTAGATGTGTAATCTGCAGGTAGATAAGTTTTTTTGGTGTACTTTTTGTTTCCTAACAGCTGCCTTTTGGAGGATGGGTTCTTTCCCTTCCTCTAGGCTCCACCCTTCAAAATCAGATATTTTTTCTTTTTTGCCTCCAGGAGACAAACTCAGCATATTCCCTCTGTTTCACTTTTGTTCTGTGTCTCTTCTTGTAGAATCCTCTCTAACAGCCCTGTGCAACATGTGTTGTTCTGATGAAAGATCACTTTGAGGCCTCCAGCTGTGAAATTTCTTCTCCGTGGATCTGTGAGATATCTTCTAGATAAAGCCCATGTGCATTTTAATCTCATAAACACCTCATCAGTGGTACAAGTGGATCATTGTCTGTCAAACCAAAGCTTTTCACAAGACCAAGGACCTTCCCTTTCTGCACCCTCACCAAGGTGCTTTGCAGGGACAGGCTTGTTGCCCATAAAGGGTGAGTTATCCTCCGGAGTAGATCCCTTCCAAGTCCGCATGTGTTGGATTGCTGTTATTTGTGACCACATGAGACCTGGGACATACTACCTGCCCTAGTCTTTGCCTTATTTGTTCCATAAGGACAATCAAAACTTTTGTAACAACAGATGCTGGGTCTTCAGATCTCTGGCTGTTTTCCTCTGTTCCTGACCATCAGATTTAATTTCCATTCCCTGCATCTCCATTGTCTGGTGCCAGCAGTACCAGGGAAAATGGAGCCTGCTGTTTGCTGCCAGCAACATATAAACAGGCTTCTCCCAGTGGCAGCCTCTCCTTTTCCATCCCAGTGCTAATAGTGGGAGAGAAGGTGAAATGAGACTAGAACTTCTGTAAATTCGGCAGTGAAAACAAACATCGAGTGCTGCGGTGGACCAAAAGTGTGTACCCATGTAATTGCTTCTCTCTGTTGGAAGAAACCAGTTGTATGCCATGTTTTATAGGCCAACTTCAACCAAATTTGTCAAGAGGCTGGACTTTTGGACTCAAAGGAATACAGTGTGTTATTATTTAATCAAGAAGAACATGTTTCCCTCTCCACTTCTGCAGTTTCATACTGCAACAAGAGCAAGCAGTGGACAAATCCGTACTAGCAGGAGCTTTCAGTTCAAATAGAGCAGAGACAGGCTAAGAGTGTGAACAGCATAAAGCCACAATAAATGTGAAAGGTGGGACAATATGTTGCATTTCCACACACCTGGAAAACTCTTCTTTCTGCCCAGAGATTTTGTTCCAAGAAAGGAAGAAAAATTCTATTAATTCCCAATTTATCCGATTTATCCTAATGTATGTATATCATATTCCAATTTACTATTATCAACAAGTCTGTGGTAGATGTTCTGAGGTGTGTGCTTGTTCTGGGAGAGACAGGCTGGAGAAATGGGCTGACAGGAACCTCGTGAAGATCGACAAGGAGAAAGTCAAAGTCCTGCACCCAGGGAGGAACAACGCCATGCACCAGTATGTGCTGGGGGGTCACCCAACTGGGAAGGAGCTTTGCAGAAAAGTACCTGATGGTCCTGGTGAACACCAAGTTGAACATGAGCCCTCACTGCAAGGAAGGTGAATGGTGCCCTGGCCTGCATTAGACAGAGTAGTGCCAGCAGGTCAAGGGAGGGGATCCTTCCTCTCTACTCAGCACTGCTGAGGCCACACGTGGAGTGCTGTGTCCAGTTCTGGGCTCCCCTGTACAAAAGACACATAGACATGCTGGGGATGCCAAAGAAGGGCCATGAAGATGATGAAAGGGCTGGAGCATCTCACATATGAGGAAAGGCTGAGACAGATGGGATGGTTTGTCTGAGAGAAGAGAAGATCAGCTAGTTCCAACCCCCCTGCCATGGCCAGGGACACCCTCCACTAGACCAGGCTGCTCAAAGCCTCATCCAACCTGGCCTTGAACACCTCCAGGGATGGGGCATCCACAACTTCCCTGGGCAACCTCTTCCAGTGCCTCACCACTCTCACAGTAAAAAACTTTCTCCTAATATCTAATATAAATCTACCCTCTTTCAGCTTAAAGCCATTGCCCCTTGTCCTGTTGCTACACTCCCTGATGAAGAATCCCTCCCCGTCTCTCCTGTAGGGCCCCTTTAAGTATTGGAAGGCTGCTATAAGTTCTCCCTGGAGCCTTCCCTTCTTTAGGCTAGACAACTGCAACTCTCTCAGCCTGTCCGCGTACAGGAGGTGTTCCAGCCCTCTGATCATTTTTGTGGCCCTCCTCTGGACCAGCTCTAACAGGTCCATGTCCTTCTTATGCTGAGGACTCCAGAGCTGAACACAGTACTCCAGATGGGGTCTCATGAGAGCAGAGCAGAGGGGGAGAATCACCTCCCTCAGCCTGCCTGCTGGTCACACTTCTTTTGATGCACCCCAAGACACGGTTGTCTTTCTGACCTGCAAGTGCTCATTGCCGGATCACGTTGAGCTTCTCGTCTATCAGCACCCCCAAGTCCTTCTCTTCAGGGCTGCTCTCAATCCGTTCTCCTCCTAGCCTGTATTTGTGCTTGAGATTGCCCCGACCCAGGTGCAGGACCTTGCACTTGGCCTTGTTGAACTTAATGAGGTTTGCATGGGCCCACCTCTCAAGCCTGTCAAGGTCTCTCTGGATGGCATCCCTTCCCTCCCACCCCTTCCCATCCCATGTACATAGACCATGCCACACAGCTTGGTGTCGTTGGCAAACTTGCTAAGGGCGCACTCAATCCCATTGTCTATGTCTCCCACAAAGATGTTAAACAGCACCAATCACAGTACTGACCCCTGAGGAACGTCACTCAGGACATCGAGCCATTGACCACAACTCTTTGGGTGTGACCATCCAGCCAGTTCCTTATCCACCGTGTGGTCCAGCTGTCAAATCCATATCTCTCCAATTTAGACACAAGAATGCCATGTGGGACAGTGTTGAATGCTCTGCACAGGTCTAGGTAGATGACGTCAGGTGCTCTTCCCTTATCCACCAATGCTGTAGCCCCATCATAGAAGGCCACTAAACTTGTCAGGCATGATTTTCCCTTGGTGAAGCCATGTTGGCTGTCACCAATCACCTCCTTATTTTCTATGTGTTTCAGCAGAATCTGCAGGAGGATCTGCTCCATGATCTTGCTGGGCACAGAGGTGAGACTGACTGGTCTGTAGTTCCCCCGGTCTTCCTTTTTTCCTTTCTTAAAAATGAGGGTTATATTTCCCCTTTTCCAGTCAACGGGAACTTCACCAGAGTACCATGACTTCTCAAATATGATGGATAGTGGCTTAGCAACTATGTCTGCCAGTTCCCTCAGGACCCATGGATGTATCTCATCTGGTCCCATGGACTTATGCATCTTCAGGTTCCTTAGGTGGTCTTGCACCTGATCCTCTCTTGCAGTGGGTGGTTCTTCGTTCTGCCAGTTCCTGCTTTCGCCTTTAGTGGTTTGGGTGGTGTGGCTCAAGCCCTTTCCAGTGAAGACTGAGGCAAAAAAGTCATTGAGTACCTCAGCCTTCTCCATATCCTGGGTAACAAGGTCTCCTGTTTCCTTTTTGAGAGGGTCCACATTTTCCCTAGTCTTGCTTTTATCCCCAATGTACCTATAGGGGCTTTTCTTGTTGCTCTTGACATCCCTGGCCAGATTTAATTCTATGAGGGCTTTCACTTTCCTGACCTGATCCCTAGCCACTCAGATAATTTTTCTGTATTGTCCCCAGGCTACCCGTCCTTGCTTCCACCTTCTATAGGCTTTTTTGTTTAAGTTTATATAGGAGTTCCTTGTTTATCCATGCAGGCCTCCTGGCATTTTTGCCTGACTTTCTCTTTGTGCATCGGTCCTGAGCCTGGAGGAGGGGGTCCTTGAATATTAACCAGCTTTCTTGGGCCCCCCTTCCTTCCGGGGCTTTGTCCCATGGTACTCCACTGAGCAGATCCCTAAAGAGGTCAAAGTCCGCTCTTCTGAATATGTGAATATACAAATATATGAATATATGAAAGTAAAGAACTAGACAGCATGGTGCATGGTAGGGAAGGGCTATGGAGAAACTAATTGATCTCAACACCAGGGTTTTAATCTAAAAATACTAGATTACTTACAACAAACAAGTTGTAAGTGATTGTTATTGGGATTGATACTGGTGTGCCACATGGAAATAAACACTACAAACAGCTGTGAAATCACAGAGAAAACAAACAAGGTCTTTTTTTTTTTTCCCAAAAGAAAATTGCTGTTTCCCCCCATCCCCCAACAATTTTCTTTTCAAATAATTGAAATTGTCCTTGCATCATCTGGTTGAAAGAAGCAGCTTAATGCAGTTTTGATCAATCCAGTTGTAATGAAGCAGCAAATTCCTCACACTGCCATTTACAGAATGCCTTCTATTGCATATCCCTGGTATGTGAGGCTTTACATTCATAGAGTATGTAGGACGTGAAGAAATCAGGGCAGATGAAGACAAAAATACAGACCTTAATGTACCCAGCTAAGAGGATGTCTGCTGAGCCTCATGTGAGGTGAGCATGTCTCTGAGCTTGTGTAGTTTACCTCATGGAAACATGACAGCTTTGCCTCCCCTAAGATTTTACAGTGCAGTGCATGCTAGACTATTTTAGTGAAGAGCTCTTCAAACATGGCCTCTCAATCTCATTCCAAAGAGATGTTCATGAAATGTAAAATAAATAAATACACTAGGTTGCCTTAAAAGGTGACTGTTCTTTGAAGATAAAGAATTTTCAGCTGCAGATTTTACTGTTAACAATGCATATGTCTCCTTTATGGGTTCAAGTTTTCACAGTATTAAAGGGATCTGAAGCAACTATATTCATTTCCATGAAAAGGAGTTGAACAAATATCTTTAGAAGAGCTTTTAATCTTCTGTCTAGAGCACGTTGTTATAGTTGATTGATATATACTATTTTTCTTGGAAGTAAGTTCTTGGATGAACTCTGTAAGCAGCAATGGGTGAATACTGGAGGAGCATCGCTAGCAGGTTGCAGGAAGTTACAATGGCATTTCTGCAGATGCCCTTGGACTGTGTCTGGCCTGCTTACTCCCAATTCAAGAGGGAAATGGAGAAAATGGAGAGGGTCCAATGGAGGACTATCAAACTGGTCAGACTATG
Organism: Pterocles orientalis; assembly: GCA_011057875.1. Taxonomy (NCBI): domain Eukaryota; kingdom Metazoa; phylum Chordata; class Aves; order Pterocliformes; family Pteroclidae; genus Pterocles; species Pterocles orientalis. The sequence goes on along the minus strand of WKFP01014890.1, from coordinate 60,375 downwards.
GAACATATGACCCACAGGAGTGACAGGGGGAGCTGGACTTGTTTAGTCTGACCAAGACTAGGTTGGAGTGATTAAATAGGTGCCTACAAATACTGGAAAGGCAGTTACAAGGACGTTGGAACATGATATTTCTTGGAAGCGGCAGAAGATATAATATGGGGCAATGGCTGCAACTGTGGCTTGGGGAGTTCAGATCTGACATAGGGAAAGACATCTTCATCAGAGATTAGTGCAACACTGGAACAGGTCACCAGAGAAATAGCAGGTTCTCTGTCCTTGGAGGTTTTCACGATTTGGTTTGATGAAGTCATAGCTGACCTGATCTAGCCCTGGCAGCCAGTCCTGCTTTAAGTGAAAGGATGCACTAGATAACTTCCAGAACTCCCTTCCAACCAGCGCTTCTGTGGTGCTATCAATGATATCAATTGGTTCAGATGCGGGACACTTAATGCTCTTTTTGTACAACTGGGGCACCTGTCCCTTTGAGCTATGCCAAATGACAGAACTTCAGATTCACTGAGAGAAATCCAGGAAGGATATCCCTAAAACACGCTCTTCCCATGGATAAGCCAACACCTTGCAGGAGTTTTCTTGAGCTTAAAATCTAGAAAAAAAACTCTAGAAAGCCTTTTGGCCTTCTCAGTTGTACTCACAGCAGATGCAAATAGCAGGAGAGAGAGGAGAAACTAATTGTCCCTGCTGTGTCTGTGCCACCACCTACAAGCTGAATCACATGGGCCATGCAGAGACCCTTGAAATTAGGGTGTTGGGGCCCCAAAGTTGCTACTGGGAATGGGATGGAGGCTAAGCAGTTTGAGGGCAAATTTCAAAAGTCAGTTTGGTATCTGTGCATGTGCATTGGTGCCTACTAGAATTCTCAAGCATTTAAAATCTTGCCACCTTCAATTGATTGAAAACATTTCTCTTCAGTTTTTGGCTACACAGTGCATTTTTGACCAAGGTCCTAATAATCAGGAGCTGGCTTGTGAGTGGTAGGAGCTGGCTTGTGAGCGGTGGGACCTGTCTGTTTATTTGCCAAAATGGTAGCCTCTTCCTCTGCTGTGTGCAGTTCTGCACCTCTTTCCTGTAAGATTTGTGTTCAATCAGTTTGGCTCCTGACCTGTTCATAGAATCATAGAATGATTAGGGTTGGAAGGGACCTTAAAGATCATCAAGTTCCAACCCCCCTGCCATGGGCAGGGACACCTCCCACTAGACCAGGTTGCCCAAAGCCACATCCAGCCTGGCCTTGAACACTTCCAGGGATGGGGCATCCACAACTTCCCTGGGCAACTAATGTGAAGACTCATCTTCAAAATGGCTTTGACCACCCCATGTGCAAATCCTCTTCTTTGCAAGTGAGGAAGATCTTCCCGGGTTACATTTCTTTTGGGCAGGCAGAGCAACCTTTACACATAAGACGGAGAAGGCAAAGCACAAGCCTGGGCTGTCTTTTGTGCAATACCCAAGGAAATTGCATGTGCACTACTATCCTCTCCTTTCCCATGCAGGTCACTGAAGGGCAGAATGAGGTTTGTTATCTCTTAACTCCAAACTTCCTGAGTTTACCCAACTTATGATGATAGTAAGAGAAGGGAAAGACAGACGGATAATATTTTTATCCCCCACCCTTTTTAATCTGAAAATTATGCTTTACATCCTCGAACACTGATCTCCATTCTTTGGAGTTTGAATTAGGACTACCAGTAAGGCAGATATTTTTCTGCCACTTGCAAGGGTAATAATTACCAGAGCTATTGATCCTCCTGCTGCAGGTAACTACAGTAAAAACAATGGCTAAAAAAGAAATTTCCCTTTATGATACAACATCGCCCATCACAGTGCATTACGTGGATTTTTCCCATAACGAAACCCAGAAGGACTCCATCAAAAAACAATAATTTGATTTAGATGTGCCAATAACTTGACCTGGAACAAGACCCTGGCCATGTCTGTTCAGCTGTATGAGGGCAGCTGCTGCTCTGGAGATCTGGTTAATGTGTTACATTCTGTTAATGGGTTGAACTTTTGGCAGCTTTCTGTCATGTCACTGTCCCTGTTCCTGTGTAGGGTGAAGGTCAGACAACTTGATTGTCCAAACACTTTCTGGTCCCTTTCCTGGCATTAGCCCTGGTGCGACCGGGAATGGAGAGAACAAGAGAGCAGGGTAGGTGGAGGGGGAAGGTGTTCGGCGTTTGCATTCCCTGTTTTCAGATCCTGCCTGTAAGTGGGGGTTAGGTGCACCTACTCTTATTTCCCAAAACCCTAGCTCAATCTTCTGCTCTCAGTTTCAAGGAAATCAAACTGCACCTGCACCTCCATCACCCCCCGTGACCAGCGCTGTGGCCAGCTCCATACAGGGAACCATGCTGGAAATTGAGGCCTTCCCCTTATCCTCTGCTGTAAGCCCGTCTTTTCTTTAGCTAACAATTTTCCTCCTCCGTTGCCTGCTGCTGTGTCCCAAAAGAGAGACAGCTCCAGCCTGCTGGGCACTATCCTCTCCCTCTCCCCCCAGCACCTGGCGTTCTGCCCAGACTGAGGGCTGCTGGTTCCAGCTCCTCCTTACTGCCTCTCCACATTTCCGGATGGGCCCTGGCCCCCAGCCCTTATCTCCTCCAACCCCTGGGCTGTTTGCAGAGAAGAGTATAAAAGGGTTGGCTTGGAGAGCAGAGAGGGAGTACAAACAGCACTGGACCAGACTGCATGTCTGCTTGACTCATCACATCCTGCTCTGCATCATGGGGAAGGACAGGCTCCTCGTCAAACCAAACTTTTTCCTCCTTCTCCTCTTCTTCCTTGCTGGAGACACTTCACCCACCACAGACCCGTAAGCTATGTGGGGGGAAGAAGGGAGGGTGGGTCCCTGGGCAGGCAGGAGACCTGGGTTGTATTCTTGTGTCTGTTGCTTTGTCTCATATATTCTGCGTACATTCTTTTACCCAGGAATAAAGACAGCAGGGCTGAGTAACATGTCTTCTACAAACAGCAGCTCTAGTGCTTTAGGGGACCCAAACCAGTCTGTGAAACTGAGATATCAGTATAACTTCAGCAAACAAACAACAACAACAACAACAAAGGAAAAAGGGAAAAAGGGAAAAAGGAAAAGGTCTATGAGAATACCTTTTGTTGCTTCAGAGAATTGAAAGGATTCCAACAAAATTTTCTGCACAAAATTGGTTCTTTACTTAATAGGTGACTTTTTCTTACTCTTTACACATTAATTCTTTCTTAAGAGACAGACTTTTTTGAAAAGAAAATGAAAGGTTTCATTTTGGGTTGACTACCCTACTCCCAGGTTGAAATGCCGAGGAGATGGGAGTTGTTTTTTGATAGAGAATAAGAAAAAAATGAACAAATAACAGATCTGGCATGACCAAAAATGGCTTTATTTTTTAATTCACATTTTTCAGCTCAGCCACTGCAATGAAAATTCCCTTCTCACTCAGGGTTATGTGGCACTGTAAGACTGTGACTGTTAAGGTCTATGAAGGTATATTGTGCTGCATCCCTTCTCCACTCCCTTTTGCACGGTGTGTATATGAAGGGAGCGTGTGTTGTGTGCTTGTGTGTACATGTATGGCAGGAGCAGTGCATGAGCAGTCCTGACATTCCAGACTTTCTCCTTTGACTTTTTGGCAATGTCTTTTCCTCCCCAGGAAAGCAAGGCTGTACCGCAGTGCTTTCATCAAATACAGGATGAACAAACGGCAGGTTCAGGATTGAAGGGGATCCACACTTTTTCCCTGCAAACCAATTGATGGACATAAAGGTGTCAGAGCCTTCTCTACCGCTAAAAGTGATGCCCTACCTTACTACTAAGGTGTCAAGGGCACTTCTCCCAGCAGCTTGCTGCTCTGAGGATGCCCATCAGAGACCAGTCCTTGCCCACCTAAAGGGAGCGCTGTTGCCAGTAAGCGAATAATTAAGCGAAGGTTTGATTCCCAGATGCAGTGCTGGGCACCGGGACACCATCAGCAGGTTGCTCCACTGGGAAGGCGAGTGCATAGGGCCGGGTAGGGACCCCCTGCTCCGGGTTAGCCAGAGAGGTGTGCTTCCCTGAGAAGCTGAAATTCACTCAGATGTTTTTGCTTAAGATTTGGCACTGCACTGTGGCAGTTTTGGGTCTCTGCAAGGAATGAGAGTAGTGTTACAGTTAGTTTGCAGCATGTAATCAATGGCATTTATTCACTGGGTACCGGCGGTTGTGTGGCTCCTGAATCCTACTAACAGTGTCTAGCAAAGGTGACAATTGACTTTCCCCGCTGGTGTTATTCAGGGTCCCAGGAGGAAGTGCTGCTGTTGTGCCAGAACTTGGACAAACATACCCTTTCCAGACATTTGCATTGAAGATTTCCTGTGGTATTTTACTTCTGAGACTGATCTCTCTTCTTTCCTCTTATGTTACAGATATGCTGAAAATCTTGTTACACTCCTAGCAAATGCGTCTCTCTCCTTGTGCAGTGAGGGTTGTAATCATCAGATTAGTTTATTTGCTCTTTTTGTAGAGCTCCTGTTAACCTGTTCCTGTTCCTCAGACCTGTCCCTCTTCCTTGTTCCTAGGCAGTATATGGTGCTACTGCCCTTTCTGATACACACTGATTCTCCTGAGAAAGTTTGTGTTCAGCTGATCCACCTGAATGAGTCTGTGACGCTGAGTGCCACGCTCGAGTATCAAGGGGAAAACAGGAGCTTGATTGATGATGTGGTGTCAGAGAAGGACTTATTCACTTGCATCCCTTTCTCTGTGAGTATCTCATCCTTGTGAGATGATCCCTTGTGCCAGGGATAAACTGTAAGGGCACTGAGTAGTAATGAACAGAGTAACATTGTGTAGGTATTCACTTCCCTCTTGGCCAAATGTATGTTCATGTTCAGCCTCAACACCCTCTCACTGCTGAGATCTCCCTAGAGTGCTATCTGAATGGGAAACGGTGAATCCTGGTAAGCCAGCCCCTCTCTAGGACAGGAGGTAGAGAAAGAAGTGGGTTTAGTGTTGACACTCTTGATGATGGCTGTTTGATGAACAGCTTCTTCAAATGGCTCTCCACGTCATCCTTCAACAGCCACAGATTGTCACTTGAGTACCTTTGAACTGGAGAAGAACAACTTCTGGACCTTAGATACTTTTTGCCTTGTGGATATAGTACATTGAATTAATGTAAGAACATAGAGATGTGATTCCCTGTGTCTGAAAAAGAAAGTGAAGCAAGAAATTAATAGCTTAGTGTAATTGATAGCCTCAAGGACTATAACGAGTCATGAGCAACCAGGAAAGTTGGTCGTCTGACTCAGAGCACAGATAATGCTTTTGGCCCAGAGGCTGAAGAACTGGTCTTCAGGACACTGAACAGGTTGGCATCTGTGTCTGTGTTTGTCAGATATAGGCTGAAGTTTGAGTTTCATCACTTGGAGAGAGATATATAGAGAACTGGCATGTCTGGTTCGGAAAAAGAAATGTTCTGCAAGGACTAGGGACATTATCTGAAAGAAAAAGGGAGTTATTGCATTTCCCCTGTGAATGTCAAAAGGAAAAGGACGGAAAGGTTATGGTCAGGGCAGTAAGAATTTCTTAAAATTGAGTGACGGAACTGGCTGTTCCTTTACTGCACAATACTTGCACAATCACTGCACAGGATTAGGAATGAGTAGGAATATGGAACAAATAAAGATCAGTCTCTTGTTCCTGATTATAGTTCCCCTCACCTCTGTGCTGAGTCCATCAGGGTTATATTAGATCTTTTATATCATGAAAGCCAATTCAGTCCAGGAAGCCTTTAAAGGTGGTCCATAACATAGTTGCCTTCTTACTCTCCAGCTTCCAAAATCAAATAGCCCATCATCAGTCACGTTTGTCACAGTGACAGTGAAGGGAGCCACACTGCAGTTCAGGAGCCGCAAGACAGTGCTGGTCAAGAATTCTGAGAGCTTGGTCTTTGTCCAGACAGACAAACCCATCTACAAACCTGGACAGACAGGTACTGGGGAAGGGATGGAGATTTGCATTTGAAGCAAAAATTCCCACTAAAACTGTTAGACTGTGCTGGCCAGATGCCAGCTGCTTTTAGTAGGGGTCAGAACCACAACCTTATGGCTAAGGCTTATGTTTTTAATGCTCCGTGTGGGAACAGCTTGGAGAACCTTAAGATGCACATACCTGAGGCACCTGAACACACTCCCTCTGTCACAGGGGCCTCTGTTGCTGTGGTCCATGTAGTTATGGTCTGCATTAAAATCAGAGAAAGACTGGATATTTGCCTCATAGATAACAGGTCCAAAATTCAGACTAAATAATGAAAAAGCTTTCAAAGCGGCAGCTAATTTTTCTCAGAGACAGAGAGAACTATATAAGCCATTTATTTTTTCTGGGCCATTGACCTCCTAAATTTGGTCTGGACAGGAACTAATGTCCTAAAAGAGACTGAATTCTCTGTCCATCCAGAACCAACACAAACTTGCAGCCAAGTGCTGAAATAATTTGCTTGCATTCATCCATTGCAGTCAGCCTAATTATAACAAAATTAGAAGATCCATGTGAATTACAATGTAAAAATGAATCCTTGCAAAAGAGACAAAGGCAACTTAAATTTAACTTTGGTCCTGATTAATGAGATTCTGATGCCCATGATCAGTAAGATATTCACACTGCCATGGATTTGCTCTTAACATTCATTAAATATGTGATTTCTTACATGTGTGACCTTCTAGCATGACTTAGCTTTCTAGTGAATGGAATTTCTCTACAGGAGAACAGCTTTGTTCTTTGTTGTAGCATGTGTTCTTGCAACTGATGTTTTCTGGGTGATGACTGCACTGTAGAACCTTACTGTCTGCCTTTCTCCATCAGTTCTGTTCAGAATTGTTTCTCTGGATAAAGAGTTCCGTCCCTTAAATGAGGTGGTAAGTATGATACTTCATTTTCACTAGTTATTTGGCCTTACGTCATCTATGTGGGAAAAGGGAGGAAAGAAGTGTCTTTTGGGGAGAGCTCTCGGTACACCAAGATAGTTGTGAAGTTCCTGGGTTACTTCAGGTCTTGTTAACAGGGTCAGTTGTTCAAATTTCTGCATAAGGAAAGGTTTGACAAACTGCAAATGAATGGTGCTGGTGTAAACACCTCAGCAGCAAGCAAATCTGCCATTATCACAGTGTACAGCTGCTTTTGTTGGTATTGCAGATCATCCAGAGTTGGTAATTTCTGCTGACTTTTCTGCCTGACACAACCGATTGCCCCCCTCTTGACCTACCTCAAAATGTTGTGTTGCTCCATACCAGGAACCTTTTTCTTTATCCCATTGGGTGATCACCTTGTTCCCTGAAACCTGTTCATAGCCCTAGTCATATGGCTGTGTTGCTTGCACTGTGTCTAAGTATGCTGTTTCTTCTTTTTCTAGTTTCCGCTGGTGTACATAGAGGTATGTACAAACATTCAGTTCATGTTCACATCTATTGCACCTCAACCAGAGAAGAAAAACTACCAGCTGCCTCAAGATTATTCTTGTCTATTTTACATATCAAGCAGGTCCTTTACATTAATTTGAATATACAGAGCTTTAACTGATGTGATGGCAACCATTTACTCTAGGCCCAGGTTACAGCTCCTTCTATTGTCCAGCCTTGGGCTCCCCACACAACTTTGCTAGTGCCCCCTGCTTCTAGGCCACAGCCTCCAATGGGGCTGGGCCTCCCCTCACTGCTTCTGCTGGTGCTTTTTAGTTCTTGTTGCAGACACCTGCTGCTCTCACAGTCTCCTTGTAATCTCATTATCTGTAGGACCCAAAGAAAAACCGTCTGTACCAGTGGGCAAAGGTAGAGTTAAAGAGGGGGTTAATCCAGTTGTTCTTCAACCTCACCTCTGAACCTATGCAAGGGACCTACACAGTGGTGGCGCAGAAGGCCTCTGGGAAGACAATTCGGCATCCTTTCTCTGTGGAGGAGTATGGTAACTGTTGCTGTAGCTTCAAGTTCCTAACAGCTAGTCCTGTGGGGCATGAAAGCTTAATTGAACAGGGTGGTAGATCTGACCAGGATGTCCAGTGTGGCTGAAAAAATGCCCCTGTGTCCTCTCCCTCCCAAGCATCATCCTTTTCTGAGGAGTGAAGACTGAAGGACTTGAGCGACCTGTCTTCACTCCTCCCTAAGCCCCAGGCCATGCAATGCAGCTCTTCTGACTGACCACCTCAGCAAGGCTGACATCAGAAAGAGCAAGTGTGCTTGGATCAGTCTGTCCACAAGCCTCACCTCCTTTCAGAATTGTTTTAAGGTCACAGCCTCATCTCCAGTTGGCTGCACACCTGTCACATCTTATGCTTTGAGTGTGGGTCTCCCTTGCCTGAGGCCCAAAGTCCTGACATTTTAGTGTAGGCTGGGGCTGAATGGAAATTCAGATCTTGCCTGTCCTCCCCCACAGGCTAAGCCCATATCTCACATTATACTTTAGTGCCTTAACCTCTCCCTGGTACTCATCTGCTTCACCAGAAAATGGTATCCCAATACACACCTACACATGGTAACAACCAACGTAGCCTTCCACCCCAGCGAGCCAGCTGCAGCCCTTGTTACATGGTCTGACATGATCTGGCTCATGCAGCCGAGCTGAATCCTGGAAGGTGAATCTGGAAGTTCTTTGACCTCTTTCAACTGCATGACTGCCCTGTGCCCTGAATCCTTCCTAGTTCTCCCAAGGCAGTCACCATCCACTTCCCCTCCTGCAGCTGGGTTTGGATGTGATGCCACCTTGTGCTAAGTCACCACAACATAGTCCGCAGCTATGGGGTCTTTCTGTTTTACGAATTGGTAAGACCTTCATACTTTGGAAATGTAGAGACCAGGCTGCAGTCTCAGCTCTGTGTATTTGTGGGAGACATCTCTTGACGTAAATCTCTATTTTACTGTATCCTATTGCTGTGGGACTGATAACCCTTGTGTTAGCTAAGAAGCTGCTGTATTTTAATAGCTGGTGTAATAACCCTGTCTTCTTATGTGGCACAGTGGTTGGCCAAGGGTCTGTGGTTTTCACTGACTTTAAGGGGATGTGCAGGTGACAGAAGCTTCTAAAATCTGACCAATTAGATGCAAAAGGCTTTCCAGTCATTTGTAAGAGTAGTGTTTGAGCAGCATTCATGTCTCATTCTTATGTTATTCCCCACCACATAGACTGTTTTCCTTTGGTTCTGCTGCAGTGCTACCAAAATTTGAAGTAACAGTGAAAATGCCCAAGGTGATTACCATTCTTGATGAGAAGCTGAAGGTGACAGTTTGTGGTCTGTGAGTGTTGTTCTTTCAAGTTCTTCTTGGTTTCAGATTTTTCTTCAGCTGCTGCTGAAAATACAGTTAGGAGACTGAGATATGATACTTTGTTTTATTTCTTAATCATTTTGGGGTCGCAGGACCAAACAGACTACGTCTACCACTAGACAAAAGGCGATACTTGTTGCTTGTGGCACTTTGTATGTAACATGTAGAAACATATTTTTCTTCTGGGATTTTTTTCAATATTTTTTGAGTCATAGAGGATTTAAGACCAGCTGCAGTGCTAGGGAAGAGGTCTTCGTTTAGTTTACCTGGGAATGATGTTTTAACTGTGGCTTATGCTTGTCATCACTGAGAGGAAACTGCAAATGATGCAGCTGCCCTCTTTCCTTTGGGCTACCTCATTTGATTCTGCATGGCATGTTCCACACAGCCTGCAGCGAGAGCCACTGCTCTGGCTGAAGAACAAGCCAAAAGAACCAGAGCACATGCATAGACAGACAATTCCGTTAGAGCTGAGTGGTGGGTTAGGTACTTGCAACATATTTTCCAAGGTGAGGGGTGCTCTCAACTAAATCAGTGTTAGGATAAATGATTTCTGCAGACTTGTGTGCTATTCCCAGGGATGCAATCAGGACTATAAGATTCAGTGCTCCTGCCCCTTTTGCCAATCTTGATCCTAAAATGTTACCAAATTTCTTTCTGCTTTTTATTTCCTGTGATGTCCTTGCTGTATCCTGGAGGTAGCTCCACTGGGGGTGAGATAGTAATTTTCCTCTCTCTCTCTCTTACATTCCTAATGGATCTGTTTTTCTTTCAATCCTCCCTGATGGTAGATACACGTTTGGGAAGCCTGTTCCTGGCCTCGTGAGCTTTCGTGTCTGCCGGAAGTTTGAACAGGCAGGCAGCTCCTGCTACGGTGAAGAGGCTAAAGCAGTGTGCGATGAGTTCTCTGGACAGGTGACTCATGATTACTCTTTTGTGTAGAGTGATAGGAGAAAGATCGGTTTGTTAAGCATGCCTTGTAGGCACAGGCTTGCTCTGACACAGTGTGTACAAGCATGAGTGTGGAGACACTTGGGTGCAAGGTAAAAATAGGGGGAAGGTCTGTGCAGTATGAAAAATGTATGTAAAAGCAAGAAGTTGATGGAGGAAAAAGAGATAAACAAAAAAATAAGTCACATGGAGTGTAGAGTATAAGAGAGAAGTCAGAACAGGCATGAACAATGTAAGCAGAGTTGGGGTTGGCTTACACTAGAGACTGTGTGTGGGATCAGAAGTTGGTGTTTGAAGCAGGAAAGGAGCAGAAACTAGGGGAGAGGTGATGCAGAAAGGAATATGAATTTAGCAGTAGTGGTTAAGATAGAAAAAAAAATTACTCTTGAGACTGACAAGTCTACAAGAGCAAAATTAAATGGTGTTTGGAGCACAGGCAGGTGCTAGTTTAATTGCCAGAAGCTGGGGCAATACCAATGCCAAGACAGGAAAGCAAGCAGAAGACATGATTGTGGTCCTTGGGGTCTGCTACAGTATGACCTCCACAAGTGCCTCTGCCACTGCTGTTTTTATCCATGCTAAAAGAAAATATGAATGCTGTGGTGCTAAGCTCTGTTCCAGGCTCCTCTTACCTTTTCTGTGGTGACCTGTCTTGTACATGAAGGTGCTGAAGAGAGGTGGCAAGCTTTTCCAGCTGTCATCTTCTTTCTGCACATACACAGGCTTTGGTTTAGGTATCACTCATACAGCTTGTGCATTTTAAGCCAAGAGCTGTATTTTAATGTGCCTGATGCCTGGCAAACATTTCCTGTGTGGCATACACTTGAATAATTGCCTATGCTTCTGTATCAAGTGTTTAGAGTTTCAAACTTCACAAGCACACACACAAAAATCTTCTAGGTTGCAAACTGTTTGCCCTTATGTTGCTGCAAATACTTCAAAATGCTCCTTGCCAAGTTATTTATGTGCTTTTCCTGTTTTGATAAAAACAACAAAAGCAGTGAGGTTACGGTTTTCTCTTCCAGTTCAGGACAATAGACAGTGATGGATTCATTAAGTTAGATAAACATTATATAGATGAGACTGTAATGTTCTTGTTTGTTTTCCTCCAACAGACAGACAACCATGGCTGCATTTCTGAAGTGGTAAAGACCAAGTTATTCCAGCTCAAAAGAAGTGGATATGAGAATAAGCTCCATGTGGAGGCTAAGATTAAAGAGGAGGAGACAGGTATGAATCATCTGGATTGAAGAGCTGTGTAATAAGCCCAGGAGAGACTAAGAGACGTGCCTGACAAGTGGGGGTGAGAGAGAAAAAAAGGCTTGCTTCTCTGGAATCCTAAAGTGTACCTGGAGGCCAGGACCATCAACAAAATCTCTTGATCAGCAAAGGAGAGTTGGCCTGGAATAAAAGTAATACTGGTCAGGCAGAGGCAAATTAATTCTTCATGCTTCTTACTGCAGGAGTGGAGTTGACTGGAACCAGCTTCTCTGAGATCACAACCACCATTAGCAAAGTTACCTTTGAGCATTCAGACTCCTACTACAAACCTGGAATCCCCTTCTTTGGGCAGGTAGGGAAACCAAGAGCATGAAATCCTAAGAGTGCCAAATGATCACGCTACTGAACCTCCTGGACAAGATACATGTCCCTCCTCTGCAAAGATGCTGGACCTCAGTGCTGCTAATCCCTGTGGGCTTCCTCTCCTCTGCAGGGTCTCAAACCAGGGAACAGCAGCTGACAGAACAGCTCTCATTCTGCTTACCCCTCTGTGCTTACACTTCTACTTCTCTAGTCAAGTAAAATCCTGCGCCTATTTTCCAGGCTCCTGTTTGGTAGGAGGCCTAAGGGGTGTGAGTGCATGTCAATCACCACATCCACTCCTCAGAATCAGACATGAAGATAAGAAAGGGACAAAGAAACAAGATTCAGAAAGTTTTAATCTCTTTCTGAAACAGATAGGTGATGCATGTGTAAAGTGCAGTAAGTAAAAGTAAAGCTTCCTTGTCTGCCGTGAGCCTAACCACCTTAGCTTTATGCACTGTCAGTCTGTTCAGGTGACAGGCATTCCTCTCCTTCTATACCTTACTGGTTTTGCTCCTCCAGGTGAAACTAGTGGATGGGTCTGGTGCTCCAATTGCCAATGAAATTGTGAAGATTTCTTTACAAGGAGGCCAGGAAAACAACTATACAACAAATGAAGAAGGCAGGGCACAGTTTGCACTGAACACTTCCGTGTTGTACTTCGATTCTTTTGGAATTAGGGTGAGTCCTGTGGGCAGATGAGGTGATGAAGTGACCAACAGGGCTGGAAGGGGGGTACCTCTGAAGTTTCTACTATATATGCAGAAGCACTTAGCTTCTTTTTCCTGGATGTTTCTGCCAACCTTGACGTCAATGTGATAGAAATAGCCATCCAGCAAACCAGGTTACCACATCACAATTGCACTTGCAGTATTTGATTTCTTCTTGGCAATAGCAGTATAGGATTAGAAGGAACATAAAGAGATCATAATAGGCCATTTTGCTCCAAGGGATCACAAGCCCTACCTAGACAAATCTGTTACGAGGGTGGGTCTAACTCCCTGTGGAGTGCTGTTAGTGCTTTGCTGTCTTTTCAATTAAATTATTTCCCAAATAACTCATCTAAATAGCCTTTGTGGTCAGTTAAGGCAATCTGCAGCTCTCAGGGTTTAATTTAGCATTCCGAGTTTCTAAGCTCTCCTCCTTACTCTTTTCTTTCTTTTTTTTTTCTTTTTCCTGCCATAAAGGGAAAAAGAGTATGACCATTCACAGAAATTCTCTCCCTGGTATGGAATTTGTTTATCTGGGAAAAATAAATTCTGCTGAGCACCCTTTTGTTAGTGGAAAATGCAATATATGTGTAATATGCACATTTTGTAATATCTCACCCTGGAATAGGGAAGATTGTCTTGAGTTGTATTTGCTCTTCTCCCTACAATTATTTAGTCACAGATTAAAACCATTAAAATTTATCCAGAAGTTACCACTAGATTTTTGGTTCCAGTTCAGCCGCCTGTGTTTGAGGATCTGTTGTATATTTTCTCCTTTTCCAGGCAACTCATAAAGTACATCCCTACTGCTATGACCGTTCCTGGGTTGTTCCATATTATGAAGGCGGCTATCTCCAGCTAAAGCGCTTTTACTCTCCTAGTAATAGCTTCCTCAAAATTGAGCCCAAGTTCAAGACACTAAGCTGTGGCTCCTCCACAGATGTCCGGGTGCACTATATCCTTACTCCAGAGGCCATAGGAGAGCAGAAGAAAATAATCTTTTACTACCTGGTAAGCTTACACCTGCCATACAATGAGGTTGTCACTGGTAATTGTAGGGGGGCTGGAGATGGAAATTGTGGTTTGTGGCAGCAGGCTTTAAACACTTTCCCATCATCCTTCATATGTGCTTTTCCAACAAAAAGGAAGGTCTGGGTCAAGAGCAGAAGAGCAAGGATGTCCCAGTGCCTCCTGGGTGAGCACTGGGATTATGCTGCAAGGAGGCAGAGAGCAGCTGAGCAGAGTGTGAGCAGCAGACATACATCTCAGTTGGTCTCCTCTCAGGTTCCCCCTCTTTAAAGTTTGGCTCATGCATAACCTCAATCACAGCAAGGTTTCTCCTTCCATTCAGGTGGTGGCCAGGGGAATCATTAAGCAAGCGGGCACTCACATTCTGGATTTGGACCAGGAACGGGGTGAGTTCCTCTCCCCTGCCAAATTGTTGCTGTTCTGGGAGGCTAGGCAACAGTGGCAGGTATACAGGCTACTTCCATATAAATGCACAGATCCACATCTCCATGTCCCCTAAGATGCAGGAAGAGTTTGAGGTTTATTTTCTTAGACTTTATTTAGGCTTTGCACAGATTTGCTCTAATCCCCTGTGCCAGCTGTCTTTCTTCTGCCACTGCATTTCTGGGCCTCCAGTGTTCCCAGGGGACACAAATTCATGGTCTGTTTTTAGAAGCTGAACCAAAATTCAGCATGCTTACGCACTGGAAAACAGGACTTGAAACAGGCCTTTTCAATCAGACAGTGTGTGACATGCATGTTTGTGAGCACCAGTTCATCTTACTTGGAGGCCTAGAGTTTCATCATGGCTAGGATGAAGTTCAGCGTGAAGTCAAACCTAGAATTTTGGCTGCTTCAAGGACAAGCTTCCCGTATCTTAACTTTTTGCTCTTGTTTTGGTTGCTAGCCAATGGGGTCTTCTTGCTACAGCTGCCTGTACAAGCTGATATTGCTCCAGTGGCCCAATTTCTTGTTTACACCACTGCCTCCAGTGGGGAGGTGATTGCTGATTCAACCAAGTTTGATGTAGAAAAGTGTTTCAGCAATAAGGTAAGTGTCCACTTCTTGAGTGAGCAGCCATCAGACTGCGGCGTGGCCAAACTCATTTATTTAGGTTTAATCTGGCTGCTTGTGTTGTCACAGACCAAAAATAAAACACTCACAGTCCCAATCTAGTGGGCAAAGCTAATACTTGTCAGATCTTTCAGGTCCTTTACAATCTCATCCTGTCATTTTAATTTCTCTTGTATGTAAAGGGAGATAAAAGTTGCCTGATACTGCTGAGCTGGTGCTTCAGTAGCAATGGTGAGATGGAAAGAGTGCAGAAAAATAAAGCTGTCTTTCTGTGAGCATGGGGACCACTGTTCTCTTATAGCCCCACATATTCCTTATGCAGAACAGCAGATTAATGTTTGAGCAGCATTAAGAAAAGAATAGCCTCAAAAATTCCCATCAGGGCTTCAGAGTAGTAGACAGGATAATGCTAAAGGTGTCTCTTGTCCTGCTAAAACCCAAGCTAAATGAGGTCTTGAGACTAGTGTCACTGTAGGAGATTGGTCACCTGAATTTTTTTCATATATGAAAGGTTATGTTATGCACTGCATTATGATCTGGGTGCAAGCCAAGTGCCGAGTGATTTATATGATTTCCTCTCTGAAAGCATCCTCAATTTAAAGCTGTTGTTAGACCAGATAGGACAGACTTTGGACTATCTCTATGCTGGACAGTTTTTCCACTAGCAAGCTTGCTACAGCTCTCGTTCTGTCATTTCCTGCAGAACATTGTTTTCGCAGGCTCAAGGTTATGAGTTCACCCTGGGAGAGGTGGGGGCTGTCAGCAGGTATGCTGTGATCTGGCTGGGACATGAGGGAGACTGGCAGCTGATGCTGCTTTGTCAGGCAACATGTTTATTCTGAGGATGCTTTGATGATTGCATGTTAGGGGAGGATTTGCACTGCTGAGAAGAGGGAAGATTTATGCAGGTCAGCCTTATTACAATGTGAGATGTTGATGACAACAACTTCTGCTAGCAAGAACTTACAGGGCAGATGTTGGTAGGGGGTCATTGGAGTTGTGAGTTGGGCTTTGGGGAAGGCTCACAAGTCTGGCAGGCCTCAATCAACACACCAGTTCTTCACCAGCAGATATTACAATATTGCTCCAGGGCATCACCACCTCTCATGTTAGCAAAGAATCTGCTAAGCAAGGTCTTTGCAAGCTTGTTTTCTCTCCACATGCAATATCTGGGTGCAGTATAGAGACTGGATCTGGTTGAAGAACATGCCCAGCTGACTGAACAGATCTAGCCACTATGTGGGATTATCTCATCAGATTCACGGAGGCTTAACTTACCTTACTTACCTTAAAACTACCTTAAAAGTTTTATGAGCCATTGTGATGCTGGAAGTTGCCAAGAACTGTTAGTGCTGATTCCTCTGGCACTGCAGGAAGGAAACCCAGCTCTGCAGTAGCACAGAGGGGAGGGGGGGTGTGTGTGTGTGTGCATGCATATGTGGACTTTGTAATTTAGAACTGATGCATTTAACTGGAGGTAAAAATCCTGCAAGGTGTCTGTGACATAGCTTTTCCTGTGGCTACAGGTGAACTTGAGCTTCTCTCCTTCTGAAGGCCTGCCTTCTTCTGATGCTCACTTGCTGTTCAGAGCCTCCCCGAACTCCCTCTGTGCTGTCCGTGCTGTTGACAAGAGTGTTCTCCTCATGAAGCCAGAAGCTGACCTGTCACCCAGCTCTGTAAGTGGAACAACTCATAGCCTGGTCAGAGCAAGTGCAGCCCAGTGCTGAGGTGGAAACAGTGAATAGTCCGTCTTGTTAGTGCTGACACAGGAAAGCTGCCCTGTGCTGTTTCTCATCTTCCTTCAGTGGGTAAAAAGCTAAGAACTGGGCAGCAGCTGTTTCCTAGAGGTTTTGTGTGACTGTAGGGATGGCAATTAGGAAGCACTTTTAAGGTGACTGCTTCTCTTGGCCTGAGACAAACACTGTTGTGAGTTTGATGATGCTTTTTCAGTTATTCTCTCTAGCCATGGATTAATTTTCTTGGATTAGCATCTGGAAGTGTCAGAGAGTTTATACCCTTCATGCTGAGCAGCAAACGACAATCCCCGAGTACGGACAAAGTGCTGCAGTTGGGCTGGCCAGTGTCATTTTTTTGTATATTTGAGCCATAATAACCAGAGTAATGTGGATGTATGTGCAGGTGATGTGACTGTTATGATCCTTGCATCCAAATACCTCAGCTGTGTTTTGTGACAGTGGACACTGAAAATGCCCAATAGCCTGGCTCTTTCTGCCTAGGTGTATAGCTTGCTGCCAGTGAAGGAATTGCATGATTATCACCATGGTCCAGAAATGCTCTTGGAGGAGCCCCTGGAGAATTGTGTCCACTTGAAGAAGATAGTTCTGAATGGGATCACCTATTCTCCAGTAGTGGAGATGAACGAAGATGACACTTACAGCATCCTAAAGGTATAGCCCTGTTACATGGTTAGGGAGTGGAGGGGGAGAAGGACTGAGAATGCTTAAGCCTTCTGTGGCATGATGCAACATAACCAGGGAAGCATTTGTGAATCGGAATGATCTGATGCTAATTTTTATAAAGAAGCAAGTTCAGTGAGAGTCCTAAGCTTCATCTGTCTTGACAGCTTTGCTCTTAACTTGGTGAAAAAATTCTTCTTATAGGAAAAGTTTTGAGGTTTTACTTGAAATGAGGTTCTAACAGGAGGTAAATAATCCTGTGCCATTACAGTTTACCCCAAACAAATCAAGATGTTCTTGAGCTGCATCATAGCCACAGACATTTCCTTCCAGAGAGAAGACTCTGGGTCTACTCCCTGGCTCATCCTGACCCCTAGGCTAGAGCTGGAACAGAACCAGTACCCTAGGAACAGAGGGAATCTCTGCTTTGCTCTCTCTGAGCCAACCAGGCACCCAGACCCAAGGTTAGGGAGATCATCTCAAGGTGTAATCCACAAGACAGTAACTGCTTCTCCTTTTGAGGCAGTAAAATATCAATCTCAGGTCTGCTGTGTAAACCTCAACGGGAATCAGTAACAAAAAAAACATGTTGAGTTTCTCTCCCATAGGAAATGGGTTTAAAGGTTTTCACAAATACCAAGATGAGGAAACCTTGGTATTGCAGCACTGAGAATTACATGCCTGCAGGAGTCCATGTTCCATCACCTGGAGCACCTATGCTTGCAATGAGGACAAGCGGTAAAGGAACTGGGTTTTGTTATCACCTCTGTTCTGAACAAAGATCCTGTTTATATTTTGGGGTCAATACTTAAACAAGAGCTGGGGTTGTGGATTGAACCCTTGGAAGTAGTACTGAAGTGGTGGGTTCACAAATGTCAGCTTCTGCATGAGTGTGGGGCTTATCTCTTCTGCTGGGTTGTGAAGGTCTACAGACAAGGTTTGATAACTCCACATTAGAAGTCAACAGAAGCACGTAATTTTCAAAGACTCTTCCCAAACTGAAAATATTTTATCAGGAATAATTTTTTGCATGTGAAAATTTTGTTTTAGTCAAAAAGTCTGTTTTTACCCTCCTACATCCCAACCGCATGTTTTCAGTTTGAGCATCTTCAGCCTAGTTCTTGAGGAAGCCATAGATTTGTCAGGGAGGTGGTTTTCCAAGTCACAATGACCCTACAAAAAGCACTGCAACAGAGGGGCATTCCATTGCCCGTTGCCCTGATAGGACGAAGGTCATCATGTTAAGACTGTACCGGAAAGGCAAAAGGCTGCTTTCACAGAAGGTCATTAATAGCTGTTTGCTCTAACATCCTTGTTGTAACCTTGTAAAGTGTTTCCCCACATGCTTTGAGTTTCACTGAAGACCAGTGGGAAATACTGGCTCTTGCTAATAAGCCCTGACCCTGACACTTCACTGCTGTTGGTACAGTGCTCACTACAGCCACAACAAATACCTTCTGCCAGTACAGCTTTTGATTGTCACATAGATTGCCACTTTCTCAGACCACAGCATGATGCTGATGTAGATCTTGCTTGTTTGGAATTATCAATATTTGATTTCTTTTCCATATCAGCACATTCAGAGCTTCAGGCAGAAAGACTTTATGCCAAGTTAAGCACTCCTGAAGAGCTGTCAGAAACAGTCCGAAAGTATTTCCCAGAAACTTGGATTTGGAGTTTAGTATCTGTAAGGTGAGTGTCTTGGGCTGGTTCCTTTCTTTTTAATAAAACTGGTTTTATAAGGTGAAAACATGAATCCCCACCTTTGACAAGCCTTTTCAATGCCAAAAAGTCCTTCATTGTTTGCAGAGATCACTTGGCAGTCCTCTGAGATGAGATTACCTTCATCTGTGGTTAGGTTTGTCCATGGATCTGCAAGAAGATGTGGGGTGGTCCTACAGTAATATACTGTGCCACATAATTCACACAGGAAGTACTATTCCGTAGGCCAAAAGGGGTACAGATAGTCACCAAAATGCCATAAAAATCATCCTGCTCTCCTTGCTGTCTGTGCTTCACCAGCTCTGATGGAAATGCCGATCTAGATGTGACCATCCCTGACACCATCACAGAGTGGAAAGCCAATGCATTCTGCACTTCGGCAGACAAGGGCTTTGGCCTGTCCCCGACAGTGTCCCTCAGAGCCTTCCAGCCCTTCTTTGTAGAGCTCACCATGCCCTACTCTGTAGTGCGTGGTGAGTCTTTTACACTAAAAGCCACCGTTTTCAACTACCTGACCGCCTGTATCAGGGTAAGGAAGGTTTAAATCTTTCTCTGTACTTGTGGACCTTCTTGTATACCTTTTTCCTTCACGTAGCCTTCTTATCTCTGAGTAGCCTTAGCCCCTTAACGCCTGAAATTCTTGTGTTATACCTCCTATATACTCTAAACACAGAACCTGAAACTCCTGCTCCCTGCTCTTTCACTACTGAAGCAATAGCTATTGCTGCTTAGCTGCCTGTACCTCACAATCACCCTTCCCTGATTGTGACTTTCTCTACAACTGGCAGGTCAGTGTGACTCTGGCTCACTCTGCTCATTTTGTGGCTACTCTAGTGGAAGAGGAAGAATCTCATTGTCTCTGTGAGAGTGGGAGGAAAACTGTGTTTTGGCTGGTGACTCCTAAATCTCTAGGTAAAGTTCTCAGGCTGCTGAAAACTGCAGGGGGGGTTTCTGTGTGCTTTCCTCCCTGTTCAGTATCAGGTGCTAGAGCAACACATTTTCCAGGGAAGCACTGCAGCTCTGTGTCTGTCTCATCTGGGGTTACATAGTGTTCAAGGCTGTGTCTGGCACCACATGTAGTACCATCAAGCCTTATAGCCCTTCGACAACATCTTCTGAAGACAGAGACATTGCTTGCCAGCATCAATGCTGTCAGCTCCATCCCTGCCAAGGATTAGGTAATTGCCCCATGAGATCTTCATACTTTGTTTTCACTATTGTGGTAGCAGCTGTGGTGTGCATGCAGGGTAGCAGTGTGCTGAACAGCAGTGGGGCTGGAGTGTCCCTCCACTGTGGTGTCCTAGGTACTGGAAAACCGTCACCAAAATAGAATCACCTTTCAATGGCAGTGCAGCTCATTTGCTGCAGGATGGCTTCTGATATAGATAGCTAAGTTCTTGTGGGAAAGAAACAGGGCCAAGGTGTGATGAAAAATGGGTCTGCAAGTTGAAACTCCTAGAAGTGGCAGTGACTCCCAGCACCTGGCACTGCCTAGCAGGGCTGGCTGACCCCTGTTTCCTCCAGGGCAGGTGGAGTTCTCGGCGAGCACTGAGGCCCTGCAGAACCAGCAGCCCTGTGGGAACGCCATTGTGGAGACCCCTCAGAAAGGGCAGAAGGACACAGTCATCAGACAGCTGCTGGTGGAGGTATGTGGGCTGTGGGAAGGGGAGGACTGAGCCTTCCCACAGGCTAGTGTGTACCCTGTGGTGCAACTGGACAGTATGATAGATAATATCATTTAGGCTCCCTTTCCTATGAAAGGTTGGACCAAATGATCTTTCTAGGTCCCTTTGAACCTGAGCGGGTCCATGATGTTATAATTCTGTGAGATCACTACACAGCATGTAGTGCTATGATGGTCTTACATAATCTTTATACTTTCCAGGGCTTTATAAAGACTACAGCTTAATAACACTATTTCCTAGTACTCTAAACTTCCCCTGTTCCCTATTGTAGCAGGACTTGTACTCCAATCCATCCTTCCCTTCCTATTTCAATACACCTCTTTACAGCTTCTCTCCTCCTTTTGAGACACATCCAATAGTTTGCCAGTAAGCACATGCTGCCTCTCTGCTAGCTGAGTGTCTAAGCAAACTGCCTCTGAAGCTGAGTGTTACGCAGTTCTGGTTTGCTACCATAGTCTGGCACCAGGATGAAGGTAGGGGATTCACAAGCACTTATGGGAATCCAATGCTTGTAGTAAAGTCTCCTCAAAACTCCAGATATTATAAAAGTCCATGAAAACACGTTAAAATTTTCAGCTTATTCATTTCCTGTGGAAAGAAGAGTTGCTGATGCCATGTGGTACAGAAGGAAATATGTGTCAGTATTGCATATCCTTTATAGGAAAATATTAGTTTATTATACTGACTGTGGTAATCTCATAGGTAGATTCTATACAGCTTCTTTATCATAAAAAACCCTAATGTTTGCCTGCTATGTTCTATGACATCAGTAGTTTCACCAGATATTACAGTACACAACATCTTCCTTTATCAACAATTTTTTTTCTGAAAGCATCTTCAGCATTATGATAAATAGCACTGCAGTCATCTCTTCAGGACAGCCCTCTAGAGCAGCTGTGAGTTTTGCTAACAAAAGCACTTGCTGCAATACTGCAGTCCTCTTGTTACAAGGATGTTGTGTCTCTTGCTGCATATAGTAGTTGCAGGCCATCCTTGAGATAGTCCTGCAGTGTTCTTCCTCTTCTTTTCCTGTCCTTCCTCCACAAACAACACCAATCACTTAGGATCATGTTTCTTACACTTGCTTAAATTATTATTTCAGAGCTCGGTGTTTCAGGGAGTGTTTGCAATTGCCTCTCCTTCCTCAGCGCACTCACTTTTCATGTATCCCTCTGTCCTTGTTAAGGATTCCTCTGTCTGTACTTCCTGTCTCACTGACTTCTCCCCTCTCTTGTTTTCCTTCGTCCCACCCAAGCCTGAAGGAGTTGAGAAGGAAACAGCCCAGAACTCTGTGCTCTGTGTAAAAGGTAAAGCCTTCTCTCTCCACCCTCTCCATTTGTTCCTATGTGGTTTGATGGGTGGGACATGCCTGAAGGAGGAAGATGGTGCTGCCTCTACCACACTCCAGGTAGGCTGATATTTTCAGGTAATCAAAATATGCCCCATCAATCGGTAGCCTGAGATCTAACACAGAAGAAAGCCCTAGAGAATGGACCATCCTACCTAAGCACCAGGGCATGAGCTAGGACACATTTAGCATGACTGTTTGCATCCCTGTTCTGTTGTGTGCTGACACTGGAGTTACAAATGCTGTCTCCTGTTTTGTAGTGCACCCATGAAGGATCTGTAGAGGTGTGACCTATGGTGCCTAACAGTCACTGGGGTTGGTTTCATGCAGAGATTGCTTTACAGTCAGGGAAAAACAAAGTGGCTGAAGTCCGGACATTTCTAATAGGAAGAGTTCCTGATGTTCCACTGAGGTCCCCTCGCCTTCCATTAGCCATTTCTTGGGATTGCACTGAAGCTGTTTGGGTCTTGTTTCTCTCTCAGGAGTACCTGTGAAAGAGAAGTTTTCCCTGTTGCTCCCCTCAAATGTGGTACAAGACTCAGGCAGAGCATATTTCTCAGTACTAGGTGAGTGAGCAGCCTGAGAGAAAGAACCATGTGCTGTTTTTGCCCCTCTGTGTTGGCCTCCTGCCTTACTGCCTTTTCTCCTGGTTTCCAGTACACCTCACTCCTGACTTTCATCCCTTCTGTCTCGAGGACTTTTCCTTGCAGTTGTACTCTTCCTTTTCCCCTTTCTGCATGTCCTTTTGTTCAGGGATCTCTGCCAGTGCCCTAACCTTTCTCTCATTTCCCTCTTTTACTTTTCTTCTGCTGTTCTGTTTCATTTAATGATCTTTATCAGTCCAGATTTTCTCTTGTTCTTCTCTGTCATCCCCTACCTCTCTCATTCAATAGCTCCCCTCTGATTCTGACAGCCAGCCCTGAGTTTTGTGAGTATGCTTCTGTTATCTCCCGTTCCCCAGGTGACATCATGGGCACTGCCATGCAGAACCTGCACCAGCTCCTCCAGATGCCATTTGGCTGTGGGGAGCAGAACATGGTCCTGTTTGCACCCAACATCTATGTCCTGAACTATCTGAACAAGACAGGGCAGCTGAGTGAAGAGGTCAAATCCAAGGCCATTGGATACTTAGTGAGCGGTGAGCTGGGACATGGCTTTTGTTTCTGGTTTCGTTTTTCTCCAGATGATGCCTGAGGTGGCCAGATGTGGAAAGAGAGCTTCTCTCATGGAGAGATGGTCTCTGCTGTGTACCTTAGGAGGCTGTTCACTGCTTTTTCCTTTATTGTTTTCTGTTGCCTAAGCATTAGGGTACCTGATCTTTGCACCCACTTTTCTCTGCTCCCTAATTGGGTTGCAATGCAGTGCACAGTTGTCAAGTGACCTGCTACAGTGTCTTCTCCATTGTCATTAATGTGCCCTGCCTTTCTTTTGAAGAAAGGCAGGTGTTGCTTCTCCTCATGCAGTACAAACAGTGCATGGAAGTGGGGATGTATATTAGTACTTCTTGTTGGCTAGGATAGGACTGACCTACTCCTTTCTGCTTTGCCTTTGCTGATGCAGCTGTTTCTCTGGTCCCCCATCCCTCAGCAGATTTTCTCTGGCATCTGAATCTTGCTTTAACTCTCCATTACAGGTTATCAAAGGCAGCTGAACTACAAGCATTCGGATGGCTCTTACAGTACCTTTGGACCACGTTATGGCCAACTGGGGAACACCTGGTGAGATTTCAGTGTCATCTATGCGTCCCCAATATGCTCCTCTTTCTCATCTACCCATTTATAATAAATGCTGCATGACCATAAATAGGAAATTATGTTGTAGACCAACAGGCTTTCCAGAATTTGTGTGGTCCCTGTGTTGCCTCCTACTTACTGAAATAGGTTGCATCAGCCAGTTATCTAGCTGAAGCACATCCTCCTACCAGCAGCTCTGAGGACCATGACAGTCAAGAAGGAAATGCAGATAGACTGGGAAAGAAGGGAACAGGGATTTCACAACCTTACTGAGGAAGGCTGGAGAGTTGCAGTGGCAACTGCTGAGAAGGCTGTTGGGAAAAGTGTTTCCATATAAGTGGAAAGAATGATAATCCAAGAGCAGTGCTGTGTGTTTGTGTGTAAGCAAAGACAGCCTGGAGGAGTACGTGTGTTGCTAGTGTGACTTGCTGCAAAGATTTTAGTTGCTCCAGCATATCATTGCCACGTATTTTTAACTTTAGGTAGGGTAAGAATGGATAATTTAATCACTGTTGGTTTGCTTTTAGTTTCTGAAACAGTACTTGGCTCTTGGCAGCAAGTTGGCTTCTCACTACATGCCTGCTTCTTCTCCGTAGCTGTTTTGTACCAACTCTAGCAAAAGCTCTTTTAATGTGGTGTTCTTCTCTTTAAAACTCCGTCGAGTTCTGAGAAACCAGTGAGGCATGGATTTCTAGTGCAAGAGTCCTGCTACCAGATCATCAGCTAGCAGGGTTTTAATTATTCTTCCCTGTCATTTTGAGCATTACTGTTATGCAGATGTTGAGCTAATTGGCATGCAATTCCCTACATTTTCCAAAGAGATTTGTTTAGATACAGAACAACAGTCACTGCACAAAGGGATCACAGAGTTTTATGAGCCAAGAGAGGGACAACAAATCAAGGTGGTAAGCAGTTTATGACAGATTTTTTGAGGTGAGATAATATACATAATATACATGTGGTCTGACTAATTGGCTTGTGTTTCCCCAGGCCTTCTTGCCTTTCTCCAGACAGATGACATTCCTGAGACGGACCACAGGCCTGTTCAGGCCCTTTCACTGCTCTTTCTCCCTTTCAGGCTCACGGCCTTTGTCCTCAAGTCCTTTGCCCAGGCCCAGCCTCACATCTTCATAGATGGGAGGCACATCCAGGATGCTTTGGTCTGGCTGTCCTACAAACAGAAGGAGAATGGCTGTTTCCGCAGTTCTGGGACACTCCTGAACAATGCTATGAAGGTAATGTGTCTGCCTCATTGGTTTTTTTTGTGGAGCTAGAACTTGACCATAAGTCATATGGGTCCAGTTGAGCTTCTTGAGCATATAGACACATGGGAAATTCTAATGTCAATGACAAGAACTAGGGAGCCAGAGGCCATTTGATATGAGTGCCACAATAGGAAGGAGAATGAAGGCTAACCTGCACTTTGTAAGTGGTATTGATACCTCCACATCAGCAAGAGCAGGGAGGCAAGCTGTGGGTCTACAATGCAAAATAAAGTATTCCCACTGGAGTGGGAGACAAGACTGAAGATAAGAAGCTGGGTGGGGTCAACATCTACCCTTGTGCTTCCTTGCAGGGTGGAGTGGACAACGAGGTCTCGCTGACAGCCTACATCACTATCGCATTGCTGGAAATCCCTCTGCCTGTAACTGTATGTGGCTGCACCCTAACTTAAGTCAGTTACATTGTGTCAGTCTATGGTGATGCACTGCTGCCCAGAATTTGCTCCACATTGGAAAAATGACTTGGTTGTTTAGCCTTATAAGAGTTATGTGCTGTCGGTTTTGGCATTTCTGGAACACATTCTGCCATGCTTGTTCCCAGACCTCATTCTGGCAGAACTCTCTTCAGGGTTCAGTGGAATGATGTGTCATAAGTAAGGCAAAAACCTCATTTCTCCCCAGACTTCTAAATCACTGGTTACCACTCCTCAGCTCTCGGTGGTGACTGCTGAGCCAGGATGGTTGCCAGGCTTCTGTAATCCCTCTGCTCCAATGTTGTAGGGGCTATTTTGTGTTGGAAGTTTTTTCCTGTATAATGAGAACAAGCAGGAGGAATAATTTTGTCGATAGGGTGACATGGATGACATTAGCTTCTCCAGAAGAGTATTCTTTCTTTGATATGTGTTGTGTTTAGAAGGCAAGTTTTCAGGCAGAACTGCATTGGATAACAAGGATGTTTTTCATCTCCC